>VCAZ01000060.1:0-477500 GCA_005784505.1 Bagarius yarrelli
GAGAGAGAGAGAGAGAGAGGAAGGGAGAGGGACAAAGACAGAGAGAGAGAGAGAGAGAGAAAACACTGTACTAATCAATAATAGTAAATGTATAGATAAATGTTTATATCTTCTGTGACAGAGAGAGAGAAAGAGAGAGAGAGACGAAGACAAAGACAAAGAGTGAGAAAAAGAGAGAGAGGGAGGGAGAGGGACAAAGACAGAGAGAGAGAGAGAGAGACAGAGAGAAACCAGTAATTATGCATAAGAGACACTTCGATGAAATGTCACAAAGTTGGCTTAATCGGTGGACGTCCGATATCCGTTAGCACACTGGATTACACATTTCAGTAGCATTTAAATACAACACTGGAGTAATACAACCAACTATAAAGGGCTAGATGTCAATTATATCTGGCACCTTTTACATTTTTAATATCTATTCAAATCAACTATAAAATCATATAAAAATTATTCACTACAAATGGGTTTAAAGCTCAAAAGCATTTGAAGAGACTGACCACTCGATTTCATCTTCAATGGAAATAAAAATAAACACTCTAAAATTAGAGCCGGCATGTAGATAAACACTTTATGACTGGAAGTCATTGTCTTTAAATGCTGTTGAGGTTTGAATCATGTCATCTAATGTTGTGTGTAACTTAACATTAACTCTCAATCCTCCAAGGGTTAATTACTACACTGGTGTCCTGTTGCATTTCATGTCCGTATTGGTGCACACGTTTCTGTGGGGGATTCTGTTTTTTTGTGTTGACTCATTTAGACTTGGACTTGACTTGGACTCAAACCTCTTTGGACTTGGACTTGACAAAGGTGGACCTGATCAAAGTCTTTGACTTTGGGAAGTGTTTATCAAAAATAGGTTGAAAACCAAGTTCGATGAATGATTGCAATTGCAATATCTGTCAGAAAAATCGCAATTAGATATTGTTCCTAAATCGTAGCGCTATTAGATGATTATATTATAGATCTATAGTGTCTATATTCTCTAAGCATGGACCATGAAGACATTTATTTGCAATGGACAAGATTAGGGGTTTGGATTTCTGAAGAGTTTTCAGGCTGTGACCCCAGAGCTCTCCTTATACAAGAGGGACAAGATACATTTTAACATCTTTTCATTTTCTGTCACTGACCGACTTTTTTTTTTACCCCTTGTGGGCATATATGTCTGTGCCTTGTGGATTCTCACAGGGTAACTAATTGATCCTTTCAGCCTTTGTAAAGCTCAGCTGAAGATGCCCTAAAAATCAAACGCTAATTGAGCAGATTATCATGCTAATTCTTGCCCAAACGTGCTAATAACTCAAACTTATTTAATAGCACGGTTCGGCAAATTGGTAGTCTAGGGAGAAAATGTAACACTAAAAATCGAAATTAACCCAAGCTTGGGATTAATAGTAGCCTGGGAGGCTAAATGCTACCTGCTGTGCTGCCTTGCTATGCTGAAACATTGCTATTAGATGATAAATTCTGCAGCTGTATAAAGTCACACCCCTCCAACAGATTCAATTACTTATTGTCTATACATTATTGCACATAATTACCTATTCATACGGTTAAAATAAATTGGTTCTTGGGTTTTAACTTTAATAACATGGTACTGGATAGCACACAGAAGCTTTCTCTTACTCCTGTAATAACCTTCAGACTTCTGGAAAGACTTTCCATTAGATTGTAATGTGTGGCTTTGCTCATTCAACCACAATCAGGCACTAACGTTGGGTGAGAAGGTCTGGGGTAAAGTCGGTGTTCCAGTTTATCCCACAGGATTGCATTGGAGTGGGCTCGGTGCAGGACACTCGAGTTCTTCCATTTTAACCAGAACACACCATGTCTTCACAGAGCTGTAGGGCTTTGTGCACAGAGACATTGTCACGCTGGAACATGTGTCTGAGCCTCTTAGTAACAGTAAAGCAATAATATAATGCTAAAGCTGTGTGAAGCCGTGTGCTTTCAGCAGTTCAGGGAAAACACACTTATGTAGGTGGGCTGGTAAGATGTTCCCAACCTATATTTTTTTTATTTAATTGTGTGGTTGAGTGTTTAGGGCCTTGATCAGGGGCCCAGCAGTGGCATCTTGACACTTTCTTAAAATTCTTACCATCCCTGCAAGAAAAAATATTTATATTTCAACAAATTAATGACATTATTTTAAAGGAATTCTTCGGCAAAGTTTTCAGCTATTTTGAAACTTTCTGAATAACTCAAACTGTTGACTAGACACTTGACACACACCAGACAAACAAGCCAAGACAAGTGCAATTGCAACAAGCTGTCCTCGTGTATTTCACAGCTGGGTGACAAATGCCACAATCTGATGACAAGAGGCTAAAAGGCTTATCAGGAGTCTGATCTGCCCCCACTTGTTTCCTGAAAAGGTCATCGTGTCTGTTTAATGCTGTCGTTTTTGGTGATGTGGACACAGAGGTCCCTGTATGTGTTTTACTTTTGTTCTTTTATTCAGCATCTGCTGCTTAACATGTGCCCACTGAACAGGATGCCAGCACTGGGCAAACAGCCAAGTGGAGTAGTCATGGACTAAAAGTCTGGGAGTGTTACCTAAGAGAGCTGTTAAAATCCATTACCCAGAGCAGTCCAATCCATATCTCATTAATTCTGCAGCAGTCTGCTGTCTCTGCCCACCTGAACAAAGATCAGGTGTAAAACATTCATAGCACTGAGGTACAGGAAAGAGTAAAGAGCATTCGGCTTAGTTTAACACCCAGTTGCAGTGGCACCGAGAAAATTCAGTGCTTGAGCGATATAATTAAATGGTATAAAGCTAACGAAATAATATATATATATATATATATAATAATAAAGAAATAATGTTTTGGTAGTTGTTTTCAGCTTGGTTAAAGCTCAGGTGTTTTTTAGTGGTGTTACAGTGAGCCTGGATTCACGTATCTATGTTAATTTTTAGATATCGATTAAGCAAGTGGTAGATTGTTTTTTCTGTTCTTAAAAAAGCTGCACTTTGTGTATGTAGTTATTTGTATTTGTAGTATCAATCTCTTTCTCTCTCCCTTTTTCCTATCCGTCTTTTTCACTGGTTAGCAAATTGACCTAAAAGATAACGCATAAGTAATAATTACCTGGCTTGTTCGACCCGCTTCTTCTCTGTCCACAGCAGACGTCTAATCACACCTCTGTCTTTAGTGTATTATCTCATACCTGCTGTCTACATAATCTTAGCCAGGGTTACGCTGTTATTTTAGCCAGGATTTGGTCAACTGAGACTAATTTGTAAATCCTAAACTGAGCAATTGGGGGTTAAGGGGCTTCGCTCAGGGGCCCACAGTGGGGGCTTGGTGGTGCTGGGAATTGAACCCTGGTCTTTCTAGTATCAGTCTAACACCTTAAGCACTGAGCCATCATTTCAGATTATGGCTGTTGCGATTGCATTTTTTTTCCTTCGATGATCTTCTGGCATTGTCAAGATTTAAGACAGTTACTGAGACTCCTACAATGTTTATTAAACCAGGAACCAAGAGAAACACCAATCCTGATTATGCAACTGCCACAGCAACTCCAAACCACCTCCGGAAACTGTAGAAACGAGGCATGCGGCAAGAACAGCAGAAAGAGAAAGTCGTTGAGTTATACGTTTTTGACACATTGCAGTTTGACCCCAATGAGACTGGCAAACACGCTGCTGAACTAATAGGGATTAAAAGAAATATTAAACACTTTATGCAAGTCTTCTTCTTCTTATTACTACTCTGTTTGCTCCACTGAATATACAGCTTCCGTAATGCCCCCTCTCACATCTGTGCTGACATCAGACCAAGTTTGTCGTATGCGGAAATATCATATGCTTATACAAATTTTAAACATAGCACTGCTACTCCAACCCTCAGGTTCACTCGATTATTTAGCTTCATGCGCGCTCGTATGTCACGTTGAATAAAACCATCTGCCAAACTAATAAACGTAAACGATGTCAGAAAAGTCAGGCGCCCTCAGTGGAACTGACTGGCCACCTGTTTCTTGCTAATGGGATGACGGTTTAAGTCGTGTTAGTTTAATTCGAAACAGTGGTTTAGCAGGTCTCGTGTGTGCAAGCGGTGTACCTTCAGTGGAACGGCGGCTGAGCCGATGAGCAGAAGCGAGTCGCTGTCCCACACGTCTATGTGGAGGGTGTGCAGTGCCAGGTAGCGTAGGAACCATATATGTTCGCCAGGCTTAAGGAAAGTAGGATCGACGCGATACTGCAAGTGCAGTCCAGGAGGACCTGAAACCAAGCCACATAGTTAGCTAAGAGGGCACAGTAAAAAAATAATAAATAAACATATACCAATTCATCCAAAAGCTGCAGTCTATCTAAAGTACCGGAACGATAACATTGTGAAGGTCACAGAAAAGTACAGCAAGCTATTCAGAAAGAAGTAATAGAACAAGATGCTATGGCACATGTGTTAAACTCAAGGGTTAATGCTTCGTGTGAACTATCAGCTCAGTCTATCTATCTCCCTCTCTCTCACTATTTATTTCTTATGGACATAACAGATAATGCATACTTTATAATCAGCTGGCTTGTTTGGCCCGCCTCCTCTCTGACCACACCCCTTACCACATTCTTATATCATCTTATATCTGCTGACTACGTAATCATAGCCAGGTTTACACAGTGTGATTTTGGCCAGGATTTGGTAGTCTGAGGCAAATGAGTAAAGATTTTTATAATCCTACGCTAAAATCTGTTGTCTTTGATTGCTAGTTTGACATGTTTACAGAGGGCCGATTAATGATCGTTACTATCGCAGTTTTCTGGCATCGTCTAAAGATTTAGGACAGTAAGTGAGACTCCTACAATGTTCATCAAACCAGGAACCAATAGGAGACAACTTCAAACCACCTCTGGAATATGTGGAAACGAGACGAGTGGAAAGAAACACTGGAAGTGAAACTTATTTAGTTATAAGTAAAAAGGAGAGACTCATGTTTGACATGTTTTCGGTGTGGTTTGTTGACTGCTAGCTACCGTTTAGCTACTGCCTGTGCGTTTTTGACACAGTCTGAGGCTGTACAGTCTGACAAGCAACAATTGCAAAAGATATTAAGTATCGCCGCTTGTATGTCCGACTTTTCACATGCTATCTGACCAGTAACAGTGTGTTTACTAAGTAAGCACTCATATGAGAGACAAAAAGTGTGTCTGCCATGATCACATCCTCCCTTCCTCACGTGTAAACTTTCCATCTATACACACATACACACACGCACACAGGTCCTTTATACACAGGTCCCCTCTGTCTTGACTAATCTACAGTTGCATATTTCACTCGGCTGAGTGGGAGGAAGATCTTTTCTCACTGTCCTTACTGCTGCTGCCACCAATTCCACACAATCTATAGCAGTAATATACATTTTTATAGCCTGTATTCCATCCACATAAAGAGGGCAATTGAGAGTATGTGGAACCAATGACACTCTGTGTGAAGCTCTGAAAAATTTCAATTGCAACACATTTTAATTTTCGGTTCCCATTATCCCTCCCTCACACTCGGTCCTCCATGTTTTTCCCCTTTTTCCCGCTGTCTGTCTCGGTTTCCCCGTTTCCCCCTCACTGTTCACACCATTAACTCTCTCAGCAGGCAGGCAGAGAGCTGCTGGGATGACAACGCAGAGCTGCACATGGTCTCGGCTAGACGCCGAGTCAAATCTTAGAAAAGAGCGAAGGGAACGAGAGGCAGCGAAAAAATGGTCACTTGTACACACCGGATTGTAAATGGACATGGAGGGTGTTGTTTAAGGGTGAGGGGTCAACAAGCATTTTTAAGACATAACAGAAAATACACTCTTTGCTAGTGACTTAAATGAGAAATATGCTAGTATGTGGGGTTATATCTAAACATGGAGGGTGAAAGTAGGAAAAGCAGAAAGTCTGGTGCCTTAGGAACTACTGCATACATAAGCTTTCTAAAGCCTGTGATTGGCTGCTGCTGCTGTAATTGACAAAATAAAGAACGACTGCCGTGTCTCCTACACGAAAAGCAACGTCGATGCTATATCTGACACAGATGACTGCGTTATCGTCAATACACAAATTACTGCAACATTTGCAGTAATAGATGGGACAATAGATGTACTGAGACAGGATTAGCATTATTTGGGAACCTATGGTCATTTGTGACAACTGTGTAGATTGTCTTTGATCTTAATCCCGTGCGCATTGGTGGTTTATAAAGTCAAAATTTCTCTTGCAAAGATCTACAAATGACCGTGCAAATCAGAATCTCCATGTTATAAGTCAGTAAATTCAATCAAGTGAAATCACAGGGTTTGCAAAATTCAGACGTGGGGTTGGAGGTGTGCGTGTGTGTGTGTGTGTGTAAGGGCCAGGTGTTTAAAGTAATTTTCCAAATTACACAAGGTCCCTAGACAATACTAATCACGTGCCAATTGTACATATGATGATTTTTTTCGTCAGAACACAACCTCTGCACAATGCGGTCACATACCTGTTATGGATATTAAGAAAAAACACACTAATTGACACTGTTCCCTGTATCCTATACAAGGACAGAACACCAAATTCTCAGTCATTTTTAGACAAATAACCTACTGTGTTAGTTTTTAGGCCCACAAATAGGGTTTTTTCAATAGAGTTAACATTAACATATACAGCATTTGCTAGACAGTATTATCCAGGGTTACTTACATCCATCTTATTGATACAACTGAGCAATTGAGGGTTAGGAGGTACTCTCCTCGCTTGCCCTTTTAATAGCTAGCGACACAATTCCTCAAATACACACTGTGCGCATGCCCATTAACTGAACAAACCGTTTATAACATTGCTCAAACAAGAGATTTAATCGGTGCATGTCAGAGTATACACCGAAATACACTCATTCAACTTCAAACAGGAGACATTCAGCCATCATATCAGCACTAAAGCTATAATTAAAAAAATCATTTGATAAAGCAGATACTAACCCGTCACCTGATGGTGTAAGGTGTGACTATATGCTAAAGATTTTTCTTTACTAGATATTAAACCTCTATTGTTCTAGCATGACCTCCAAGAAGACTTAGTCTTGGAGCTGAATCTACTAATTAGTTTGTGGTTAAATGAGCAATTCCACACTTTTAGATTTGTGAAGGTTATAATAGGAACAAGAGTGAGAGTAAATCTGCTATAGGATGTTGAATAATATGCATAGTGTATGGAGGAGATGATGATTAAGTGTCCTAATCCTGATGTCCATCGTTGAGATGATAGAGTTAATAGTTAGGAAAAAAAATAAATAAATATTGCTATAGACTTTGATGGAGCTTTAAAATGTACATGCTTACAAACCATTATGCTTGTCTAAAAATGTAGGAATGAATAAAAGCTGGAAGAGAAACCTGCGTTTATATTTGCTGCCTGAAACACGCTTACAACAGGCAAGACATGCCTACTAATGTACTTTCCAACTGATGCCAGAAATATACTTCTGAAAGCATCCTCACCACACACACACACACACACACACACACACATTATACACACAAATACATTTGCTGTAAAAGGTTGACATACTAAATTGATATGTACTGTAGTGGGAGGACGAAACACACCTCATGACTACTAATGGCTGCGGAAAAAAACAAAAGGAGAGTTTAAATTCAGCTCGGTTATGCTATGGATTACAGTTAGAATCAGTGGTGCTGCCCATGTAACAAACTATATTAGCAATGGGACTGTTTCTTTCACCAATCAGATTTTCTAGTCGCCTCAGAATAACGGCAGCATTTTGACGTCCTCTGTTCGGTTGATCAGGGCAAAACTTTTGCGATCTGCTCACGATAATGCAGTAAATTGGAATTTTTTACTTTCACAATGGCTGACGGAGGAGGATGAATTAACTTGGTCATAGACATATTTAAAAATATGTTTTAAAGGCGGACTTTTCCTGGAAAAGGCTGGCAAACCCCGAAGCTAACTAGCTTGTGTCAGCGCAGGTAAGACTTTATTTTCCACTTCCAGATAAGTGCCGACGAGCAGTAACACTGGTTTACTGACTGTTCATGTACTATGAATTTTATTTTAATTGTTTATGTTTTTGTGATGTTATTAGATACGGATTCTGAACTGCTCCAGATGATGTATGTGGCACAGTTGCGGTTGTAGTATAGAGGTTTGGAGTTTTAACAGTGTTTCTTGCTTTAGTAAAAATAGTTTTAAAGCGAAATCTCTCTCTCTCTCTGTGTAATTCCACATCGTGTTATATTGTGTTTTTGTATAGTATTGATGGTTTCTGTAATTGCAAAGTGATAATAGTGGTATCAAGAGGTCTATCAGTCGGGTAAATCCCGACTAAAGGTCCAAGTACCAAGAACCCGCCACTTGTTGATTGTAGTTCAGCATTTAACTTGTTTTGTTTGCACTGACAGCTATTTTGTAAATTTACATTTCCACCTTGTGGCTTTTCTTTTCTTCTGTAAACATTAGTATACTGTTTGGGCAAATAGTCACCCTCTGCTTCATACTGAACACATTACATGAGTTAAACAATGCCAAGTGGATGTGGGTGTGATGATGAATCTCACCTGACCCACTGCTTCCATCCCTGTTAGTAACAGCCAGGATGCAGGGGTAATCAGGTCTTGAACTGGTCTCCGAAGCCACAAGCCTGAGGCGCTGCGTGGTAACAGGAGGGAAGCGATACAGCTGAAAGCTAAAATGTACCATGTTCGGCCATTCCATGTTCACACCTGCCTGATGGACTCTAGGAAAAAAAGAACAAGAAAATGAAACTATGGGTAAGCAAAGAATCCAACCTAATAATACTATTTTCTTTCCACATCTGCCAATTATCTCTATACATAATATATACAGCATGTCATTACATACTTTAGCTTCAAAATTTCCCTTTACTGGAACCCAAACCTGACAGTATTAAGGGAAGGCCCTTCTGCACAAAGCAAGCTCCATGAACAAGACATGGTTTTACTGATGTTTTACTGATGAGTCCTGACCCAGAATGGCAAAAGGTGTTAAAGTTTTTTTTTTCTCAGACTTTTAATAGTCTGCAATTCATTATGTAATAAAGTCTAATTAGCTAATTAAGCTAATTGGCTGTAATTCTATCGATTAAATAGCATCTTTATACTAAAAAAAACATCATTATTTTCTTACTTTTATTTATATATTTCTGTTTCTAAAGTAAGAACTCATTTCCTGGGACCTGTTTGGTAACAAGCTATCACTTAAATTATGGTAAAATATACTGAATTAATATTTACTTTTAAATAAATTCCTATTGAAACTCGTTAAAAATTGAATAAGGAGACATTTACTTTTACTTTACCTTTTTAAAAATGCATTTTGTGACAGTCAAGAAAATTTTACAGCTGAAATATATCTCACAATTTCATAATTCTATAACCACAAGAAAACGACTGGTAAAGGGCCGACGTTGAATTTGTCTGGTATTGATATTTCCAGATCTTAGCCGCTCTCATAGTAACACCAACTGCACGCCACATCACATACACAGCCATAAACAGTGAGGCATGTGGTAAGTCTGTTTAAGGGTGACACTTTTTACAATGTGTCATTCAAAAAAAAAAAACCCACTAGGATTTGTACGTACAGAAAAATAATCCACTTCACTTGCCATCACACCACCAGCCAGTAGTAGTAGATTAATTATCTATAGCATTTACAGTTTTTTTGATTGTAGCTAAAAAAAACTAAACCTATTAAAAGTGATTAAAAGTCAGCGGTTTTAACAGGATATGTAATGATTAATGTCGCTGAAATTTCATCACAAATAAAATTTCCTTTCCTTATAGGGGGTCGCTAAAATGCCCACATTCCAGTGTGACGTTCCTATATTTATGACCTCATAATTCTGTCAGAATGAGTGAGTAAATTATAACACAACTTTAAAACCATGTGGTGCCTCAGCAATTCCTGGACACAAGATGGATTGTTTTTTTGCAAATGCACTGCTCCTTGGCCTTTAGCTGTCCTGGGTAAGAAAAATCAATATAAATACAGTTAGGTGTGATTTGTTGAAGTGTGCTTTTCCCGCTGGATCTGTTACTCCAAACATGACTCAATATAATGAAAATTAATTATGTCTATTATGATCCAGCAGCACTTTATATAACCAATGTTTATTCAGCCTTGCCTTCTTTTCATCGCCATATGGCCTTGCACGGAGCGTTTCTCAGCAACAACCTGGATTATTATATAAGTCCAGATGAATATATAAATTAAAAAAAAAAAAAAAGTGAAGAAAAAGAAATCAATCAATGACTGTGGTGACATTTCTGAGCGGAGAAGGCTAAAGAGCATCTCTCTATTAGACAGGCTAAATTAGAACAAAGGAGGAATGATTGCTATCTTTGCATTCTGTGAAAAGATTACCAATGAAATCTAAGGTTGTAAATAGTTTAGTTCTCTACCAAAGTAGGGTTACATTGAAGCTATAAGGAACGTACCAGATTTTCTTTAGCTAAATTCTTAGCACAAAAATAATGTAATAAAGCGATAATAATGATGTAATAAACGTGTAGCGGCGCACACAACCAGAATATCTCAGAAAACTAGATGATATATTAAAGTTTCCATGAGATTAAGACAGAAGCGTGGACCACTGAAGACAAAGAATAATGAAAAAAGATTCTTGTCTCTCTGGATGTATTTGTTAATGACGTCAATTTATTTCCTGATACAAGTTTTTCCTGGAAAGCCTTAAAGAACGTATGGTGTTTTAAAGAACATCAGTATCATATATAAGCATAAAGGATTTTTTCCTGGTTGGCATTTTGCTTGCAGCTTCAGCAGGCAGGAGAAAGATAAATTTGGATGTCAAGGAACAATTTAATTAAAGCGTAACCTGTTTGGAGGTCGAGATACAGACTCTTTTTCTTCTTTAGCATCTTTTACAATTAAAACATCAAATATAATGATTTGTTACCAATAACAAAGAATTATTATTGTTTTATGTCCCAAATCTTGAAACCTTTTTAGTTCATACTAATTTTGCTCTACTCTTACATTTTCAGTATATAATTTGCACCTTTATAATATATATATATAAAAAAAAAAAAAACCCCACAAAGACTTGTCGTTTACATGTAGCTTAAATATACCAATGTATACAAACCTGGTAAAAGCCAGAAACTGAAGGAGGAGTGTGTTGGCCTGCAATGAATCTGCCTTTTCTCTTTGGGGGTCAAAGTTTACAGGCTCGTCAGGGTCGAGAAGCTCGGCCACTTGGTTAATCTCGTCACGGATGTCAGGGAAGCGGGAGGAGAAGAGATGAGCGAGGAAACCTCGAGAACTCGTCCTGCTGAAACTGAGGGAGAAAGACTGCAAATGTCATAATTCTATTAAGCTCAAATACAGTCTTTCTGGTTCCAAAACCTTTCGTGGTAGGGGGGGGGGGTCAGAGGAAGGTCGGCTATGGCAGTATTTTTAGTGTGAGGTAATTGTGTTAATATTCTAGCAAGTATAGTTTCCCTGTGTATAGTAGCCAGTTTGGTTTACAAAACTATCCATAAGCAAATCCGTAAGTTCAATGAGTAAAACACCAACATGACGGCTTTATACAAGTTCAAAACGCACCTACTCAAAACTATAAAACATTTTATAGCCTATTGTATGATCCCAGATTGCAAATCCAAGCATGAGTCCAGGATAACAGCGCCTCGACAATTTCAACACAGCACTTAAGTGAGCATGAAGGAGCCCAAGCGAGTCTCATGAGAGTAACGAAAACAGCCTGAAGGCCAAAACATTTCCCTGCTTCTAATCCGTCTTCATTCAAATAATGATCAGACTTTGAGCTTTGATTTCCAGAAGTTACATTAAATGTGTCAGACAGTCATATAAAAACCCCATGCAGGAAAGCTCAATGGTTCAGGAAGAAGAAAGAAAGAAAAAAAAGTGCAGACATAGACTTGGAAACTGAATTACCCCCATCTGTCTTACTGCACAGAATGTCGAAGTAAAACTGTGTCCCACTCAGCACTTAAGATGACTGGACATGAGTAGTCATTATTTTAAAAGAATAACGTGTTATGTCAAGCAAAGTGATTGATGGTCAGTGCAATCACACCACCCACAAGCCTTCAACGCCACTGGCTGCTACATCATACTGTGTAGCTACAGCAACATAATGCATCATAAACAAGCGAGCAGGACCTAAATGACCAAAATACAACAACCCTCCATTATCCATTGCTGCCATAGAGCATTCCGAACTCAAACGGGGCCAGAGAGCAGCAATAACGTGGACTTTTAATAGAACCAACTCAATAGCACAAATTATGACACAAACTGCAGCATTTAAAGGAGTCATCAGATGTCTGTTCTAGGTTGAATGTGAGATTTGTGTCCATTCAGCTACAATAGTATTAGAAAGATCAGGCAATAAAGAGATGTGCGGTTCAGTCTGCGTTTTAGCTCATCCTAAAAGTCTTGCGGTTTTTTTAGAGAACTGGGCAGGACATTTAATCATAACACACTTCTTAATAGAACAAACGGGCGCAATGGTATTGTCATGCTGGAACAGTGTTATACAAAAACATGATAGACTGTGAGCTTCAAAATGTATAATAATGCGTTAATTACATAGAACAGAAAACTTTTAGGTTAGAAAATGTCTAAATGAATCTGCTTTCTTTTCTAACTTTGTGGGGTTTTTTTTAAACTGGCTCCACGTCCAGTGCGTATCGAAATGATGATCTTAAATTATTCCTAAGTGCAGTCCTATGGCGTGTGGGGTCTGACCTTTTCACAATGCTCTAATCCCAACTGTGCTCCTTACTTGTATGATGGCGCATGCACCAGCCTCTTAATGCAAGCTTTTATCACTTCTCACACCACTACTGCCCGGGTGCTGAAAGGACAGCGACACTCCAGCACTGCTAATGTTTCGGAAAGTAGAAAAGCACATGGCAGAGGGGTGAGGCAGCCTTGTCACCAGCAAACACTCTTCTTCCCGCCGAGAAGCCTAGAGAAAAAAAAGGTGTAATGTGCTTGCAAAAGTAATTCGTGTATTGTGGCATGTGAACTCGTAGCTCTTTCTCTTTCTTTCCTGTACAGGAGCAAAGTCAGAAAACGAGGATGACGCATCCGAGCTGTATTGCATACTGTCAGCTCCTGGGGCACTGCCACAACTCTACTCACCATGCCAGCGGCAAGACCTAACCAACACAACTGCCGACCGTTTTCGGAATTTCATTTTTTTGGTCAAACAGGGAGTGTTAGAAATGTCCATATAGACTATATAAATATAAAAAGAGCAATGTAAAAATTTGTGTGAACAGCTAGAACAGTTAGCCTGCTTTTTTTCATCTGGAGAACTACTATTAACAAATCTACTATTAAGCTAAGCATGTAACTCAACAACACCAACAAAATGATAATATATATATATATATATATATATATATATATATATATATATATATATATATATATATATATAGTATATATAGAGAGAGAGAGAGAGAGAGAGAGAGAGAGAGAGAGAGAGAGAGATTTAGACACTATTTGGGTCACGTTCTGGGGTGGAGTGGAGAAGGAGAAACGAGGAGATTGAATGCAACTGTACTTTATTTATAAAGGAAACAAACGACAACCTAAAACAACAAACAAAACTTAATTCTTAGAACTCGACTAGGAAACAAAGAAAAGGAACACGCATCACAAGCTAGAGCATTCGGAATTAGCAGTTAGCAATACCGATTAGCAAACAAACTGATTAGCAATAAGAATTAATGTTAACACATTACAACTTCATAACATCTACGTTAATGGCAGACCAAGACAGACAGAAACACAGAGGTATATATATATATATATATTACACACACACACACACACACACACACACACACACACTGACTCATGGGGAAAAGAAGCAACACCTGGGAACAATAGAAAAACAATAAATCAATGACACGACTGCGGACGGACAAACAGAGCAAATGGCTAAAAAAATAAACAAACACAAACTGTTTTAATGCTATTTGGTGGTTTGGGGGAGAAACTTCATCCATAACTGTTACAATTCGTAGCTCCCAACAACTTAAAAAAAATCAGCAGCAGCAACAACAACGGAAAATCCCAAATAACCCCCATTGTCAATAGTGCGTTTCCTACAACGACAACTTTAGTTTCTGGCCACAATAAAAACGCCATGAAACATGTGTGACTTGTTCTCTGTAAACATGAGCCGTTTCCAATCTCTGATGTTTCATTACTAACTGCACTAAACCCTAGACACAGAACACTAATAATCAGCTAGAGTTTCAGTGAGATCGGATCGTTTACAGAAACCTGACTGAAATGATAATGGACAACATAAAGTGGGCTGGAGCGTTTATTTACACTACATTTAAACCCCTGGATGTTCGTCGTTTAATTCCTTGCTGTTACCTGCGGGTAGAGAAACATTTCCCATCAGTTAGAAACAAGTTTGACACACTTGTATTAGGATTAAATCCACATCACCGATATAAAGTGATAAACGATTTACGCTACAATGTTACTGTACAGCCAAACACTACACAACACACACCCAAACAGTAATTAGGGGACTTACACTAACCCCTAACCCTTTAGAATAAAAAGACGGACATTTCTATGTTACGGATTTAACATAACTATGCCTAAATACTTTTTTATATATTTAAACTATGATTCAATATTAAAATTATTATAATAACAATAAAAAAAATGTTTTTTTCAGGTTGATGTTAGATGTGATCTAGTGAATCAGTAATGATTTATTCATTAATAGAGACTCGAAGCACACTTTGTATGTAGTTTTGTTAAAGACATCTGCTAATTACCGGAAATGTACATAGAAAAAGACAAAGAAGAGGAAGAAGTAGAAGAAATAGAAGAAGGAGTTATTAATATAGCGCCTTTACACTGCACAAGGTAACATATTGCATAACCAACTAGACAATACAAACACATAAGGCCAATGAAGCCAATGATGGTATATTTCGAGGTGTAAGAGGTAGTGCATTCCATAACTCAGGAGCATTAACACCAAATGACCTACCACCCATGGTGGATATCCCAAAACTCGGAAACAGACAAATAACCAAGCTCAGATGATCGAAAGGACCAGGCAGGAGAGTAAGGATACAGTAGGTCAGACAGATATGGAAGCACAAGACCATATAATGCCTTGAATGCTATAAGTATTATCTTACGGGGATACGTGATGCAGTAATGTATTGCAGTAGAGAAGTAATGTGAGCAGAACACCTGGTTAAGGTCAGCACTCTTGCTGCTGAGTTTTGAACATACTGTAACCTTGCAATAAGTTTTTTTGGGCAGGCCAAGAAATAGAGCGTTGCATTAATTCAGACGTAAGTGATTAATGCGTGGATTAAGATTTCAGCATCAGCTAGAGTTAGAGAAGATCGAGGCGTACAATATTACGAAGATGGAAAAAAAAGAGGCAAAAGATAGTAAATGTCACATATACTTTACAGCACAGGGAAATTAGTTTGTTCGCATATCCCAGTTTGAAAAGTTGGGGTCGGAGCGCAGAGTCAGCTGTGATACAGGGGTTAAGAGTCTCTCTCAATGACCCAACAATGGCTGACTTCTAGTGATGGGGCTCGAACCCAGGTCCACCTGCTCTTCAACTTACACCTTAGCTATTTAAACAATAGTGGAGTAAAACAAGACACCAAGATTCTTTTGACTGAGGTGCCAACATGCCTAAATCGAAGAGTTTATCATATGTGGTTATATTTTCCTTCATTGATCTGGAGGTATAAGACAGGACAAACTTTTATTAACTTTGATTTAAACCGTAATTGTCCAATCATGGGTATTAGTTGCAAATAAGCAAATAAAAACCATAATTCAGGGTTTAGGAATGTACAGTTTAATGTGTCAATTGTAGAAAGCCCTTAAAAGTCAGGGAGTTTTCTTTAGTTTGTTTGTTAGTTGTTTGGAGTCACAGCTCTTAAACACTCTACCTGTTTTTACGGCTAATAGAGAGCAAGGATTTACGATAGCAAATGTTGTCTCGGCTCTGTTCAAAACCAGTGGACAGTAAAGCACAGCAAAGATTTCAGTTTATATCCAAAGACATCAATGCAGAATTAAAAAAAAAAAAAAAAAAAAAAAAAAGGAGAAAGATCGTTTTTGTATTCGAACGCATTGCCGTGGAACGACTTTTGTTATTATTGTCAAGCACTGAAAGAAGAAATCATGGAAATGTGTGGTAACTCAGGGAGGACCTACAGCAACAAAACAATAATCCTGCTCGAATAGGAAAGCTTATAAAATATAGTGTGAATATTGTACATTATTATTTTAACGGTGAAAAACTGTCTATTGCTTCACATTAATCAAGCATTTGGGCAACATGACACTTTCCATAAGAGCTTGTAAGCCCAGCTAACAAACTTATGTACTGAGAAGCTTAAATGTCTCGTTGTCTCTTGGTTTTGGGAACGTGATTTGATATGTCCAAAAACGTAAAAATTGTCCAGTTTGCTTAACGCTGGGAAACGATATATTATAGTTATTTTATGGTGCTGCTCTTATAATGTTTTCTCTTGACATTTTGGGAATGTTCATTGAGTACGAATAACGTCATAAAGATGTTACAAAAACATTGTTCCAAGAACGTTTTCTCTCTACATTTTGAGAATGTTCCTCAAGTACAAATAACATTATAAGAACACTCCATGAAGATTGTTCCAAGAACGTTTTCTCTCGGCATTTTGAGAATGTTCCCCAAGTACAAATAACATCATAAGAACGCTCCGCAAACGTTGTTCTAAGAACATTTTTCTCTGCATTTTTGAAAATGTTCCTCAAGTATGATTCTCGTCGAAAGGACGCTTCAAGGAGATTGTTCCAAGAATGCTTTCTCTCAACATCAAAAGAAAGAATATTGACTGGTAATAATGTTATGAGAACGTTTTAAGAACGCTTTCTCCTAACATTTAGACAACTTTTAAAGAACAGTTAGACTGTTAAATAACTTAAAGAACGTTAGTAACATTTGTTGGAATGTTAATAGGGTAACTGAGTGGTATGTCTATGCGGACATTCAGTACATTTTCTGCTTTGGCCAGGTTTCCTGCTCAGTTAAAAATCAACTCTTCCACACCAGCGACTGACAACTACCTTTTTTTCTTAAAAAAACAAAATCCAGAGAGCAAAAGAAAAAGGTAAAAAAAACTGCCTGTGGCCTGAAAGATAGTGTGCAATAAGTGCTATATGAGATTTATGACAGTAAATATTTTCTGGAAGTGAGGTTCTTTTACCAGCACGGTTGCTGAATATAGATGAATGTGCCGTGCACGCATCCAGCAGCAGCAGTGTGAATAGCATGCGCAGCCTCCAACAGTAATCCGCTATAGCGTGAAACACCCCATACACATGCATGCTGACGAACAAAGCACAAAAAGACACGATCTGACTTCCAGCTCAATAGCAGCACATTAGTATCAAAGCAGAAGTGAGTTCCTGTCGACGGTGTAATAAGCATGCAGTGATCAATAGCATCATTTCCTGGACTCGCTGTATGTATAATTATTGCGTTGAAGCCATTATCCCAACTCTTCCATCAGTTGTTCTTAATTTGCGGTATACAAAAACAGGAAATAATATGACATGTTGATGACTACAATTTTCTGCAATGTTAAGCATTAATAACCCGAACCGCTTATTAAGCGCATATTTCCACTCACTTTGTTATAAACACAATTCCAAAGACAGTAATGGAGTTACGAGTAACGAGCGAACCTTTAGAATTAGCGCACAGAACGCTAACGAAACGAGCACTGTGATAGATTTGCATGCTCTGTTCAGGGCTGTATAGATCTTATACATGATTTTATAAATGAGGAAAGAAACGATTTGTGATGTGTCGGTTACGATCCTGGTAAACTGAGCTATTTTAATATTTCATGTTAAGGTATTTGTGTTAAAACAAGCTTTTTAAAATGACACACGATATACAGACAAAGGCTAAAAGATAAAGACAAACCACCTGATCAGCAGATCCACATGTTTTTTTAAACACCTTATTTCAAAATTATTAATAACCTTCATAATCCTGAATGGTTTTTTTTTCATTAGCTTGTGGATGTAGTTTTGCTTATTTAGCTACAAAATGATTGCGAGATCAGACGCCTCATCGGATTAGAAGGTCTGGGATGCAGTCGGTGTTCCAGTTCATCCCAAAGTGGGGTTGAGACAGCCTTCATGAAGCTTAGAGGCGTAATGCTGGGTACATACCACAGGATAATAGAGCTGATTTTGGGTCGATTTTTTCCCTTCAGACAATCTGAAGAAATGTTGTGATTATCTGGGTAGTTCTAAAGAATATTTTATCGGATTTTCCTGTGGTGCGAGGTGTGTTAAGAGACTGAATCTGCTCGGAAAAACTTCAGAAGTAGATTGCTCAGCAGGGTTTTGAGAAGAACAAAGACCAGTGGAAAACCTTCAGAAGTACACCCCAGTCATGGAACATGGTGAATATTTAACACCATTAATCCTGATGGGTGGGGGGGGTCCAAGGACAAACACTCGATAATCTGGAGATTTTCACATGAAACGAAACAATATCCGATCAGAAAGCAAGCTGACAGAAGACGTAAGCATAACAAACACAGTCATAGCGCAGCACAAAGTTAAATGAACGTCACCCAAAACATTTTCTTTTTTTTTTTTCAGTAAATTTTCTGGCAGAATCATTCCAAACACTACAATCACAAATTCTTTCTGCCTATCAGCCGCCATGTTTATTTACAAAAGAGATTTTGCACGATTTCCCGTCTTCACAGTCGGAACTCTGATTTAACGACCGATAAATCTAAGAACTTTAGTTTTCATGTTTGTGGTCCCACATCTTTTAGTGTGTACCCAGCATTTGGTAGCTCAGTGGGTAAAGTTTTGGACTGGTGATCTAAGGATCATAAGCTTAATTCCCAGTACCACCAATCTGCTACTGCTTGGCCTCTGAGCAAGGCTCTTGACCCAAAACTGCCTAATTGGATAAATAGGATGTCGCTCTGGATAAGGGCGTCTGCCAAATGCCAGAAATGCAACACTTTGAGGAAAACAAACATGTGAATGTAAAGGTAAAATATCACAAATTCCCTAATAGTGTGTGTATCCATCTGATGTAGTTACAGAACCATCTGATGAAATAGTTACAGAATGTCTGTGTTTCTCCCACGTCACAAAATGGTTCTCCAGATGAGGAACACTGTTTTTTTTTTCCTTCACACTGTCTTTACCCTGTACTGTCCTTGCTTTGTTGACTAAATGTTATCCACTTTGTCGAGTGATCACTAGCTTGACCTAGTCTTCATTTCCATGTTGTATAAGTAATTGCCTACATTTTTTACCCTGGCCCAATTTATTCACTTAATCTTTGGTTATAGATGATTCTTTTAAAACACTTGTTTTAAAAAGTGTTTATACCCCTTTGGATTTAGACTATAAAAAGGGATTGTCCAATTATCTGTTCGGAGTAATTTCTCGATAAAATATGAGACATGAAATTTTACTTTCCACAGATGAAGTTTACACTATTGCTGTACAGGTTGTGTCATCGACAGCGCTATACCTCATTTTAAACAAATCAAAATGTCTTATTTTATTCCCTACAAATAATATAAAATATATTAAGATGCCCAGCACTGGCAGTGTATTAGAATAATTCTCGGTATGAAACTACAGCAAAATAAATTCTGGGTTATTAAATGCTTTGATTCCAAAGTTATAAAACGTAAAAACCCAAAAAGTAAAAACTGAGGATTTCTGTGTTTGTGTGTGTATGTAAGAGACTGAGAGATACAAACCCTGTTGTATGTGTTCCTAAAGTGATGACAGGAGCATGGACAGGGGTGAAGGTCAGTTCGTGTAGATCACACTCTTCCTCCGGGGCATCCCTCATTCCCTTTCTTTCCAACACACTGACCTCTAGGTGTGCGACGCCTGCAGCAGGATCCTGACACAAACGAGGATGCAGTATATCACATAAAATACCACAGCAGAGCAAGTAGTGATAATTAATAGTGATAACCCAAAACAAGGTTCATAAAAATCTATGAAAAGATTGCAGATCACATATTAACTTTACGAAGAAATGCTCAAAGAATATATAGAAGTATAAATGTTTAAAAATTATCTAGAAGTATAATTCTCAAAACTATTATTTAGAAGGATAATTTGCCTTTAACTCAAATAATATGCTTTTAACTCTAATATTAAATTTAGTCGTCATCATTATTTCTAAATCAACATTAGAATGACCCCAGATTGGAATCAGTTTGCCACATGTCATAAACAAGCATTGAACCGTTGCTCATTGAACCGTTGCTTTAAATACACGATATCGGCAAAATTATTTGGACACCTTACTATTATATACACATGTACCCTCACTTATACTGAACATGGTTAGCAGCAACTAATCTTGGGTGCAGTCGGTGTCCCACTTCCCAATCCGGAGGGTGTTCAGAGGGTTGAAGTCAGGTCTTTGTGCAGGAAACAAACATACCATACAATACTCTACCACACTCCACCCTACCATGCCCCATATCATACCATACCTTATCCGATCCTACCACACAATACCTTATCCTACCATATCATACCATACCCTTCCTATCCTATCCTAACCTACCCTACCATAACCTACCATACAATACCCTATCCAACCCTTCCTTTTCCTACTATACCATACCATATCATACCATACCCTTCCTATCCTATCCTAACCTACCCTACCATAACCTACCATACAATACCCTATCCAACCTTCCTTTTCCTACTATACCATACCATATCATACCATACCCTTCCTATCCTATCCTAACCTACCCTACCTTACCATACAATACTCTATCCAACCCTTCCATTTCCTACTATACCATACCATATCATATCATACCATACCCTTGCTATCCTAACCTACCCTACCATAACCTACCATACCATACCCTATCCAACCCTTCCTTTCCCCTACCATACCATACCATACCATACCATACCATACCATATCCCACCATACCCTATTCTACCCTACCATACCATACCCTGTCCTACTCTACGCTTTTAAAAATGTGGCAACAGTTTGGAAAAGACATATTTTGACCACATAATGTCTTGAAATTGTATGACATGATATATAATTCAGCAGATTAGACAATATCAAATATTAAATAATTGCTTTAAACCCTCGAAATTATATTGTTAAATTTGGACCCCTGGGGTTTACATCCTTATTAAATACCTGCTACATCATCAGGCTTAAAAGTAGTAGAGACAAAAATCTGCTCATAATTTCAGGTGCAATTACACACAGCAGTGCAGGAAACATAACTGTGAAGCTTTTTCCCCCCTTTATTGTCTTTGATTTAGACAGCTCAAGATAATTGGGGCCCTGCGGACAGCTTATAAACACACTTCATGGAACTGCCTGAGCAGTGCGCTAACAAGAAAAGCGTTTGTGTTTTCTCGAAATGTCCATCACCATTAAAGGTGATTTTGAGGGAGTTTTGTATTAGTATTTGTTGCATATAAAAGCTTTTTGAATCAATAATAGTAAAACAGAAATGTAGAAAAAGAGAGAGAGAGAGAAAAAGAGAAACAGAGAGAAAAGAAAAGAAAAGAAAGAGAAAAAAATACAGCATAAAGGATGAAGTGGTGGCTCAGTGGTTAAGGGTTGGTCAAAAAGACCAGGGTTCGATTACTAGCAACACCAAGCCACTGTGGGCCCCTGAGCAAGACCCTTAAGCCCCAATTGCTCAGTTGTATAGAAAATATAAATTCAGTCGCTCTGGATAAGGGCGTCTGCCAAATGATGTAAATGTAAGGATCCTGTAAAGAACCATAAATAATTGGGAAGAATTTGAAAAAGCAGGTGAGCTACAGGTTCACAGATCTTTGGAATGTAATGTGTGGCAGCAGCTTAGTAGTGAGTTAAAACCAGCTTAGAAAGACACACTGACCTGTTTTAACAGTTTAAATTCGGTTTCGTAGGGTGTGCATGTATATATGGCGTTTAAAACAGCACTAGGCTTTTCATCATGATATGCAGTACCGAAGACATGCTTTAGACGCCTTATTCGACTAATGGACAAACAATGCTTGAGAATTATGTGCTTTGAAATTAAAGAAGCACAATGTTGCCTTGTGACCTCACATCCTGTTTTTGGTTTGATGAGATCTGTTTGGTCCATGATGCTTTTTATATTCCATTCAATCGGACTGCACCACAGATCACCAGCAGCTCGAGACCCAACTTTTTTTTAGCAGTCCACTTGTTTGGTGGGTTCGTATGGCTTCGAGCAATTGCACGTTTTGATCCAACAAAACATTAAACTCTTTCTTATTAAGTATTAAACAACCGATTTGTCTGACAACAGTAAGGTTTCATGTTCTTGTTCTATATTTTTCTCGTTTCATGTTTTTTGTTTTATGTCTAGGCTAAACCATGCTAGATAGCTAAGCTAGCCTAGGCAGTCTCTTTTGTTTACTTCCTGTTTTGTCCTCTTGTCTTTCAGTCACGTGCTTCCCTTTGTCCTTGTGTCTTGTTTTCATTGATTTGTTTAGTCTTGTGTTGTTCATTGGTTCAGGTGTGTCTTGTTTTGTTAATCAGTTGCTTGTGTATTTATAGCCCTTGTGTTTGCCCTGTCTTGTGTGGATTATTGTTTGTGTGTGTTCTTTGAACCACTTTGGTGAGGTCCTATTCATGCCAGTGTTCATGTTGAGTTTGATACTAATGTTCTTGTTGGTGTTCATGTGTAGTCAAGTAACGTTAAGTCTGTCAAGTTTCATTTATATTTGTGTGTTCACATTTTGTAAATAAACTGCACCTTGGGTTCAGTTTGAAACCATACCTGTACATTAAGTATAAGTATATTCAATTCATTGTGTAAGGTACGTGTACAGAGCCAATGAAATGCATTTTTCGCATATCCCATCTTAGTAAGTTGGGGTCAGAGCGCAGGGTCAGCTATGATACAGCGCCCCTGGAGCAGGAGGGGTTAAGGGTCTTGCTCAAGGACCCAACAGTGGTTGACTTGCCGGAGGTGGGGCTTGAACCCAGGTGTTTCTGGTCTTCAGATTAACAACTCAGCACCTTAACCATTTGAGCCACCCTGCCATTAACAAAGCACAGCTGAATTTTCGAGTGATTGGTGTACTTCTAAGACAGTTTTTCTGTTTTTTTTTTAAAGACGTGAACGTTTATATGCAGATGCTCTATAACAGTGGTCTGTTCATTGAAAGGAAAAATGGTAGCTCAGTCATTAAGGTGTTGGACTACTGTTTATAATTTTTACTTCCCACCCCAACAGGCATCCACTGCTGGGCTTTTTTGCAAGACCCTTAATCCTTTAACTGCTCAGTGTATAGCTATAGGATCACTCTATAAGTCACTCTGGATGAGTTCGTCTGTCGAATGTAATTGATTTTTAAAAATGTATAATAGAAATAAAAAAAGAAGACGGTGAATAAACAACTGTTAACAGCTGCTTTATAACCAGGAAGTAGTTCGTTACAAAGACATGTGGCTTTAATAAAACCTTTAATATTTAATAGGATGCCAGATTAAATGGAAATTGCAAGTGAGACACTGTCGTTTATAATAAAGAAATAGTGCCGAGTCACATCACATCACACTGTCACATGGTTGACTATCTTATTGAATATTAATTGGGATATTTTGGTGGTGGTCTGATATTAAAATGTTGTAATACATTACAGAACATTGCAAATCATAAATTAGACGCTGCAAATAATTGGAATTTATTTAGCACTTTGGGTGTTATCTAAAAAGCAGGGACTTTGCTGTGCAGGTTTTAACAATTTCCTGAGTGAAAAACACAGTGATAATAAATGCAGCCTTGAGTTGCTGGTGTTACTTTTGTCTCATATTTCTGCATTATCCCAGAATTCTGTTAGCAGTTTTCTTCATTTTCTTCAACGCCATCACACTAACTCTTGGCGGCTAGTCGAGTCTCACCAATCACCCAGCAGTTACATTTATGTCTGTACTTGCCACCATTCCCTCCCAAGGACCCTGGTAAGTCGAAAAATCCTCTAACAAATAGCAGCTGCTTTTTATTTAAAATATTATAATGATATAATAATGAACGTTTGGGAGGTTTTAATTTAACTAAAAATGACTTCTCATGGCATCTCAGGGACTTTTGGATCATATTTGCACCTTTAGATTGTTAATTTGGGGTCTCATTAGCCAGAGATTTCCTGTAAAGTGGATGTGTGGCAGTCCTACGATCCATATTATTAGGGTAGAAGACAAATTTCTCTCTTCATAAAAGAGGAGTGGGAGAGGCATAGCAAAAAAATGGAAAATAATAACGAAGACACACTACTTTAATAGAAATCTGCCTACGGATCTGAATCTGTGTGTGTAAAAGACTGAAGCGTTGCTGTTTGCCAAGATCTGTGTGTGTTTTTATTCGATTATAACCTGCTATGGTTTTGTGTTATGGTGTACCGTTGCAATCTTTTGTATCCAAACATTAGTTGTGAGATGCATGTAGGTTTTGTGTGTCGTGGCACAAGTGTGTGGAAGGAAATCTTACTCTGCGTGACAGCTGGTGGGCCGACGCCATCGGCGAGAGAGCGAGTGGAGCGGGAAGCTGCTGTTGCCATGGTGATCCTGTCGTGTGGTTCCGAGTCGAGTAGTGTGAAGCCACAGCCAGCTGAGAGAGTGAGAGCTGAGTGAATGACAGAAAGCGAGAATTACCATAAGTAACAAACACACGTTTGTTCCGTGAACGAAAGCCATGAGCACAGCGAGCAGCTGTAATACGGAAAAGAGGAAATCTGACATATTAAATCACTAAATTAAAAAAAGAGAGAAGATTTTCCATTCATTGTTTTTTTCTTTGCGTTTTTTTTCTGTCTATCCTACGGTTTTACATGGTGTTAGTTGGAAAAAATAAAATAAAAAAGGAAGCTTATTCAAAAACACAACCTCCTCTAGACACCCACACGTCTGTGCGCTGATACAGTCATCAACTTCGGCATCTTCGGGGTCATTAATAAAATGAATAATGCAAATTTACTCGAATCCGAATACTTTGCGAGGTTCACGCAGCTCGTTTTGGTAGTTAAACTTTTTCCTCTCGGAGACGAGGGTGCTGTGGTGAACCGAGGGGAGAGGCTCCACATCAGCAAAATCATATTTCAAAACTGCATTTCTTTAGAGAGCAGTCCAATAAAGCAAAGGTTACCTAGATGGTCAAATAGATATATATTCATATCCCTGTGGTACTTTTATCTTTTTTTTCCCTTTTCCTCTCTGTTAAAAATAAATATGAGGAGTAGGTGAATGTGGCAGTGTAATAATGAAACTGGCCCGGCTCCATGCGAATGGGCCAGTTTCATTATTGCATGGCCGAAGTGAGCTGGAGCAGAGAAGTGTGTATTAAGCAATGTCTCTCCGAGGGTTTAAAAATACCACTCGAGTGATTTCAGTTGTTTTTTTTTTTGTTTTTTTTTATCTTGCTGATGTGTGATGCCTTGGACAGAGTTACTGCCCATTTGTTTAGTCAGGATGGAGTCTCGGGATCTTAAATAAAATCTGTAGTAAAGTATCAAAATAATTATTGAGCGGCCTATATTTAGCAGCGGAGAATGCGGCATTCATAGTCAAACAAACAATCCAATAGTCCTACAGAGAGCTAGTGTATAGGTGGGTATAGGAGGTGGTAGCTCAGTGGTTAAGGTGTTGGTCTGGTAGATTGTGGGTGCCCTTCCCAGCAACACCACTGCTGATCCCCTGAGCAAGGCCTTTATCTCTGGACAAGGGCAACTGCCAAATGGTAGGAATGTAAATGTAAATGAATGTGATATTTTTGGGAAGTGGTAGCACAGTGGGCTAGGTTGTCTGACTGCTTATAGGAAGATCAGGGTTCCCAGCACCATTAAGTTACCACCGCTGGGCCCCTGAGCAAGGCTTTTAACTCCAATTGCTCAGTTGTATAAATAGGATAAATGTAAGTCGCTCTGGATAACGACGTCTGACAAATCTAACTAGCTAGCGATTTTTTTTTTCTTTTTGCTAGTGTTCTGCTTTCTGGTTTCAAGCTTCCATTGCAGTCTAATTAACTACTGAAGGAAGAGAGAGAAAAAGAGGCTGAGAAAAGAACAGAATGTAAGTCTATATAAATGAATCAAAATTGTTTCATGGTCAGGAACATCATTTAAAGTAATTATAAATGTTTAACACATAGATTAAGTAGTTTGTGTACCTTTAAAATGAGCTCAACTACAGCAGCAGTGTGTAATTTGGTACTATTTTTTATGTTTGGTATTTTAGTACCGTTACTAACTGTACTATAAAGTTTTCTTACCAGTGAATGACACACAATGTATTGTAGTAATGTTGTCTCCGGTCGTCTAGTCTGTGTGCGATTTGCGGGGAGGTTGGGAAGAATGCTTTCAGTGCTATCGGGCTACAGTTAGCCTCTTCCAAGATGTCCTACTGCACCGTTAATTTGTAATATGGACAGTTGCTAAAGGGATTCTTGTGCAGGCTTTCAAACATACAAACTTTAGTAATAGATAATGGATAAAAGAATTTTTTGTAAAAAAAAAAAAAAAAAAAAAAAAATAATATATATATATATATATATATATATATATATATATATATATATATATATATATATATATTGTAAAGCAAAGGACGCATATATGCAAAGATTACACAATTGTTGTTGTTGCACTGCGTCTACAGAAGGTAAATAAGAGGTAAAATAATCTGTGTGACAAACAAATTATTATTGGTTTAATCCACTGACTTTTTGTTCTAAAAAACGCCACACATTTTTAACAGGTTGTGTTAAAAGACTATATTTTGATAGGTAATCTTCTTCTTTCGGCTGTTTCCTTTTAGGGGTCGCCACAGTGAATCATCTGTCTCCACCTAACCCTATTCTCTACATCCTCTACACTCAAACCCACTAACTTGTTATCCTTATTTATCGCATCCATATACCTCCTCTTTGGTCTTCCTCTTTGCCTTCTGCATGGTGGCTTCATTTCTAACATCCTCCTACCAATATATATTTACTATCCCGTCTCTGTACACTTCCAAACCACCTCAATCTGGCTTTCCTGACTTTCCGTCTAAAACATCTAACATGAGCCGTCCCCCTGATGAACTCGTTCCTAATCTTGTCCAGCCTTGTCACTCCCAAAAAAAACCGCATCATCTTCAGCTCTGAAACCTCCGTCATAGCTGGTCTCACCACTGTCTCTAATCCATACATCATAGCTGGTCTCACCACTGTCTCTAAACCATACATCATAGCTGGTCTCACCACTGTCTCTAAACCATACATCATAGCATGTCTCTATAGCTGCTCTCACCACTGTCTCTAAACCATACATCATAGTCTCTAAACCATAACCTATGGTCTCTCCATAGCTGGTCTCACCACTGTCTCTAAACCAACATCATAAACCATACATCATAGCTGGTCTCACCACTGTCTCTAAACCATACATCATAGCTGTTCTCACCACTGTCTCAAACCACTCATAGCTGGTCTCTAAACCATACTACATCATAGCTGCTCTCACCACTGTCTCTAAACCATACATCCTATAGCTGGGCTCACCACTCTGTCTCTAAACCATACATCATAGCTGCTCACCACTCACCACTGTCTCTAAACCATACATCATAGCTGGCTCTCACCACTGTCTCTAAACCCATACATCATAGCTGGTCTCACCACTGTCTCTAAACCATCTATACATGTCAAAACCATATACATCATAGCTGCTCTCTCACCACTGTCTCTAAACCATACATCATAGCTGTCTCTCTCACCACTGTCTCTAAACCAAACCATACATCATAGCTGGGCTCTCACCACTGTCTGCTAAACCATACATCATAGCTGTTCTCCACCACTGTCTCTAAACCATACATCATAGCTGCTCTCACCACTGTCTCTCTAAACTACATACATCATCATAGCTGTCTCACCACTGTCGCTCTAAACCATACATCATAGCTGGGTCTCACCACTGTCTCTAAACCATACATCATAGCTGTCTCACCACTTGGTCTCACCACTGTCTCTAAACCATACATCATAGCTGGGCTCACCACTGTCTCTAAACCATACATAATAGCTGGTCTCACCACTGTCTCTAACCATACATCAAGCTCTCACCACTGTCTCTAAACCATACATCATAGCTCTCACCACTGTCTCTCTAAACCATACATCATAGCTGGCTCACCACTGTCTCTAAACCATACATATCAATACCATGCTGGCCATCTCCCACTGTCTCTAAACCATACATCATAGCTGGTCTCACCACTGTCTCTAATCCATACATCATAGCTGGTCTCACCACTGTCTCTAATCCATACATCATAGCTGGTCTCACCACTGTCTCTAAATAGCCTATACATCATAGCTGCTCCCACCACTGTCTCTAAAAACCATACATCATAGCTGGTCTCAAAAACCACTGTGGTCTCTAAACTATATACATCATAGCTGGTCTCACCACTGTCTCTAAACCATACATCATAGCTGCTCTCACCACTGTCTCTAAACCATAATCCATACATCATAGCTGGTCTCACCACTGTCTCTAAACCATACATCATAGCTGCTCTCACCACTGTCTCTAATCCATACATCATAGCTGGTCTCACCACTGTCTCTAAACCATACATCATAGCTGCTCTCACCACTGTCTCTAAACCATACATCATAGCTGCTCTCACCACTGTCTCTAAACCATACATCATAGCTGGTCTCACCACTGTCTCTAAACCATACATCATAGCTGGTCTCACCACTGTCTCTAAACCATACTGGTCTCATCATAAGCTGGTCTCACCACCTGTCTTGTACACCTTCTGATATTCTGATATTCTCGTGCCTCACATCACTCCTGACACGTTTCTCCACCCATTCCATCCTGCCTGTACTCGCTTCTTTACCTCTTTTACACACTCTCCATTGCTCTGGACTGTTGACCCCAAGTACTTAAACTCCTGTACCCTCTTCACCTCTTTACCCTGTAATCTTACTGTTCCACTTCCCTCCCTTTTATTTAAACACATATTTTGATAGATAATATGGATGTAAAATAGGACACAATAAACTACAATTAAACATTACAATAAACATTAAATTTCGGGTTCACTGAAAAAAAATTGCACAAATCCATTTATTATAATAAATAGATATAATTATTTTGTTATGTTTTAATGTGTATTCAATCTGCCGTTCATCATAACACAGAAATTTCTTCTGCTGATATTAGTAACTTTACCTTTGAGCTAAATAACTGAATCACATATTTTTAACTTTAAAAATATTATTGCATCTATAGATACACACACCACACCAATCTAAAGAAACACAGTTTCTGTCTAGGTTGAGAAAAAATAAGGCACAGGATTGTACGATAGTTAACTGAGGCTGCCGACAAATTACTGTGAATTATTTCGCTTCTGCTCCTTTTTTTTTTACATTCTTGTGATTTCTACAATTCGGTGTAATCATTCATTTTAGAAAAAAATTGCTAAAACACTATTTGTCCACATGAAGAATAAATTCGGAGCCAGAAACAGACCACTATAAAGAAATAAGAAGGATTTACATTAAGATTGAAAAAAACAGGAATTATAATAAAAAAGAAGGGGGGTAGGGAACGAGAGGAAAGAAAAAAAAGGGAGGAAGACAGTTGACATGCTGAACTGCTGAGAGGCTGCCAACACAAAAAAGTACAAGGTTGGAATAAAAAGTAAGGCTGTCAATATTCACAAGTCTGCCTCCGTTTGCTGTGCACTCACTACCCTGCATGCTTAAAATATTAAAATCAATATTGTAGGAATTGCCTGGAACGCTGCCAGGATGACAGAGGTATCGTATTAAAAAAAAAAAAGCACCAAGAACAACCGAGACGATCTTTTAACAGCTTTAGGTATTAATAGGGGACAATTTCACACTTCTCCATCACCTGGTCTGAAATCTGATTTGCTTTGTAGAGCCGGTCATGTCTGACTGCTCTGATAGGATAATGAGTGAGCTTTCACACTGATAAGAAGACAGGTGGTCTTACTGCTCCTCTGGTTTGGGATGAACAGATGAGAATGGAGACGTCAGTATTATTATGTGAGAGTTTATGGGGGAGTGGAGGGGAAAGAAAGAGAGACCCATCAATCAACAGTGTTCTGATGCAACCTAGACAGCTAACGTCAGCCTGAGACACTAGCGCATTTTAGCTTTTTACATTTTTTTATTTAACACGCAAACACACACTAAAAAAGCAGTTGCGAAATAACATTTACCCCAACCACATGGTTATAAATGAAGTTTTTCACAAATTGAATCTATGCAGTCGAGTCAGTCGTGCGTGTCTGCACTGTATGTGTTGAGAGGAGTGAAAGTGTGGCTCGTTTACAAGTTTGTGGACATCTGTTCTGCCTTTTTTTTTTCCTACCAAGGATATGGAAGACATAGCCAGAAAAAAATAAAACAGACTGAACACAGTTTCTCTTTCCAGCCAGATAAATGCGCTATTCGGATGCAGTTAGATTGGCACAGGCACAGGGACCAGATTTGGGCAAAAAAATCATTAGCTTTAGTTATAGTTTATTTATTCATCTTTTATAGCCGCTTATTCCCTAATTTGGGGTCACAGGGATCTGCTGGAGTCTATCCTAGCCATCTCGGAAAGGGCGAAAGGCAGGAGGGGTACACCCTGAACAGGTTGCCAGTCCATCACAGGGCCACACACACACTTACACTCACTCCTATAGGCAATTTAGAATCACCAGTCAACCTAATATACATGTTTTTGGACTGTAAGAGGGAGCCGGAGAACCCGGAATAAATCCAAGCAAGCAGGGGAGAACATGGGGGCAACAGTGCTAACCGCTAAGCCATTAGGCTGCCTTAGTTATAGTTACTTCTCACAAATAGTAACCAAGTTAATAACTGTGTTACATCAATATAAAAGTAACTAATTCCCAGGGAAAGTAACTATTGTGTAAAAAAAAATAAATAAATAAACTATTTTAATTAACTGAGATGCCCTGGCATTGTGCCACAACCTTTAATTAAAATAATAAGTAAGTAAATTTGAGCTTCCAAATATAAAGGATTTTGCCAAACAAAGTTTTTGATAAAAAGTAATTTTTCTGTTGGTTTCATATTCAGTAAAGAATGTCTCATAAATAAAATCAGCTCCCAGATCGTAATAAATGTTTAAGGAGAAAGAATAATAAATGATTCTTTGTTTATTAATACACTTTACAGCAAAGTCCGTATATTTATTTTTGCATATTTTTATTTAGTCTAAAAAAAAAACCCATCTTAAGCTAAAGTGGAGCTTAAAGCTTGCATGCTGGTAAAGATAGAACAAGATGATAATGAAATAATTGACTCAATCCTTATTCTGTAAATAAAATAGAGCAGGTGATTAGCACACTAATTAAATTGATCTGGAATCTCCGTAGGTACATTAGATGGTTCTATTCATCAAATTTTCTCTGTGTGCAATTTTGGTTATAGTTCGAGGCCAAACTCTCTAATTTGACAGAGAAAAAGCATTACAATCTTTGCATAAGAGGCTATAAGATAATTGGACCTAAAACAAATGGTGTAAACTCTAAATACAGTGAAAAGGATTGAGCTTTGTGTTATGGTGATGCCAGCAAAATTTTTTAATGGTAGTAATAACGTGATTAATGATATATTTTAATTAAACATTAAGGGTATATATAATAATAAAGTCATGGCCCGATGGTTACAGTGTTGGACTCCTGATCATAAGATCGTAGGTTCAAGCCTAACAGGCACCAAGCTGCCACTTCTGGTCTCCAGAGCAAAGTCTTTAACACTTATTGCTACTCAGTTGGATACAAAATCATGAAACAAATATATCTGTACGTCGCTCTGATGCTGGAAATGAAAAGTGTATGTGGAAGTGGTAGCTCAGTGGTTAGGGTGTTCATCTGCTCATTAAAAGATTATGGGTTCAATTCCCAGAACCATTAAGCTGCCCCCGCTGGGCTCCTGAACAAAGACCTTAACCTTTACCTGTTCAGTTGGATTAAAAAAGAGAGAAAAAAGCAACTGCCAAAAGCCAGAAATGGACATGTAAAAAGTAAATGTAAGGCATCATGTTGAGGATGTCGGGTTCGATGTAGAGAAGTAGAGTATTTAGGTGGAGCGTTACTATGATTGGGTCACTGTTTAACTGTCCATTATTTATTGAGATTTTTTGAGATTTTGAGAAAGCAGTAAAGGTCCTAAAAGCTTTCAGAACCTTTTCATGGTGCAACTTTCCTGTAACCAACAGCAACTATGCTGCATTGACGTGATAAAGGTTTGATAAAGGGTATGGCAAGGTGCCTCAGTGATCACTGCATAGGGTTGCTGACAGTAAAGAGGTAAAAATTTAAAACAAAATGCATTTTTGATGACAAAGAAGAGAGTTAAAGTGTCAGGAATTTCTTACTCCAGGACCACGGGTGGTGTGCAGTGGTGAGGCTTCATGCCGAGGTTTGCTTTCATCTGAAAGAGAGGAGAAACAGGTAGTCAGAACAAGGTCACTTTCTTTTTACTTCACTTTATCGATGCTTTGAACACAAATAAGAGACAAATAATGCATTCGATTGTATAATATACAACTGGTCATATTTTTTTTTTTTTTTTACAAATACAAATCTTTTCACATGAAATCTAAAACTATCCGTCTTCTACCTTGGAACTGTTCTAAAACCCACTTCACTCTTAAATTACTAATGCAAATTCCCAGAATGCAATTAACCATCAAGTACCTACAAGAACGTATGAGGTTGCACTTACAGTCTGCTCACTAAAGTGTGTTTCAAAGTTTAAAATGTGCTTTAACTTTCTATCTTATGCTCCATCTGTTTTCCCTCACACGCATGCAAACTCATCACTCTGTCGTTCACACTCTCTCTTCGTCGTTCTCGCTTACGCCATCCGTTTTATTTACACTTTCACCCGCTTTCAAGCATTCTCGCTCGCTAGACAGTGCGGAACTTCTTTGCGTCTCGCATGATTTAATCGTGAGAGCGCTGTTGAGCTACACTGACGTCTCGTTAAGCTCGATGTGACAGACAAGCAGTTTTTTTTTTCTATCACAGATGACAATGAAAGTGCCAACTCAAACTATCAGACTAATCATAAGCATCTGACGCAACTTAAAGTAACAAAGTAAAACACGAAAAACGCCACCGCTCCAATTTTGCATAATATGTGCGCAATTATCACCTGACCGCTGTACCTTCGATAAGCATAAACTGAAATGACTGATTTCCTAGCGAATTCATAAGAACTGTTAATTATCTCAATCTTATTAATTAAATACTCAGTTTGGTTGAATTTCTAAGCAGACTAATAGAATTGTTTAAGTATAGATTAGCAATGATAGAATTTTACACATCCTAAGAACCAACATCAAAGCCGTCCACGAGCGTGTCATTGCTTGCCCTCGGCCTCATTCTCTTCAATCAGCTAACGAAATAACCAAGCCCGAAGTCTTTCCAAGAAGAAAAAAGAAACCGCTGTTTATCCACCACTTTCTAGGTGAAAAATGCTTGTCAGGGGGAAGTGGCCGCAGCGCAGAGGTTAATGTGTTGGGCTGCTAACTGAAAGATCAGGGTTCGATTCCCAGCACCACCAAGTTGCCACTCTTAGGCCCCTGAACAAGACCCTTAACCCCCAATTGCTCAGTTGCATAGCAATTAAATGTAAGGCGCTCTGGATAGGGGCGTCTGCCAAATACCATAAATGTAAATGTTTGTGGTAAATCAGCAAATAATAACCCAAAAGACTGTGGGTTTGATTCCCAGCACCACCAAGCAACCACCGTTGTGCCCCTGAGCAAGCCCCTTTAACCCCAATTGCTCAGTTGTATGAAATAGATTAATGTAAATCACTCAGAATAAGGGCGTCTGCCAAATGACAGAAATGTTAATGTATTAGGAGTTTTGGGCTTAGTCGTTTATTCTCATTACTGTGTGGCACATCATCTTTTTCTATCCTTCTCTCTACAATGAGTGAAACATGGTCCAGTACCCGGACAGACACAAGCTGATACTCTGACGGCACTCAGGCCAGATAAACTCAGATAAAGCCCAGACTAAACCAGGAAGTGAACATCCAACCCAAAATACATGCACTAAAAATAATAAAGCCAAGTCATGTCGAGAAGCTTTTATTGTCATTTGTGGCATATACAGCAGGGGCAGTTCATAGAGAAATAAAACCTTTCTCCAGGACCATAAAATTACCAGGCTTAAAAAACAACTACACAGAACAATAAAAAGCGAAACAGAGCTAACGACTAGAGGGTAAGTTGTCCTGGATACAACTTAGTGCAAGTGCATGTGTGCAACCGGATACAACAGTACAAACAAACAAGCAAGGGTTAGGGTTGGGTTTCGGTCACTCCAGGCCTCCTACAGGCCAGGACTATATTGTGCAAAAAAAGTACAATATGTATTAGTATACTTAACAGTAAAAGGGTTGTCAGAGGGTTAGATGAACATGGCAGTGAAGGAAAAGTAGAAATGACCCTAAAGACCAACACTTAAATAGACCGATAGGTGTCTTGTCTTCATTCCGTGCAAGAACCTTTCTATAGTTTTCTTAGGTTCTGATCTTGTAAATCATTTGTATTTGATTTTATTCACACTTGTTGCTGTTGTGCAGTAAATAGGCTGAATAATAGTTTATTTGTTCTTATTAATTAAATTCTAAGGTATATCCGCTTTGCAGGAGTCCCACATATACAGCAGCTGCATCCCCCTATTAAATCTTGTACCCGTGCGGGAATGCGGGTCTCTACTACAGACCAAGACTTGTACCAATAAACACAGAATGAATCATGGGCAAACACTCAGACACACTGATTGACATACAGACCAACACAGTGAGTAACAAAGAGACTGAGACTTAAGGTACCAGTTAGATCCATTATTAAACCGAAATGCATAAAAATACACTAACCCAGAGAAGGACATTTAAGGGTTATGGGACAGGACCTAATAGACACTGACAAATCCAAGGATATTAACATAGAAGCACACTTTTGCAAGTAAGTTACGAGTTACGAGTTTCCCATATATTTGTCACATTACAGGAAGTTTCAAATACAATAAGATGATGTTAGCATGCATGCTATCAGGTACTTTCAAAGGAAGTAGCTACTGAGGAAGAAGGGACACATTCTAAGTCCTATTTAAGCGGGGTTCGTTTTACAAAAAGAGATCCGGTAAAATATTTTTTAACTGTGATAAGGTTTAGAATAAAATTATGTATGCCATTTGAGTAAATGACCGCAGACCGCTCAGATCGACACGTCGCAGTCTGACAATACATTTCAGTTTAACATACAAACAAGAAGACCATAGCACACGTCTGTTAGCATTATTGGGTTTGATCATAAAATGAGCGTATGATTGATTAAAGCGAAAATACTCTCATTGTGGGCGTTTTGGATCTGGGCAAAACACAAAGGTTTAATTTGCTCCGGAATTATGATCAATTTGGAGGCGATTACAATCACACATCTTTTTGGTAATGACTTTAATTACCTTCCCTGCTAAAACTAATCCAACTCTGTAACAGCTTTGGGTGAGTTTGACTGGCAATGCCAGATTTCCTGTTTAATGGTCCACACATTGTGCTGCCTCAGCAGAACACGCTGTCTATCAGATACGCAGATTTATAAAGTTCCTATAGAGTTTAGGGCCAGGCCGTATTTTAGCTCGGTCAAACTACAGAACGCACTCAAATAAAAAGCAAACGGCTTTATAAGAAAAAAAAAAAAAAAAAGTTTAAGTGAACCAGCATATAGCTGCATGGCCTGGTAAACTAACAGGGTGAGGAGCAGAGGTGTGTAGAGTACTCATGGAAATATTTACTCAAGTAAAAGTAGAAGTAACAATCTAAATAGCTACTCAAGTAAGAGTAAATAAGTAGCCGATGAAAAAAACAACTCAAATAATTAGTAACCAGTGACTTCTTATCTGATGGAAACCCTGAATTGATGAGTTTTTACACACCTCTCATACATCAGTCTTCCTGTTCTGCTTATATAAAAACAGGTTCAAGTAAAGTCAATCTCAGTCCTGTGACATCAAATCACCTGTCATTTACAATAAAATCACACACACTCAGAACAGTAATCTCTGTCTTTATTTCCGTTAAAATATATTTTATTTTTATATTCAATTTTACAAGGAACAATGTGCAATTTTACGATTTTACAATGTTATTTTTTTTTATAAAGCACTTAAAAAGTGCCACGTCAGCTCCTTTCTCCACTTCCGCATATGACGCTGCCTGTCCCGTGGTCTTACGGGATAGTAAAGTTAACATTTAATGCACACTTTTCAAAAACGGGGCGTTAGAAGGTCATCTGGGAACTTTTCTCGTACTGTACATCACATACTAATGATTCAGACATCTTACTCGCTTTTATAGTATGGAAGTATGCAATTTCAGACAGGGCCAAATAAATGAATAGACAAAGATAAAAATGGAAAAAAAATTAAAGTTACCTTGGGATGTGACATGCCGTTTCTTAGGCTGAGGCTTTTTCTGTCGGACCGATTTGGAAGTTGCAGCGGAAGTGACTTCCTCTGTGTTGTACGTAAATTTGAATTTGATGACGAATTTTTCATCATTGGTCTGGAAGAGAGTGAAAATGCATGTTCACTGTAGGAATCCTAAACCAATTAGAGCAAACGCAACCCGAAAGAATCGTCAACACTCGACCTTTGTGGGAAAATATCCCCCAGAAACGATGTAATAAAACAAATGATTATCTGTATGTATCACGGCGTGTGATCAGCAGCACTGGTTTGGATATGAGCTGCCTGTGATGAGTCGCTGCCGTGATGTTACTACAGGGCGTCATCTAATGATGCTAATGGACTTTAATATGACAGCAAGACAACAGGATGAAGCTAATACACTAATGACGGTGTAATGGCTGTAATGGTGGTTAGTGTTGGCTTATACACCTCATGGAAATGCACCGCCATTCTTCTGTACTGATCCATGTGCACAGTGAGAATCTTTCATTAGACCATGACGATGAATATAGCAATTACATAATTACACTGCCACCGTTATTAGGATTACTTATTACTCAAATAAGGATCAGCACATTTGTGTGTGTGATAATGGATGGATAGATTGATGGATGGATGCATGAATGGAGAGAGAGAGAGAGAGATAGATGACAAAAAGTGTTTGTCGTGTTCTTCTTCTTTTATTATTATTGTTATACCTTGTTGCCGAGTAAAATGCATTGTTTAGGGTATAAAATATCCAGTCAGTAATTGAAAATTTTACACTCCATCACTTTATCAAACTTCTGGTTTCTGATTTTAAATATATATTAAATTGTGCTTTTCTTGTAACAAATGTTCTAGTGTCTGTCTAGATGTTACATCCTCACCTGCTGCATGTTTGAGGTATATACCATAACTCCGTAAGGGTTGGGTTGGGCTCCACCCTGCAGGCTAACACAAACACTTTCAGGAAGGTCATCGGAATCAGAGAAAGGACTCCACACACCCCAGCGCACACACTGCATAAACACCGCCCTCTGTGCAGCCGTGGAGGATGTCTGAAGAGAAAGAAAAGTAAAGATTAAAATGAGCGATTAAGTGCGGTGGCTGCAAAAAAACCAATCAGATCAGCTGTTTACATTCCCTTTTATTAACACTGACGTTGTGGACATTCGGCAGATGCCCTTTTTCAGGGTGACTTACATCTCTCCCATTTTCTAATCCAACTCAGGATTAAGGGCCTTAGGTAGCCTTACTTATTAATCCATAACCGGTTATTCAGTCCAACATATTAACCACTGAGATAGCACTACCACACAGAGCAACCATAGACCTGACGGTGGCTCACTGCAATGACGAATATGCCTTCTATCTTTATACAGAGAGAGAGAGAGAGAGAGAGAGAGAGAGAGAGAGAGAGAGACAGAGATTTTTATTTTCCCCCCAATATAATGAGGTGTATTTAGTGAGCAGCTGCATAAGGAAGTCTGTGTGTTTTGTTGTTAGCGTGACCTCATGCCTTCACTGAACCAGGTTGGAGAAAATGGCACACGGCGATTAGAGCCCTAAGTATGAAAAACAGTATTTTGTCCTTGTGTGTGAGAAGATGGCGTCCCGGGAGGTTGGAATGTTAGCACAGTTTCGGTAGAAAAAGTAGAGCAAGAGGAAGACGAGAGAAAAGAACTAAAAAATGTGGAAAATGTTAGTGTGATAACACTAATCTGTTCTTCTATCTGCAGGAAAACAGAGTCCAAACGCAAAACTGTCTCAAGTGTCAAATTTACATATGTTAATTTAACATAAACTCTTCAGACAAAGCATCTCACTGTTCACTGAGTAATCACAGACAGAAGAGAAAAAAAACCCCTGAAAACTGGGTGAAAACTGAAAAAAGTGTGTGAGTGTGAGGAAGAGTGGGTAGGCAAGGCACTTGTGAGAGCGGCAGATTAACAGGCATCTCTTGACACCGTGTTGTATATATATCCATTCATTATGCACAGCCGGAGCAGCTACAGTATATAATCATCATCAGGCAGAGGAGACGAGAGAGACGGAGCTCAAGCACTTTAATCTCAGCTGCACTGTGGCCAATAACTGAGATTAGTCACAGAATAAATATATAAACAAAGGTATAACTGAATGAATAGACCAGTAAATAAAATGATAGCAAGCGAATGGACAAATGTTATATATGTATGAATAAAGATAAGAAGTGATTATAAATCACTTTATATAAATATAAAATCAGATGCAGTAAACACTTATATATCAAACTGAACTGAAAAGTGAATCTAGTTATATATAGATAGATATATAGATAGAATATATATATAGATAGATATATAGATAGAATATATATATAGATAGATAGATAGATAGACACACAGAGATAGCTAGATGAATAGATAGACAAACATATAGATAGATAGAGACAGACAGATAGATATCTAGATAGGTAGATGGATAGACAGACAGACAGACAGACAGATAGATAGATAGATAGATAGATAGATAGATAGATAGATACACAGACAGACAGACAGAGACTGACCGATAAATTGCTAGATGGACAAACAGACAGACAATTAGATAGATAGACAATTAGATAGATAGGCAGACAGACAATTAATAGATAGATAGATAGATAGATAGATAGATAGATAGATAGAGTGAATGGACAAATGTTATGAACAGCTGCACTGAACAGCTGATATACAGTATTAATTACTACTGCACTGCCACTTCTGTACTTTATCACTACTTTATCATTATGCATCTTTGCACCATCTATAACTATCTATTGTTACACCTCTATATTCTATCCATATACCTTCTGTACATTATTTACCCCCACCTCTGTAACTATCAACCCCGTACCCTATTTATTACACTGATATTTGTTGTAAATAAGCCACTTATGCACTTCTGGTTAGACGCTAACTGCATTTCATTGGCTCTGTACATGTACCTTGCACACAATAAATAAAGCTGAATCGAATCTAATCTAAAGATAGACAGACAGACAGATGGATGAATAGATAGACTTGCAAATATTTTTTTACACTTGCCCAGTAAAAAAGAACAGCATAGAGAAGAGAAAAATAGAGAAGTAAGCTATGTTCTGATTTAGCAGCCGTTCTGTAGGATAAAACTTTACACCTATTCGTTATAAGATGGTCCGTCTCAATACGAGGAACTGAATCAGAAACAAAACAAAGAAACTGTGGCGCAACAAGTCGACCCTCATTTTTACTTTTGTTGTACATCTTCCTCAGACACTCCATCTACCTTTCTGTTAATCTCTTTCTTTCACAATCTCTCTCTCTCTCTCTCTTTCGCTCTTTCTCTCTTTCTCTCTTCACTTTTCCTGCTCTTTCACACTGGCTGTTACGCTGGCGGTGTGATATAAGGACGGTGTTGTGATATATCTAGGGTTAGATGTATCTGCTGTGTGATAAATACTCTGCACTTCAGCAAAGAGCGCTAATGTAAGAGATTCATCTTGGGCACTCAGATCCATCACACAGCCGAAGAGAGCGGCCGGCGATAAAGCATTCTGCACTGGCTAACTGTGCAACGCTAGCCAAGATCACTATGCATTTCAACTAACAGTTCTACGGGACTCAGGCCTGAGAATATATAAGACAGAACACAGATTCGACATCTATGTTAATTAGAAAATCCTTTTCTCCGAATTTTAGGGAATATAAAAAAAATTCTCTAATAAAAAAATTTTACAACACTGAATTTATTAAACATTTAAAAGAAAAAAAGTTTGTCCATAGACACGCCCTTACATTTGCTACATTTTCATTAGTTACATTACATTTACACAGCATTTTGGCAGACGCCCTTTTATCCAGAGTGACTTATATTGATCTCTTTTATACAACTAAACAATTTGAGGTTAAGGGCCTTTTGCTCAAGTGCCCACAGTGGTGCCTTGCCTTAGTGGTGCTGGGAATCAAACTCCAGTCTTTCTGGTATCAGTCTAACACTTTAACCACTGCACTACCACTTCACCCTGTGTTAATGCTCATTTTGAAGTATCACAGCAGAAACAAAAGATGGAACACCAAATTTTTGGGAAAAAAAAAAAGAAGAGTTTTAACGCTCGCTTGACTTGTGTGCGAGAAAGGGTTTACATCGAAAAAAAAAAAAAGGTCGATGGAAACATATTTTACAAATATTCTGAAGTATCGAATATTAAACCCACGTGAGTAATGTGCGTTTCCACTGACGGTGTCTTTCAGGTTACAAGGTGAGTTGCTTGAACAAATTAATGAAAACGCACTTAATTTTTTCCAAACTTTGAAAAGAAATCCGACTATTACACTCCATTTTCCTTGTCTTCTTGTTTGTGTTTAAGTTCATCATGCAGATATGAAGCAGTCATAGATATCTGATTTTTAATATCTGCAAAATTTTCAGTGACCCGTCTTTGTCCCTCAACTGACGCGGGTGATGAGCCAGCCTCATGGTGTGTAGTGTTTTTGCTGCCCGCCGCTACTAAGATGTTTTTTCTAAAGTGTTGCTATGCCCTGGTTTTCACGTGATGTGTGAAATTTCTGAATAGTGTTTGTCGCTATCTAAGCATTTATCGCAACATTTTAGTAGAAAAGCTCTCGTAAAACTGTATTTAACACCTCTAACCAACTGTAATAGATGTTTTTTTCTCCTTAAAATACATATGAAGATATCCTAAACTGTTCCATTAGTATTGTTATCTAATAATTAACAACAGTACATACCACTCATATATTACTGACCCCATAATCTGTGTTGAATATGATTTAATAAGACTTATGAAAAAACCCACATTTTTAATTTTACGGGATATCACGGGGGCCACTATACAGAGCAACTTTTTTGATTGCAAAGCCATGACATTATATAATCATGCATTTTTAAAAATAAGAAGGCAAAAGTACAAATTTTATTACTGCCAACTAAAAAATAAAAAAAATGAATGATTTTATAGTGTCATGGCTTGCAATCAAAAAAATGTTGTAATATTGGCGGGCAAATGGGGCCAAAAATGTCCACAAACAGTAAAATGTTGCTTCGCACGAACTAACAATTCAACAAACTTAATGTTGTTAATATTATTTCCTTGTCCAAGATTGTAATAAAACGTTACAAGTCATTTAGTGTGTTTTTTTTTCCCAAATCAATGATGTCATTGGCATTTAAATAGTTAAAATCGTGATTTTCTTTTTACCATTTAGTAGTTTTGATCAGAACCTGAGGTTGATTAACAAATTTACGCAAAGAAAAATTGAAAAAAAAATATTTATTATTTATAATTTTAAAAGCAGTTTTTAATTTAGTGAACGTTTTTATCCACGTTTTTATCCACGTTTTATGTCGAAGGAGTAGTGTTTCTGAACAGTGCACAAAAGAACAGCTGGGATTCAAACTCACAATTTCTGATCAGTAGTCGAAACACTGAGCTACCACTGACGCACAAGCTACCACTAATACACGCCAGGACATGTCCAAACAGCTCCAAGACAAACAAAATAAATTGACCCTGGACGCCTAAAGGTTGAAGTGGATTTTCTTTTGGAGCGGTAATATATCCTTCTCCACTTCTGTACATCAAACCTGCTTCCTGATCTTCGGTCATGCTGCCGGTCACTTTTCTACAAAATCAACAGTATCTTCTGTTTGTTCAACTTTTTGACTTTGACAAAAAGTCAGTTTTTTTTTGTGGTACTTTTGTTTCGGGTTACAGACCTGCTCCTTAAGCCAATGTAGGCGACACACATTTCATTTTGGAGCTTTTCCCACAGGAGCGTGAGCTAATGAAAATGATCAAGCTCGCATCCCTCTCTAGAGGGGCTGCCGAACAGACGACACACTTTACACAGACGAACACAAATGATTTCCAGCTTTTATGGGTTAGGGCTCAGATGGCGCGAGGCAGGGACACAGGTGATAACTGCTTAGAGGGCTTGGATGGGGATCAGGCGCATAATCTGTCGAAAATGAGATAACAAAAGCATGCTGCGTTTTAGCTGAAAGCATCCTCGTGGCACGTCGACATGAATAAGGCCAAATACTCGGGTCAGGTTTCTGAAGACGGTCTATTAGAACAGATTTTAGCTGGACAAATTGTATTTTTACAGTGTATATAATGCGAGTCTTAACAGCCTCAATTGGGTTAAAGGTCAATAATCTAACTGACTTTATAATAATCACACAAATAACTAAATTATAATACAATACAATGTTTACAATGATATCTCCTTCATTGTAAAGTATTGGGACACCCGATCATCATATCCATATGTGTTTTTTAATTATCCTATTCTAGATTTAGTCTCACTTCTCCTCCAATGATAAGCTGTAGGGCTGTAGGGATTTTATTCTTAATAGTATTAAGGATGTGTCTGAGGTGCAGTTATACGGGACACTCCAGTTATACCAGCCATAGAAAGACAGTATTAGATGCCCCGGTTAAGCTGTCCATAAACTTTTGGTGATATCTAAAACATTCTGCTATTAAATATAGTTCTCGCTTATGTCCAAAAATATCAGAAAGGCTTTACAATCCAAAAAATGTCGCTATAATGACGGTCAATGGGGCAAAAACGTCCACAAACAGTTAATACAGAAATTAATCTGTGCAAATGCAACACAAAAACTAACAATGCAACAAAGTTAATGTTGTTCATAATCAGAATTTATTATGAGATTGTGATAAAAGATCATAAAAATAAAAATCTAGTTTAAGTTAAATAATCAAGTTGAAGAAAACAGCAACTTGCATTAGAGTCAAGGGGGGACATGATCATGAAGTGTCCTGGTGCGACAACAACAGCTTGAAGTTTTCTACACTGGATGCGACAAAGTGGCTCTTGCAAAGAGCTTAAACTACGTTAGAAATTGGACAGCGAATCCATTTACTGTCCGGGATTTATTATGTCCATTAGAGACAAATATCAGTTTTTTTATCAGTATTTGAATAGGCTTTAGTGTCGCGTCTCGTCGCGCCGCTTATGTTTGGTGTACAAAAGCCTGCGTGTGGACTGATATATTACTATTAGATTAATATTTACCTGGTTGTTTTTTGCTCAGTATGATATTAAGTGGAAGATCAGTGGACTTTCTTTTATACGGAGAAACCTTTTTACAGTAACAGTCAATATATTGGAATTTAAGTTCTAATTTTATTGTATTTTGGTGGCTTTTGTTGTATTTTTTATTGAACCAGTGGGTAATGACATGGTCTCCCTGTTACACCTGTCAAAAAAAATTCTTCTGTGAATACAAGTACAGTTTTAGCTGTATTATTTGTGTCCCCTTCAAAAATTGTTCTTGAGAAATTTTGTTAATTGCCTCCACCCCAAAATTTAGGCCCATGGTGGTGTGTACGGTTCTGAACAGAGCGCTGTCATCATCGGGAAACATCCGCGCTATGCGGTGCTCCATGTATGCTACGCTACTAGGAGCCGTCAGCCGCTTAAGCGCCCACGTTAACAATTAGCGAGTCACAAGAACTACAGCAGAGCTACAAAGATACTAATACGCTAATGCGCGATGAACCAATTAAACGAACGAAGCAACACGAATGAATAAAATAAGTAGTAGAAGGAAAATGAGCGCTCGGGGGGGTGAAAGGAATGAAACAGGTGCTTTAAAGCCTAAGCTAGGGGTATTAACGAACGAGGAGGCTTATTACAGGAAGAAAAATCAATCATCTGTGTGGCTGATTACAACACCTACCGAGGAAAATGCTAAAAACCGTCGATTGCATCTCTCCACAATATTTAAAAAGGTAAAAGGAAAAAAAAAACAGAGCTGGTTTTCAGTATACAACAAATATTTAGCCAATAAACCTTTAAAGGCTGTTTCTGAGTGAGACAGTGATAGAAAGCACCCTGCGTCTGCCGAGATCAACACGAAACTAAACCGAGCACAAGCTCAAGTTGTAGTACAAGAAAAACGCATTAACCCAGTGAAAAGAAAACAAAGTAACAGACCGGATGGGATTCTGTGTTTACAGCCCCGACAAATCGGGCATAAGTATTTGGTGTGCAAGGTGTTTGAGCTGTTGACCAGAGCATTAAATATATCCACACATTAAGAATCGATACAGCGGCGACCTGACTGAGGAATCCGCATTAATGAACATTTAAATTTTACTCTTTATCAAGAGTAAAAGATTTTTATTCAACTCACAGCTCTTTCCATCACTAGTCGAATCAGATTGAAAAGCCTTCATGTAAACACCTCAATCGATCTGATTGAGCTCAGTCTAAATTACATCTTAATTAGATTTAAAACAGTGCTTCCCGGACTTAGAACTTCATTTTTAAATAAAATGTAAATGCTCCACTATTTTCCTAAACAGAATTTCCCTAGAGCAGGTTTCGGGTAGTGTTTATTTAAAGCACATGCAAATGAATATTTAAATTAGGTTAAACAGTATTTTTAAAATTTGCATTCAGACTGATGAAAGTAGCTGCATGTAAATATGTCAAAACGCAGGCTTTTCACTCAAAAGCTAAAAACACATAACCGTAACTGATAAACAAGAAATTAGTAAACCAATCATGTTGTTCTTTAAGACAGTAAAAATAAGGCAGTGGACAGTGCTGGCTTAAATGATTAAGGTACTAAATTGTTGATTAGAAAACCAGGAAGATCTAAGTTCAAGCCCCACAATGACTAGTGAGCAAGACCCTTAATTAACCCTTCCTGCTTCAAGGGTACTGTATCATAGCTGAGCCCAATTTACTAAGTGAAACAAATTTCACTGCGCTGTAAAGTATGTGACAAATAACAACATTTAATTTTAGTTTGGATAACTGGCCCTATAGAAATGCTTTTAGAAATAAAATTAATTTTATTATATATTATTTTACTAAACTATTATATTAGAGTAAACATGTGTTTGTCAGATGTTTTTTTTTTTTATTTCATTCAACCATTTCAGTCAAAGGCTGTGTTTTAGAAAAACCTGTATTACTTATTATTGTGATTACTTTAATGTAATTAAGGTTATTACTGTGAAGTAAGTTAAATTCTATAGCTCTGTAGATCACCATTAGAAAGAAAGAAAGAAAGAAAGAAAGAAAGAAAGGACAGAACAGGTAGACAATTACAGTTTAAAATGAACAAATAATGTTTTTTTATATATATTAATGTGATTTTTATAAATTTCGTCCATAAAAAGATTTTTGAGGATTTCTGCCATAACAATATTTAGAAATGACTTTTTAACCCCAAAAATGTGCCATTATTAAAACATGTTTTGCAGTCTGGTTTGCAGTTTTATTACTGCCATCCCATCCTAGCATCACTGCCTTGTTTTTCTTTTCCTTTTATACATAAAACCATGGCTAGCATGCACTGGCGCTCAGCCATGAGCCAGGCATCATGCGAAGCCATCTTGATGCTGGCACTAATCCAGGACAGCAGATTGCATCACATCCTCTGCATGTTCCCTCCTGGTCAAAAATTCACAAAGGCAGAAGGATATGCAGCAGCAGGAGTGTGGATTGGGATGCCAGAAGCACTCGAGCAGCAATAACAGCAGCAGAAGAGTGTTTGAGGAGAACGCGAATTAGCCATGGAGAGCCATGGATGCGTCAGTGACGATCGGGTGAAGAGTTGAGCCAAGCAAAACATACCGTCCTAATGCAATAATCCTCGAAAATAAAGGGTAAACACATGTTTGGTAACTATTAGAGCTTTTCAGGATTCAAACAGGCTTAATATGGACTGAGTTATTGGTAAAGAAACGATTTCGACAAAACTTCAATAGCAAAAACTTTTTTTAAAGCCGTACAAACCGGCTCATAAAGACATTCTGACAAAATGGGGATTTAGAAATAAAAATAATAATAATTATTATTGTTATTTGTTTGCTGGCTGGGATGGACTCCAGAAGAGCCCTGTGACCCCGAATTAGGGAATAAGCGGGTATAGAGGATAAATGAATGAAGGAATGATTATTTGTTAATAACCCTACAAAGACCTCTGTAAGAACAGAAAACAGATGAGTTCGACAGAGAACATATTTGTTTTTCTTTTTTCCATCAGCCTTTTTTTTTCTTTCATTCTTATCAAAAGACATACATTTTCAATATACTTTTCAATATAAACTTCAGTCTGGCTTTCTTTTTATTTCTCTGTAAAAAGTCGCTTCAGGCTTGAAGGTCAGCTTGGAAGCTTTTCTCTGTTCCTTCCACAGCGTCTAAACAATCCTTGAATACATTTTCCTCTTGAGGTCCCATCCAGTCTACAGTCCCATGGGCCTTAATCATGCTGGCAGCAGTGGTCACAAGAATATCAGGCTGGTTATGGGGGTCATGTAGACATTTGGTGAACCATGCTTGGCTGCTCACTTCTTCGCTTCTAACCTCTCTAGACAATTTGTTTTTATTTCCTTTTTATGCAGAGTGTAATACATCCAGCATCACTAAACAGCAGCAGAAAAACATGTCTGCCTTCCAAATGAATGATTATAAGAAGATTTGATGTTTTGCTAATTTATTCTAATAAGAAGAGAAATTTTTATTTTTAATATTTTTAAGGGGCAGTGCTGTGGCTTAGTGGTTAGTAGGTAGTAGAAGGCCCGGGCGGGGGCCTTTCTGTGCTGGCGTGGGTTTACTCCAGGTACTCCAGTTTCCTCCTATAGTCCAAAAACATGTATGTTTGGTTGATTTGTGATGCTAAATTAGCCTTAGAAGTAAGTGTGAGTGTGTGGCCCTTGGATGGGCTGGCGACCTGTCCAGGGTGTACCCTTTCAGAGACGGCTGGGATAGACTCCAGTAGAACCCTGTGACCCCGAATTAGGGAAGAAGCAGGTATAGAAAATAAATGAATAAATATTATTAAGGTGCCAAATATAAATAGAATGCAAGGTTACTACTTGTTCAAATGGACTCAAATGTGTTTTAGATGTTTAATCTTGTCTTTTCTGAGACAAGTCTATTCTGTAAAGCTGCTTTGGAACCATCTTGATTGGTAAAAGCGCTATCTAAATAAGGGTAATTTGACTTTAATATTATGCACATCGATTAAGTTTCTTCAAACTTTCAAAATAAACTTTAACACAATTTGTTTTACCTTGACAGGAAAGTCAGCAGGAGAGTCTCTATTAGTGGATAAAGACAGGATCACCAATCCAAAATTACTTATGTAAAATAATAAAGGGAAGGACATTTATCAGAGTGTCTGGTTAAAAAAAAAAAAAAAAAGCATTTGTCAATCATTCTGGGCTTGATGCAGACAGGTCTGCCCTGGTTTGTGGAAAAAATAACTCCCACTAGTGGTTACTATTATGTTAAAACGCAAAACAACACGCAGAATAGTTTTGTGTGTAATAGTATTTAAGTAGTTAATCACTCAGCTTGAACACGAGTAATCACTATTGATTATATTAAATTAATATAATATACTATATTAACAGTATACTATATTAACAACATTCCCATTCTTGCGCTAGAACTCTGATCTCACATGGGATCTTGCGTTATTTCCTTATCATTTCTGGCGCGCGCTGGTTGTTAAGCATAGTTTGTGAAATTGTTGGTGATTCTTTCTAATGGAAAGTCATGCAGTGTGTAAACTTACACTGATCCATCATGCAAAGTGAACACGGTAGCAATTAAATGTTACCCCAAATAGCTGTGCGGTGTGAAAACAACGGCGACCCGACAACGTTTAAAAACGCGTGCATAAGTTTAAAACTCTTTGTCGCACTTTCTGCAGCAGTGAATGATTCGAGATAAAAAAAAAAAAAAAAAGCAGTCCATATGAATCTCTCAATCAGGTGTCTGACAGGCTGCCAGCAAAAGAAACAGAAGGCCATGTTTGTTGGCCAACGTGAACTTCTTTGGGCTTGGCACAGCCACCAAAATGGCCTGGACATGTGGCACTCGACACATACACACAGAGACATAAAAAGGTACTTTCGGCGCCTGTGGCGTCGTCACTGCAGGAGTGTGCGCGACAGGGACAAACTCGCAGCAGGCCCATGTGGGAGATTGATGCACTTTTCAGTGGGAAGGAGTGACATTCTCTTTAATTAGGGCGCCAATGCTTCCTACCTGCTTCCTCCCCTGAATGTGCACCCCCCTGTGGACGGAATGCAGGAACCCAGGGAGAGATGACCTGTCGGCACAATGCTGAAGACGTGCGTTTCCCTACTTTATGATGTATAATTAACATTTCATTAACATTTCTGTGACATTTGAGTCAGCACATAAAAAACAAAAGAAAAGAAATAAACAAACAAGTTTATTTATTTCATTATTGGTTTATGCCATAAGTTAACAGTGTTGATGCCAAGAATCCTGATGGGAGAGATAGAAAGAGAGAGAGAGAGAGAGAGAGAGATAGGCAGACAGATAAACAGAGAAAGATAGATAAAGTTAGAGAGAAAGAAAGAGACATAAACAGAAAGAAAGAACTGAGCGAGTGAGTGAGTGAGTGAGTGAGTGTTGAAAAGGTAGAAGAGAGAGACAGATAGATAAACAGAGAAAGCTAGACAAAGTGAGAGAAAGAGACAGGGAAGCAGATAGATAACTTACAGGTCCCAGATTGCAGGTCTTTATTACAGGGAAAATGAGGAGACGGAGAGCTGATTAAGAGGAGCAGATACCCCAGAGGTGGTTTCTAATCTGAGTAGAGTAGATGAGGTGTGAGGATTTTAATGAAGAAAAAAAAAACATAATAAATACGGAGACAAAGATAAAAAGAGAAGAAGAATAAAAAATGGTGATGAAAGAGGAAAAAAAAAAGACAAATAGGAGAACAGTAGGTTAAATGGGACAAAAAGAGGACAGTAGAAGAAGAAAATAAGAAGGAAAACAAAAAAGAAAACAATGATAAAGGAGACGAATAAGGAGGAACGGAGGAGGAAAAAAAAGAAGAAGAGAAAGTAGAAGAACTGCTCTTGGGTCTACTGTGTTCTAAGAGTCTGATACTGCAATACTGTGAGGTCAGATATGATACTGATCATCAACATCATGATGAAAGGGATTCTGGGAATTTATTACTTATTCCTAACACCACTAATTAAAAAGCACAAACTATAGAGAGAGAAAGCAAAGGTCAAAGGTCATCTGACAAGATAGCACACTATTATTATGCACACTTGCACTCTTTTTTTTTTTATGTCACACGCACAAAAAAAAAGCTTAATGCTTTGGCATACTGGAGAAACCCCGCCACCCCTTGTAGACAGCATACTCACTGCCTTAACTCTGCTAATTACCATGCCGTTACAGGCTCCCTGTCCACGAGTGCGTCTTCGAGACCTGCCTCACCCCATTAGCCGCAACAGATCAAACCAATTAAACTGCCAGCGCCCGGCATCGCCCTGCTACCCAAAGGAGCCAAAGGGCCAGCTGTACGTAGTTCAGGTGGCAGAAAACGCAACTTGAGGTGGCCGTCCAACGTGCTCGCGGTGCATCTAAAATTTATGAAAGGCCACCAAACACACTTTATGCAAATCGCTGTTTAAAAACCCAAACGGTGACGAGGGTCGACCGCTGAGCTGTCAAAAAGCTGCATACAAAAAGGTAAATGGTAGAAAAAAGGGATGGGATTTTAGTAGGAGCGCTTTGTTAAATAAAGTTTCTAATGTCTAAACAAGAAAATGTAAATTCGCTGACATGGCATTTAAACAGCAAAAGGTTTTTAATAAAAGGATGGCTGCACTTAAAGTCAAGCTAATCGGCTTTTCCATTGTTTTTGTGCCCAAATTCAGTTGAATTGCATCTTCTATTTTAATTATTCTGAACTACACGCTTGCGCTGTGAGATCCACAGAGCCGAAGAGTAAATATTGAAGAGTCTTACTGGTAAAGATGGATTTTATTTTCATCCGGATTGTTGTTTTTTCTTTTCTTTTCATAGTCACTCTGGCTTTGAATATATATAAAATATTGTTATACAATAACACTTTGCATTAAATAGCTGGAACTTTGGTTTACTGATAACTAACATAAAAGTTTCATTTCCGGCTGTGGTGTAATGGGTCAAGGCACCAGCACCCACATGCACGGTTGTGCTCCGGCGACCCGGGTTCAATTCTGGCTCGAGTCCTTTCCGGGTCCCACCTTTTTCTCTCTACCCAATTTAATCTATCTCTGTCTTATCAATAAAGGCATAACACTCAAAGTATTTATAGGGTTAAACAACAAGATCTGTTAAAAAAAAACCTGATAGAAAATCAGTCCTATGCTAAGCATCATTGTGTGTATTGCTATTTAAATGTCTGCATTTTGTCATTAAAAGGGCTTGTAAAAAAAAAAAAACTCTGGGAAACTAAGAGAATCCAAATATTGCTTATGATCCTTAAGTGGTCTTGTATTATATTCCTTTTCTTTATATATATAAAAACACCAAATCAAAAAAAAAAATAACCCGTTATCACATGAAAATGTACCTTAAAAAAGTGGTAAAACATCGCATCTGGCAACACAGGCTAAACTGCTCTGAGCAACATATGTGGCACTTTGGTGCACCTGGCACACAGAGGTGGGCAGAATAACGTATGCAGTTTAATAGTGCAAAGTCCGACCTGGCATTTATCCATTCTTTTAGTTTCCCCTTGCAATCAGACTAAAAACATTTAATAAACAAGAATAAGACAAACGTGCACAGCTCCTAAACAGCATCTTTGGACTCATCTAGTGTTTTATGATCTCACCATGATCTCTGCTCTATACCTCAGGCTTACACTCCATTACCCACAAACCCCAGCTGTAGTATTAAAGAGTGCAGTAAATCAAACGCTGCCAAGCCCCTTGTTATTATTTCATTGCACTCAATTGACAGATGCTGATCCAGAGCACTTAAAAAGCACATTTCGGATTGAACACAGCTCACACTTCAGCTAGCGCTTCACAAAATTGTTGTTGACACACTAGTATTAGAGGCTATCTATGTGGAGGATCAACTGTCAGTCTCACAGAGCCAGGGTAGGAGAGTAATAGAAAACAGGGAATAAAAGAGAGAGAGAGAGAGACAGACAGACAGAAAGAGAGAGAGAGAGAGAGAGAGAAGAAAAAGAGAGGAGGAGACGAGGACGAGAACATCGAGAGAGAGAGAGAGGAGAGAGAGAGAGGAGGAGAGAGGAGAGAGAGGGAGAGAGGAGACAGAGAGAGAGAGAGAGAGAGAGACAGACAGACAGAGAGAGAGAGAGAGAGAGAGCAGAGAGGAAGACAGGAGAGAGAGGGAGACAGAGAGAAGAGAGAGAGAGAGAGAGGACAGAGAAAGAGGAAGAAGAAGAGAAGAGAGAGAGAGAGAGAGAGAGAGAGAAGAGGAGAGAGGAGAGAGAGAGAGACAGAGTAAAGAGAGAGAGAGAGAGAGAGAGAGAGAGAAGAGAGAAGAGAAGAAAGGAGAAGAAAGAAGAAAGAGAGAGAAGAGAGAGAGAGAGAGAGAGAGAGACAGACAGACAGAAAGAGAGAGAGAGACAGTAGTGTATCGATTTTCTCGGTTTTGCTTGCAATGGTGTCCAGATATTGGATGACATCTTGGCCAAAATTTGGCCAGTCAACTGAGCAGCCACCAAACAATGACCACCAAACTCCCAGCAACCACGAGTACATATCTGCATGCAATCTCCAGAATTGTAATAGCAGTCTTTCACCACCCTATATATACTCTGCACACACTGTCAATCTTTGTGCTGTGATGTTACCCAGCCTTTTGTTATTCCTACTGTTTTTATTAATTTGGCTTTGCATTTTTGCACTCTTTCTGATCACCCTGTTTGCCTTTAACTGTTATCACGATGTTATTTAAAAAAAAAACAAAAAAAAAACACATATCTCATGTATAATATCTCAAAATGTAAAACAAAAACATTAAATGTAAAGGAATTTTTTTTTTTTAATAGGAATCATCTGCAACTGATTTTGTAACTGGCACACTGACATGATGGTGCTGCTTCATTAATGGAAATAACCCCAGGATATTATCCCCTACTATCGACTTCTATTAAATCTCTGACCAGAGGGCTCATCATTAAAGTCAATGGCTGAAGTTCAAAATAAGTGCCACTTAGAGGGGGAGAAAAAATACCCTGAATGACAAAAATATTTTTAGCATGTGGTGCCTGTAGGTGTCTGAGATTCATTTTCCAATAAAGAATGAAAATATTGACATACTAATCTAATTTTCCTGGCTTATTTGTACCCAACAGTTTTCTACAATGCTTTTGTCTGCACTTTGTGTTAACCAGATACGTTCCAAATGTCTTTAATAACAGCAATGTGCTCATCATCTTGTGGATTTTGCTAGTTGTAACGACTATGTAGCGCATTTCTTATGTTTAATAGGACCATGACTTTTACACTGGATTCCTCGTATAATTGGAGTGTGTTAATGGAGGTTAATTGGAAGTTTTAATGAACTCATTTCTCTGGTGGAAAAACTTTTACCCAGTTACTTTTTAGTTCTAGTTCTTAAAATATACAGCTAGACATTCTTCTACATTTCCAACTTATAATCATAAAAGAAACTTATAACTCTTGGTAAACTTGTATAAAAAAAATGTGGTGTACCTCAAGGGTGTATCTTTTATTAATTTTTATTTTTTTGTTTTAAACCGAAAATGGATTCTTATGCAATCCAAAGCATTCTAAATAAGATAAGGGCGATTTCTAAAAGAATTATTACAGGTAAATCTTATCCTTGGGGTTTACATTATTTAGATAAAAAAATAATTAGGCAAATTTATATTTTTGACAGTTACTATTAACAACGGGCCTTGTGTTAACCAGGGTGATTTTTATGACTCAGACTTCTGTTGAGAAAGCAATTATTTTGAGTTACAATATGCCAGAAAACTGACTCATGCTTCTGATTATTTTCAATACGGAGTATTTGAGAATAAAAATGTAATGGGACAGGTTGTTATCGAGAAATAACAGATGACCGTGTGTGGTTTTGTATTGCTTATATAGCACAGTAATTCACCAATGATTGTAAATGTATAAAAGATTTTCCTATACCGAAAAAAAACAAAAAAAACTATTCACTGTTTATACCCAAGGTTTCTTTATTCAAAGTTACATAACCAACATCTCCTTCCAGAATGATTTACAATAGTGATGATAATATCACTATGGTACGAGGTTGGAAATGAATTAAAATATATATATATGTATATATTTTAAACATAGCATTGTGGGTATTTTTTTTATAGTTCTTATTATTTTGTTTATTACCGCTGCTTATTTAGCAAATAAAAAATATTAAGTTCTCTTGTTCAGATAAGGAACTAATTATGAAAGCATTTCATTCCAACTTTTAAAGGTGTTTAGGTTTATTGTGCTTAGTTTAGAGCATTTGAGAACATAATCGTAAAGGTGTGCAATCACAGTCTGCGAGTTATTCACCAGCGCTCGGCTACTTAATCAATCGAAATCAGTCTTTCGAAACATGATAGACAAGTAAACGCATAGTGGGAAAACACAGTAAACCATAGCTTACGTAGAATTTAAGAGAGATGGGACAGGAGAACGTGTGTGTGTGTGTGTGTGTGTGTGTGTGTGAGAGAGAGAAAGAGAACTAAAATTTTATAACTTAATTCTGGGCTACACGGCTCCATCCAGTGGCAAGCAAGCTTGTTCTAAAAACAGTTCCAGAGTGTCTTACTGATTAATGAAATTTCCAAGTCAATGTAAGAGTTAAAGAAAATGTCGCAAATAAAATGAATATTTATTTAAACAAACCAGCTATCCGCCCAAGTATAAAGTAAATGGAGAATACAATGATCTATAAATAGACAAAAAAAAGCTTTAACAGGAATAAATATAAACTATATAACTTAATTTGTTCCAATTAATTAACATAACATCATGCAAAGACATCTTAAGGCATTCAGATAATGTTTATAAAAAGATAAAAGGGGGAAATGATAATAGTCTCTTTGACCAACACATTGATGATGCCAGAAAAGATGATTAGTTCCTGGAACATTTACAGACTTCAGTTCTGAAAGTGAAATGATACAAAATGGCCAACGTTACAAAGCAAACGAGTGTTGAGGTGAAGACATTGGGTTTTGCTTTAGTTTGTTCTGGTCAACACTCTAATTTCAGGCTCAAGTAGGCACGGGTTCAGCCCCAGAGAACAATTAAAGAGGTAAAAGTTCTGTTGCAAAATGGTAGGAGAATCATTCATCTCTGGAACCATGTGGTGTTCTGGTGTGGGAAATGCATACATTGACACCCATTTAGCCTGTCTATCTTTGTTCGAATACCACAGCCTATCAGCATTGCTACCATGGCCAACACTTTTAAACGGTTAAAGTGGGATTCAGTATAATAACATTCATGTCAAACTGGTTCCATTGCCTTCTCAGTCATCAGCTCTTAATAGAGAACATTGGCTGAAGTGGATTACATGTACGGATAAAAAAAAAAAAAAAAAAAATGTTAATCAATTTTTAAAAACACTGTGTGCAGAAAAGCATCTTAGAACAAATGTTTTTAACACCATGGAGAAATGAATACATTAAAATTTAGGGGACATAAAATAGCAAGAATTTACTATGTCTAAGTCCTTTTTGTGTTTCCAAGCTAAGTTTTTAATACAGAACAACAGCCGCTGGAACGGGAGATGTTTTATATCCATTTAGCTCTAAAAACAAATGACATCCACAGCTAAAAGCTCTTTGATGATCCACTCCACTGTGGATCAGCCACTCCACTGTGGATCAGCAACTTTGTGGAAGATTTATTACGGGTGTAAAACTAAAAAAAAACATTTTGTGCCCCATTGAACAAGATTCCTTACCTAGAGAAACCACGTGTGGATAAGGACGTTGCAGGAAATGGCCATGAAAGACTATGTCTTAGATTTTGCTCAATAACGTAGTAAGATTTATTTTTTTTTTTTATGATGTAAAGGCTTTCTGTCGTATATTGTTATATATATCTGTGATTTAAAATGAAAAAAAAAAAACTGTATAATTAGTGATCCAGCAGGTCGTTCAGCCAAAGGTTCATTTATGCAAAGTATGCAATAATAAGCACAGACCTTGGCTTCAATGTCAGACAGATGTTCTCTCTCTGATACAATACCTACCAATGATCCATCCATTAGTTCTTTATATAATAATACCGGCTTTCCATAGTATTTTAAAACACAGGACCCCCCCCGCCCCAAATATCCTACTGTTTTTTTCTCTAAAGCTGTTACTAGGGAAGGCATTAAAGTTGGAATGATATCAGCCCTGCTTAGAAATCCCAGCCATGTGACGTGTTGACAGCCGCCATAATTAAAAATGTATCACTTTAGAGCTTGTGAAAGTAATGTTCACGCAGAACACAGCTTAAACACATTTTAACCAATCAGACAGTTGGATTCTAAATTCTGAGCAGTGAGAAGCCCGGTGTCTGAGCTGCAGTTATTTCTGCTATATTCGTCAGACTAGTGACGTCTGAGATATCATCTTTTAACACAAGCTAAAAATACCGAGACCTACGCAATTTGTCTCACTCCCACGCTCCCTCCCTACCTTCATAAAACATTAACACATTCCGTTATTTTAATACATCTAAAAGTCTATTTTTGAGGGCAGAGTAGTTAGAAATAAAAAAAATCTTGATTTCGAGCATTTTATATTTACAATATAAATATAAAGGTTAGCTATCGGCTCAACGCTGGCTTGTTTTTTTCCCTTTAATTGAAGACTCAAACCAATGGAAAATAGAAGCACCGATGGGCTAACATCATCCATCCTGTCAGCACACTGCAGTAAAATTTTACCTATGAACATAATTGACGGAAGCTTTCCTTTGATTAACCGAGGGGATGCATGTTCATAGAACGCTTTGCGGCATGCAAAGGAAGAGACAACACTTGGGGGACATCCTGCTTATTACAACGTGCATCTCTTTCTTTTGCGTAGTAAGATGAGATCGTGTCAATATGATTGTAATGAGGCTCTAGTAGGGAATGTGTAGGAGTGTGGGGTTTTTTTGTGTCTGCACTGTCAGGTTGCAGCAGAGTGTGTGTTTTTGTTTGTGTTTGCATTGATGGCTTGTTCATACATGCTGTTAGGTGATGTGTGGGGGCAAAACTTTAGGTGTAAAAGACTGGAAGGATCTACAGCCAATAAGCAGATACCAAAATAATGAATTTAAAATGATTTATCTGTAATTATTATGAAACAGTGTTGATCAGAAAACAGTAATTAAGTGCTTATAGCGTTGGACCGCTGATCAAAAGGTTGTGGGATTAATTCCCAGGATCATCGAGCTGCTACTGCTGGACGCTTAAGCAAGACCCTTTATTTCTTAACTGTTCTGTTGAAAAAATTAGACTAATACCCCGTTGGACAAGGGTGTTTGTCAAATGCCAGAAATGTAAATGTAGGTTGGGCACTGGTGGCCATATTGGTTAAGACTTTGAGGTTGTTGATCTACGTTGTTGATTTGGGGCAGTGGTGGCCCACATGGTTAGGGTGCTGAGTTGCTGATCTGGAGACCAGGAAGACCTGGGTGTAAGCCCCATCACCGCCAGCTGTTGATGTGAAGACCAGAAACACCTGGTTCAAGCCCCACCACTCCTTGAGCAAGACCCTTAACCCGTCCCGCTCCAAGGGCGCTGTATCATTTGACCTCAACTTACATGAGATAGGATATGAAAAAAAAAAATAAAACAATCACTGTGCTGTAAAAAAGTATATATGACAAAATAAAGACATTTGCATTTACTACAGATCGAAGCTCAAGCTTCAGCACAGCCAAAACCGCCAAAACATACAGCAAGACCACAATCTTTACTATTTTAAACCTTACCCAAAAAATGTCCTACTGATTTGAATGAAATCAACACACCACTGATGGACAACACACAAATATACCAGTGAAATATAATTTGTTAAGATTCTGACAAAAAATAGGATGACCAATCCTATTGGGTGACCAATAGGATTATGTCTTATATTCAGTAATTTATCTACATGGAGCAAAATGGAGGAAAAAAAAATAAATGGACAGCTAACAGTAAACCTATCTATCTATAAAATGAAGCATTATAATTTACAAAAAACAAATTTGCTTTTTGGGTCAATAGTTTAATCCTAAACTTGTATTACTGGCCAAACTTGTGTTACTGGCTAGAGCTTCTCTAAGGTTTCCTCTGGGTTCTCTCGTTTCTTTCATTCTTCTAAAAGCATGTCAGTCAAGCTTAATTGCCTGTACATATAAATAAGTGAGCTTTTCATTTTAATGGTGGTCTGTGATGACCTGGTGTCCCATTCAGAGTGCAATCCACACCCTCATGCAGAGTCTTTCCAAGATAAATTCTGGATTCACCATGAAAGAATTATAACTAAAGATAAATCAATGCTTCAAACTCCACATCCTTGTGATTACAATACATCTACAATAAAACCACCACCAACAACAAAAAAAAAACCTGTTCTGTTCGATGCCAAAACGTCCAGGCAAGCAGTCCAACACACTGACTCATGGGACATTATTAACAGCAGAGCTTTTTGTGTTGGCCACACCTTGTGTATTAGCGGGAATACCATTAGCCATTTGAAGAGAACATATGGACATATGGTGTTTGAGAATAAAATCCAAAAAAAGCCAATTTCCAAACAGCCGAGCCAACAGTGTGTGAGGGTCCAATTCCAAATGAATACAGTAAACGATGGAATAAAACAGTTATTCACACTACATTACACTCCCGGGCCGTGTCAGTGACATTAGCATGTAATGAGGATTTTGTGTAGATTAACCCGCTGTAGCACAGAGCTGTGAACCTGTGGGTTTTATTATAGAAGCGCTAATTCAGAGGGGATCCATGCAGGAGCAGGACTGTGAGCCAGGGTGAGAAATGGAAACCTGCTGGGATTACAACATACCTGCTATCGACAATCCTATACTTCTCTCCTCCTCTGTTCTTCTTCACTCTACCCGGTTTTTAACAATGTGTTTATTTACTGAAGTCGGCTTGCCAAGGATGGCTTTTTAATTTCCTCAGGGACACACACATAAATACACCAGAGAGAAGGAGGAAACCGACAAAAAGGGACAGACTGAGACAGCAAAACCGGAGTAAAGCCAATTGAAAGAAGGATAGACAGAAACCTAAAAAAGAGGTATTTGAGGAAGAAGTAGTTGAGAGATCTTTTAGATCTTTTAGATCACTTTTATGGTTGTGTTCATGTGCCACTACGAATTTTATATATAGTGGGTTTTTGCGTACGTCACTGTACAACACGGAGAGTAACCAGGTTTTTAACAGGTGTGTTAATATTTACATTTACACTACTGGCATTCGGCAGACGCTTTATGCAAAGTGACTTAAATTTATCCAACTAAGCAGGTGAGGGTTAAGGGGCCTTGCTTAGGGGCCCAGCATTGGCAGATTGGTGGTGCTGGAAATTGAACTCACAATTATCCAAACAGGAGTCCGACACCTTAACCACTGACCTTAAAATGTTCCATTGCTCTAGTTGTAAATGAATTTGATTGCTCAGACAGAAGTCGATAAGTGACGGGAATATCATTACTGATGGACTTTTGAGCAAGGCCCTTAACCCTCAACAGCTCAGATGTGTTAATAAGATAAACCTAAAGTTGCTCTGCATAAGACTGTCTGCCACATGTAGATTTGCTGAATAATTCCACTTTTTAGTTTAATTTAAATGACCCTATAGCTTTTTAATTTATGCTTGGAGCTCATTTTTGTTACTGTAAATATTTATATGATTTAACCCTAAAATCAGTAAATAAAGTAGCCTGGATTTAGTCAATTTCACCATTTTATAAATAATCAAAAGAAACCATTAAGCATAACTGGTAGTATGGCTTTTCCTTATAAAGTATTGCTTTTATGAGATCAATACAGACCAAACAAAAAACCCCACATTGCCCTGATAAAGCAGTTTCGCAGTATAAATAACTATTGCCATCTGTTCCACTTCTTTTATCTGTGTTCTTTGTTCTTCTACTCTTTCATCTTTCTATATTTATTCCTTTTTGTTTTGTTTCTTTTGTGATGCTGCGTCTCTTTATCAGTTTTATTTTGGCTCGACTTTTGTGTTATTTATATTTTCCTTTTTCTTTCCAGCTCCTTTGTAGTACTGATTTAAGACTATATGAAGTGTGCTATACAAAGCCAGACGGATTTAACACTTGGACAAACTTGTGTTACCTTCCCGTCTCCTGCGAGGGGAACTGAGAAGACGTATTCCAGCTGGAAAAGCAAGCTGAAGGCTGGATGCCTGCTCATTCTCACTTCCACGTTACCACGAAGCATCAGGACAGAACTGAAAGAAGTGAGCGAGAGAAAGAGAGAGAGAGCGAGAAAGAGAGAGAGAGCGAGACATGAATGCTCACCATATGCATTATCTGCCAGCAAGACTCAAACTGTGTGTGTCTACCAGGATTAAAGAGATCTATTTACTGTGGTGACTCACAGCAGATGCTCCGAGTCTTGATTCATTTATGTCTGTTACATCACAGTAAACAGTCTGTACCGCTGCCATACCCACGTGCTGCGAACAGCATCACTTTAAAAAAAAAAATTGATTGATATTTATCTGTTTTATTTGGGGTTTTTTTCCCCCCCAAAATTATCTCCTGTGACTTCAGGGCATGTATTGTATCTGGTTGTGTTACAATAAAAATGCTTTTAAATAGAAAGGCTATCAAACCTTATTTCTATTAAACAAATTGATTGTAAGCTATAACGATATATCATATTCACCTAAACAACAAGAATATTAAAAATCAAGATAAATACTCAATAAGTAGCCTCATGGTTTCGCTTATTGTCTTTTGCACATTTTCTTCTTTGGACAGTGACTTAAGCTGTATTTTACAAAAAAAAAAAAAAAAAAAATGCAGTAATTTTGTAAATGGCTTAATGTATCAAGCTAAATGTTAATGCTAAACAGTAGAAATGACAATATCTGGATGATTATTTATATCTTTAGTCTTAACTGATGATATCTATATACTGTATTCCTTCATATATAGCCTGACATTTAGGCTAAACAATTTTATTGTTTTATCAAACCAAGTTATCTGAATTTTTTTATGGTCTGTGGATCCTTTAAACGTAGAACAAACTAAGGGAAACGCATAATGTGCTTATTGTTTGGTGTTTTTAATAATTCTGCTGCGGGTTAGTTTAGTTTGGTTGGATTATAAACCTTCTAAAAGTCGTAATAGTTCAATCTGTTTCCAGGGACCTTTAAAACTGCAAAAAGGTTTTATTTATTAGTCCATATCTTTGCTTGTTACAATAAGAATTAATGGGTTAGGAGCCTTAATCAGGGTGGACGTTTGATGGTGCCGGGCATTTAACCCAAGATCTTCTAATTAACCTCAACCACGGAGCTTGTTAAAAAAATTCATCCGAATTCATTACATGTGAATTTTTTTCCCAAGTTAAAAAAAGGATTAAGGATTATTTTACACCTTGTAATTCTAAAGTTATGCCTTGTATATAAAGTTTGTAGGTATTTTTTTTTCTAAATTAGTTATTAGTGTATTCCTATTAATCTGTCTAATTAATCTAATTAATAGGGGTAGTGGTAGCGCAGCGATTAAGGTGTTGGACTGCCAACTGGAGGATCAGGGTTCGAGTCCCAGCAACAACAAGTTGCCACTACTGGTCCCCTGAGGTCAAGGCTCTTAACCCCCAATAGCTCAGTTGTATAAAAAGAGATGAATGAAAGTTGCTCTGGATAAAAGCGTCTGCCAAATGGCAGAAATGTAACGTCCACTGTCAGGACAGCTAACAAGCCACTGGGAGGCTAGCATATACATGTATGTCCTTAGACACAAAGCTATCCACTGCATCTGTTTATGCTCTCTCACAAGTCACAGATAGAGTTTCGGTACCTTGCTACTGCGGCCACTGGCTTGCTTAGTTGAATTTACAGATACTATTTAAACTGAACTGAGTGTTTTAATGAGTGTTTACTATTGTCCTTGTATTGACAAAATATTTAACTATTGGCGTCTCTAAAGCTGCTTTAACACAATCTCAATTGTTAAAAGCGCTATATAAATAAAGGTGACCCGACCTGTCAAGGCTTACAGTGTGTTATTCGCTAGTTAGATAGACACTTATAACACGAGCAGAGCGTATCCAATTTTATCGTTGGACTTTTGGCCAGCTACTAATCTTAGAGGAACAGCTTTACTGCTTTAGCATTCGTAAGCTGAATACCTTCCTAATGCGCTGTACATTGGAGATTAGCTTTATTTTGTGGTGCAGTATTTCTTCGATGACGCAATGCGAGAGTACAACTTACTAACCCTGTAAAAAGTACTTTTAAATTAGACACTGTTTTGCAAGCACGTGTCCTGTTTAAGCATGCCAACTAAACATGGCTTTAACAAATTGAATAATGCAGGAAGAACCAAATACATTAGCAGCCAATCAAGGCCAGTGTGGAAAGCACTATGAGAGATTACAGTGGCGTATGGGACTAGGATCCCTCTCTTTTAAGTCACTTAGCAGTAATGAGGGGAATAATTGACTTGTGCATAAGCAGGACGTGTACTGAAATAAGTACATGTAAAAAAAACTGTACAGTTTTAGTTATTATGGAATAAAATTATAATGGGGAGTTGGCGGCCCCTGGTTTACGGATTCGGGCTGTTTGCCTATTAATCTGAATGTCATTTGGTTAAAATCCAGTATTAGTTGCTGAGTATCAGTTGAGGTAAATATACAGTACATTTACATTATTTGGCAGACACCATTATTCAGAGCAACTTCCATTTTATGTCTTTTTTTTTATATATATATACAACTGACCAATTGAGGGTTAAGGGCTTGGCACATGTGCTCAGCAGTGGCAATTTAGTGGTGCTGGGAATCAAACCCAGATATTTCAATTAGCGGCCCACTGCGCTTAACCGCTGCACTTAGACAATATCTTTTGTTGCTGCTTTTATCATAGAAAAAAGGCAACCTAACAGATTTGTTGTTTAAAGTTCCTGAGGTTAAGAATGAAGTGCAGGCGTAGCATAATTAACCTTTAATAAAGCAAATCAGTGGAAATATACGACACTAAAAGGCGTGTGTGTGTCCATGTGTGAAATTACTCTAAGTGGAGTAAATTTCTAAGGAGAGGCTTGCAGTATATCTCAGAGGTTTCAAAGAGAATTTTAATATGCATTTAATTAGTGTAGGTAAATTTATTAACTTTCCAACCCTTGGAAAGTGTTAAGGGAATTTTACACACATGAAAATTGAGAGTTTTTAATAGAGTGTATATATTTACACATAAGGATTTGGACTTCATAGTGAAATAAATTCTGTCTCCGCCATAGCTCTGCAGTAGACCATACAAACAACCTTTCAGTTACCTACTCAAGTATATGTGCAAGAAGAAGGATAATGAGGAAAAATTATTGGGAGAGTGCCGTGTTAAAGTTTGCCGCAATTAGTGCTACTATACGTCTGCAGTGTAGAAATCTATTTAATCTATATTACCCCCCCCCCACCCCCCAAACACCTGTCATGTCTCTGTCATGCATGACAGTTTGGCATGCCTAATTTGCTCCCAGCAGTCTACTTTCACCTTTCCCTCATGCTCCTTCACACTCTCTCACTGATACACATTCCGGAAGATGGCAGGAGTGTTGAGGTGTAAAAGTATTGTTAATTAATCACATTCTCAGAGTCTCCCGCACGCTTAGCTAGCCGTAAATGACAGAAGGCTGCGGTTGGTCTCCCGTTAGCACGTAGCTGCAACACGTTCTGGTGTAAACTACGATCTCTCGCACGTCAGAGGCGAAAAGCTGAAATAAAGTTGTGAGAGACGACATAAGAGGGATGTCAGTTCCCTCTCTCGCTACTGTTCGTCTTCTCTTCGTCCCAGTCGGATTTTAAATATAGCCCTGTTTCCAGGCACGCTGGTGAAAGGGAGCTGTGTGAAAGGCAAAAGTTCGGCGTTCTGTTCTTGACTTTTTCACCTCGTGGCATTTCTGCTGGGCTGACATCCAGCACAAACTAATGAAGCAGAACTCGAAGCAAAGGCGGCAGTGGAACAGATCGTCATCTGGCCAAAGTGAAAACTCTCTGAAAAATGCATTTCTGAAATCAGATTAGGTTTGCGTCATAAATGATTTATTGCTCACACAGATGATGATATAAGTTAAAAGGTGTGATGAATAAAAGATGGAGACGAAGGTAACTCGTTTTAAAAAAATAAAATGTAGAGTGTATGGAAAGTGGAAGAAAGAAAAAAAAATGGTACAATGCATTAGTGTGTTTAAAGATTTCTGGGATTAAAAAGTCAGCTAGTGTAAATCTAGTGTAAAGAGGATTTCCAGGGGATGTAGGACCTTACGAATACCGATAAGAGCAAATAACTGAGCAAAGGCTACATTTCTGTTTGAAATAAAAAAAGGAGGTGAGTTTAATACTGAAGCTTGTTTAACATGTGATTCTACTTTTACTGTATGCTTCAAGTCAGATGTGCCTTTTTATGCCATTTATCTAACATAACAGTTTCATCCTTAGACATCAACACTAAGCAGGTCCCTCTAAAATGCTCATGAAACACTTATTTGTTAACTCTGTGTCTATTAAAACAGCAATAGGAGATTGCTTACGCCCTTCTGATAATTTAGCAGGAACTGGACCAGAGGATAACCCAGCATTTTAAATAGAATGTGGGGAAGTGGTGGCTTAGTGGTTAAGGTGTTAGACTGATACCAAAAAAAACCAGGGTTCGATTCCCAGCACCACCAAGCCACCACTGTCAGGCCCCTGAGCAAGGCCCTTAACCACCAATTGCTCAGTTCTATAAAAAGATAAATGTAAGTTGCTCTGGATAACGACATCTGCCCAATGCTGTAAAATGTATAGAAGCATGTGAAACTATTGACATAATTCAATTTTGTTTATTTGATCTAAATTTTTATCATCACATATGGTGTATTTCATTTTGCTTTTAGATTATTATTATTATTATTATTGTTATTATTAATACGATGCCTGTAAAAGTCTTTTTTTAGATCTTCCAGAAATACAAATACTTCTGGGAAAAAAAAGTTTTAAGTTTTCAGATATTGCAAAACATGAACATTGACCCACCTGTGCGTTTCTGTGGAACTCCCACCCCTGGGCTCTAGCACCATCACCTGAGGTCCATCCACCCAGCCCAGGCCATTATGAACCCCAACGTGCAGCCTTCGCTCCTGCACCACCAGCGATCGCACCTCTGGGCCCGTACTCTAAAGAGTGAAAACACACACAGACAAGGATAAGCAATTTGTTGGCAATTTAAACACATTAGATTTGATAGAACTCCCCTTAAATATTAGCACTAATCAAACACACGCCATGTTAAGGTACGTTAAGAAAAGACATTTTCATACTGAATGTTTTATCATTTATGTTGCATATTTTAACAGTCTATTCACTTCATGAACTTTGTTACACCTACGATGAACCCCTACTTGAATAAATTTTCAAGACTCTCAAATATGTCCCCGTTTTGTTCCGTTACAACCCGGAAAGAGACTTAATTGAAATTAAGGTCATCGACTATAAGCTTAATAAAAATAAAAGAAGGATAATATTTAGGCAAAGCATTGTATAGGTTTCAGGATGTTCTTTAGATCTTTATTGTGTAGACATAATAAACACGCGTGAAGCACACATGACGAAAACTCAATCTTACACACACACACACACACATAATGCATAACACATTTGCTCTCTGTGTGTGTTCGCCTGCAGAAGCATCTCTTTTGGCCGTGTGTGCGTGTGTCATGGCCGCATGTTGAGATGCTATCAGCTGGGTCGTCTGGGTTTTTCTCTGTTTTATCGATCACCTCTTTCCTTTGCTTCTAATCAAAGCAGGGCTTTTTTTTTTTTTTTGCTAAAGGAAGTGCATGTTGTATCCCAGACTGAAGACAGGGACGCAGTGTGAAGCACATGCAAAAGAAAAACGAAGCTGGCTGCATAAGTATGCGAAGAAAATTTGTTAAAATAGCAAGTAGTTTTCGACTAGTCTGTTTTTAATGTAATGCTAAGAATTGTATTATGTCTTCACATGCATGATTCCTTAGACTTCATGACTGATAAAAAGAAAGAAATGATATATTTTTACTTAAATAGATAAAACATTACAAATAATAATTAGAAATTTTAACAACAACAGCAACTACAACAACAGTAATAATAATTTTTATAATTGTTGAATAATTTAACATTTTAGATACTAAACTAGTGTCTATTCACTGAAAACTTTGCTGTAACAATATTTACAGACACACACGTCTGTACAGTTGACACTAACGTACAAGATAGAGTACAATAATACTGTATAAACCTATGTGTAAATTACAGCTCACACTGCTGCCAGACGCATGCTGTTACACTTTCTGACCAATCAAAACTGAGAATTTAACAATTGCATGACTAAGGAGTATCTATAGTTTTAATTTTTCTGTTAGGAATGTTCAAGGGTACCAAGTGGCAAATTTTGTAGCCTGATAGCAGTGAAAGTGTACGTCCCACCCCCTCGTACAAAATTCAGTCGAAAGATAATGTTACGCCTCCTGAACGCATAAACGCACACAGTCTGGATGACCAGAAACAACATTACTACAAAACCTCATGTCACTCACCAGTGAGAAAATGTGATAGTACGGTTAGTAACAGTACTAAAATACCAAACAAAAAATAAAACCCAATTACATTCTATATATAATTAATGTGTCCCTATCAAAGAACACCAAAATCAAATCACACTTAAGGCCTACCTGTACAAAAAAAATACTGCAACCATGGAATCATCTTTTAGACCCTTCGACACATGTGGTCGACTCCAAATTGGAAACACAACACCGGTATTAATTCTGGTTGTCTGTTTTGAGGAACAGGGTGCGCAGAGAAATGCACAGGCAGGTAGAAAAGCCCATCATAATACTTAGACCGAACATTTATAAATGCATAAAAATACATTCAGACCTCATTGCTATCAGGATGTGAAGAGAGTGTCAACTTTCTACCAGAACAAAAAATGTTTCCACCTGTTGTCCCCCTAAAGACACAGAGATGCTATTATAGGGCAACAAAAATAGGTAAATGGTTCAATTTAGGAGCTTTTACTCTTTCCAGCTTATTAAAGAATTAAGATAGTTATAAAATTATGATTTACAAGGAAAAAGTCAAGAGATAATTCCGTTGCGAACGAGTGAATGTGAATCGAAAGTATTAGGCAGTATTAGACTATTTTGATCCAATTCACACATTTACAAAAGCCCTACATTATCGAGTACTGTGCATGACAAATACTGACACAATAAAGTTTAATATACTTGATACAATGGCTAACATAAAAGACTACATTACCCCACTGGGACACTTGTGTGTCTCTACACCTCACCGTCTCACAGTTCTGCCCCAATCTGTACATTCGGTTACATTGTTTTATCCTTTTCTCTGTATAAAAATAGTCTAGTGTCTAGTCACACTTTTGCACTATGCATACAATGCACATTTGCACACCTACACTTTACTTGCTGCAAATACTTGCACATAATCCTCTTTATTTACTCACATACTCGCATAGCCTTTTTTTATTATTAATCTACAAACTTACATATTTATCTGCATTTGCACAGTACTACTATTTCAACTTCTGGTAGATGCTAAACAGCATTTTGTTGCTATGTACTTGTACCTTGCAATGACAATAAAGATCGGTCTTCGTTCGTTTGGTTTTCATTCTATCTATCTATCTATCTTTTCATTATCCATCTGTCCATCTGTCCATCTATCTATCTATCTATCTATCTATCTATCTATCTATCTATCTATCTATCTATCTATCATATCATCTATCTATCTATCTTTTCATCCATTATCTATCCGTCCATCTGTCTATCTGTCCATCTATCTGTCCATCTGTCCATCTATTCATTATCCATCCGTCCATCTATCTATCTATCTATCTGTCTATCTATCTATCTATCCATCTATCTATCTTTTCATTATCTATCCGTCCATCTGTCTATCTGTCCATCTATCTGTCCATCTATTCATTATCCATCTGTCCATCTATCTATCTATCTATCTATCTATCTATCTATCTATCTATCTATCTATCTATCTATCTTTTCATTATCTATCTGTCCATCTGTCTATCTGTCCATCTATCTGTCCATCTAGTCCATATTCATTATCCATCCGTCCATCTATCTATCTATCTGTCTATCTATCTATTATCTATCTATCTATCTATCTTTTCATTATCTATCCGTCCATCTGTCTATCTGTCCATCTATCTGTCCATCTATTCATTATCCATCCGTCCATCTATCTATCTATCTGTCTATCTATCTATCTATCTCTATCTATCCATCTATCTATCTTTTCATTATCTATCCATCCATCTGTCTCTGTCCATCTATCTGTCCATCTATTCATTATCTATCTATCTATCTATCTATCTATCTATCTATCTATCTATCTATCTTTTCATTATCTATCCGTCCATCTGTCTATCTGTCCATCTATCTGTCTATCTATTCATTATCCATTCGTCCATCTGTCTATCTATCTATCTATCTATCTATCTTTTCATTATCCATCTGTCCATCTGGTCTGTCCATCTGTCTGTCTGTCCATCTGTCTGTCTGTCATCTGTCTGTCTGTCCATCCTATCTGTCTATCTATCTATCTATCTATCTATCTATCTATCTATCTATCTATCTATCTATCTATCTATCTATCCATCTCAAAATGTAATCTTAAGAGTAAAAATGTGTGCTTTCTTGGCTTTTCATTAAAAAAAAAAAAACTTCTTTTTCAAAAGATATTCAGCATAAAACAGAGCTATATACTAAACAAAGCCTCTAAAACTTGTCCATTAATTAAAATCCAGTCATTATTTAACAAACATATTTATGAAACAGGACACCACCACCACCACAGCAGGCATCTCCAGTCAAACACCTGCTGCGGCTAAGATGTATTAACTGCTAAACTCAGTGGCAGAAGCAGCCGGAAGTTGTTTATCACAGTGGTGGGTTTATGTGAGGCTGCGTCAGAGATAAACATCATTTCTCCTTCTTTCCTCTGGCTGTTCTACCCAGGACTCCCACACACTCGTGTCTTTAATTAGTACATCAATTGTGTTGAGTCCTGATTTTATTCAGAGCTGTAGAGAAAGACAGCATACACACTAGTCTATATCATTATTCATATAGCAGTAGCAGCAGTCAGGAGGAAGACAACATGCAAGTCATTCCAGTACTTATATCCAGCTCCATAAGGCAAAACGGAATGTGTGACTAATATGTGAAACAAAAAAAATTAAAATATTTTTTACATAACCACTGCAGTGTTCGTTTACTAATTGTAATTCAGTGCTGATGTGCTGAAAAACAAAGCATTTCCTTGTTGCTGAAAATCCTCTTCCAAAAGGATTTAACCAGGTTCTTCGCATCTATTTTAAAAGAGCAAAATGTTTCTCACAATTTCTCACAAAGTATTTTAAACTTGCTCTCATATCTTCCACTTCATTCTTATGGACTTTCAAATTTATTCTCGTAATTTCGACTTTACACTAGAAGTATTTCACATGTATTTTCGTAATGTTGCCTTTTTATTCTTAAATTTATTCTCATATTTCCAACTTTATTCTCAAAGTATTTTAATTTTATTCTCGTCATTTTGACTTTATTCTCAAAGTATTTTAATTTTATTCTCGTAATTTTGACTTTATTCTCAAAGTATTTTAACTTTATTCTCGTAATTTTGACTTTATTCTCAAAGTATTTTAACTTTATTCTCGTAATTTTGATTTATTCTCGTAATTTTGACTTCATTCTCAAAGTATTTTAATTTTATTCTCGTAATTTTGACTTCATTCTCAAAGTATTTTAATTTTATTCTCGTAATTTTGACTTCATTCTCAAAGTATTTTAACTTTATTCTCGTAATTTCAAATTTATTCTCACAATTTTAACTTTATTCTCTTTCAAATTTATTCTCTAAGAATTTCGACCTTAACCTCGGAATCTTTTTTGACACTCGACAACAGGACACTAAAGCTCTGTCCTAATTTACAGTACTTGTTTTTTCCTGTTGTAAAATTTAGACAAACTATATGAAGTGCGATTAGGTATAATGTGAGATTGTTTCTTACTGGGCTGTTTTATAGTGATTCTGTCAATCAAACATGCTCATTAGAATATAAGTCAACACTCAGACTGGTTTGATTACTACACACAGTCAATATTGAAAGGTTTTTTCTTTCATTTAACCATTTTTAGTGAGTGCTTTAAAGGGTCAGGGTTACAATCGATGTAGAGCCGATCACAGGAACACTGGCAGCACAGTGGGCGGCTAGTAAAAAAATTTGACGCTATCAACAGCTCACAATACTCAGTCAGTTAAATACTTATTAAAATACTTTGCTTAATATTTAATCAAGCACCTAGCTTTGGTTCCAAACAAGCCTTTTTTATTTTGTACACTCTTTGGGACATTACAGTATTTTGGGAGCAGCATCAGGTAATTAAATCAGGCAGCGTTGACATGTCTGTCATTTAACAGAGCAGCAAGACTTGGTTGCAATAATAAACTCGTTGTATTTGGTGTTTTTGTGACAAAAATATGAATTTAAATGAAGGCAGAGGAGAGAACACACACTCCAATAAAGAGTTTTACACTCCAAACCACAAGAGGTACAAAGTCCATATTTAGTAATTAGTTTCATTAAAAAAATGAAAAACTTTTAAAATGTTGTCTGTAACTATTTTAGGATAGAGTGCCATAGTCGCAGCAGAAGATGCTGACACAATCATAACAAATTACATTTCCGATTATGTATCACTTCCTCCAGTTATTACAGATCATTTCCTCCTGACAGGAAGGCTTCACTCTGAGGTCTCCAGATACCAGAGATCAAATAAGACACATGACACATTTCAATATGTAGCTTTCTTCCATCTGAGCAATTAATATGATTGGGTGTGGTATAAATCGCAGTTTACGCAGGTCCAACAACACCAACTGATAAAAAAAAAATTAAAAAAAGATTGTGCTAAATTGTGTTATTATACTATTTCATGGGTGAATCACTAGAAGCATTTGCATACATAAAGCATTTTTCCTATACATACCATCTGACTGCATGTCTAATTTTACATTTCCAGCATTTGGCAGATGTTCCTATCCAGAGCAACTTACATCTGTCCCTTTTAGACAACTGGGTAATTGGGGGTTGGGGCTTTGCTCAGGGGCCAAGCGGTGGCAACTTGGAGGTGCTGGGAATCGAATCCTGATCTTTCAGGTATCAGTCCAACACCTTAACCACTGACCCACAACTTGGTTATTATTAATGTAACCAAGGCAATTTTTTTAGACTTGGATAACATGGGATGCAATTAAGACTGGTTTAATATGATGTTTCTACTTTCATACCAATGAGCAATCCACACTGAAGTTTACAGAACAAATAAATACACATTTATTATAGGGACTGTGTATGTTCACAGCAATTCATTAACAGTCACAGAGATTTACTGGTCGGAAATGTTAAATTGTGACACATTAGTTCATAAATTATTTTTGGAGTATTTGGCCATGATAGCCAAACCTGTCAAAAGACCTTTCCACATCCACACGATATTCACATTTCTCACCTTTATCTCAGATTGAACTGATTGCCCTAAATCTAGCGGCCCACTGTATGCATTGGCTTTTATTTCATTGGTTACACAAATAATCTTTGCAGCCATTGGGCCAGTGCATGTATTGGCTGTTATTTTATTGGTCAGTCTTAAAATCGTACCTGTTCATACACCCTGTTACAAGCCTTAATAGTAGTCATTCATTATTATCTGAGGAAGTTTACATTAGGCTGGATTTCTATCAGCGCTCACAAATGGAACAAGAGAAAAATGGTGTGAGTATAAATTCTAATGAATCGAATTGACTATGGGTGGATTGCAGACTCCCTTTCTTCCCTCTATCAATCACTGTGACACTGGCCAATCATGGGTGTCTATCCCCTAAGTGTGCTATACTGGCCCCTGAATCAACTGCTTCACATGTTTTGCCCTCATCGATTGGTAGTTTTGTGTGATGGGTTGGTTTGGAATTGGTGAACATACTTGGGGGGATTTTAAGGAGGGCAAATAAATAAGCATAATTAAAAAAAAAAAAAAAAAAAGTGGCCTCTCGCCCATGGATTTAATATTCATATCTAAATAAACCGCAACGGGTTGCACTACGATTATATAACCATACCAGTTTGACGATTTTCTCCTTTCTATTTCCTGGTTAATATTTTGTAGCCATTGAATGTTTCACAGCAATGCATTTTGCAGCCAAGGTGTTAATAATCCTGTACTTATAAGCATGCATAAATTAATCAGCTTTCGAGGTCAATCTTATGTAGTCACAGAAAGCTAGAAAGTAATACATCTACAGCGAGATATACAGAAAAAAAAGTTCAATGTCAGTAAACCAGCACATCGGTTATATCTTTTTATTTCTGTCCTTTGCGTTCTTTACTTCTCTTTCTCATGCTTCCTCTCTTTGTGGAATTTTGTTTCCTGCCCCCAAAATATGAATATTTTACAGCTAAGGAGCTTAAAGGGAACAATGAAATGGCCTGCAGTTAAATTATACCCTATTTTCACAGCCACATAGCAGAGAGAGTGTGGGAGTATAAGAGCAATAGAGAGAGAGAGAGAGAGAGAGAGAGAGAGAGGCAGAGATGAAAAGGATAGAAAGAGAAAGAAAGAGTCGATGTGAGAGAAAGAGAGAGGGAGGGAGGAAATAATCGTGAGCAGAATCATATTGAACAATATTAAGTAAGTCGACTGTGAGCGTGATGGCCCTCGTCCTCCCTCTGTGAAATGTCTCAGCTCAAAGGGTCACACGCCATTTAGCTCAGCTGCTGTAGCAAAGGTCGTCTGACTCGACAGTCACCAGCCCACTGCTAAAGCTACAGCTACAGCTCAGACATTACATAAAGATGAAAAGCTGACAAATGCGCACAAACAGAGATCAGCAGAAAACTGAAATCGTCCAGGATGTTCCAAGAGCTCACAGATTCAAATAAGTGTAATGGTGTGCAGTCATAAAGAGCTTCAGACACCAGTTTAATACTTTTCGGGAAAAAAAACCCTCCAAAATAACTCCAAAATAATTCCATGTATTTTTTTATGTATCCTGGATCTAGGCAGGTGACCATGCATGCTTAGAAAATATTATTGCTTCTCAAACCTTTAAGTGCCATGTCATCTCATTTTTGCAATAAATTGTCTTAGATTTATATTAGATTGAACTTTTTCCAGTTCTAAACCACCCTTCTTTTTTGATTTTATTAATATTATTATTGTTATTATAAATATAACCCGTATTGTTGGAACCCATAGGTTTGCTGCAGAAGATGAAATATTGTACAATACAATACAATCCTGAAGTTACAGTACAATTTTCATATTTACAGTAACGGATTTTCACTTGCTAAACACTACATTTCCCAGCAACCCTATTACGCAGGCCGACACATCGTGACAAAAAGCAAGCACATCCAGCGTAACGTCAGAGGGGTGATGCAGATATACTGCTCCATGTTATACTGTATTAATAATGACATTTCCAATTGTTTAAATGGTAAGCTGTCGGGGACCCTCTCGAAATGTGGGGCCCTAGGCAAAACACCTCTGATCATAACCCCCCGTCTCAGACACCGATGTGCAACATCTTTACTGCTTGTTTATTCTCTTTGCACCTTATGAATCCGGTTATAGGTTGTAACATTTTTTCTACACTTATTTTTCGTAATGTCGTCTGCTTAATAGTTTTGCCTACTGTATGTAAATTTGTTTTTTTTTGGATTAGGCAGAAGGCAAAAAAGAGGAACAAAAAGGAGAGGTATATGGACACGATAAACAAGGACATGAAGTTAGTGGGTGTGAGTGAAGAGGATGGAGAGAATAGGGTTACGTGGAGACAGATGATTTGCTGTGGCGACCGCTAAAAGGGAACAGCCGAAAGGAGAAGAAGATTTTTTTGATGAGAATGAGTCAAGAGGTTCTATGATCTGCCAAATTTATGCAAGCTGTAATTTTTCAGAATAACACATTTTTATATATAAAAACAGGGTTGTGTTAAACAAGGATTCTTGTTAATGTTTACAAAATTGCTGGTACTACATATTCATGAGTTAATTATGTTGTCATGGAGACAGGGCTGCCAACCATTGTTAGATCTGGCACAACCACACGGTTCTGATCAGGCAGTAATGTCCTGAAAATGACATTGTAGTTGGGACCCATTGGTGGTTTAAACAGGTTTAAATTTATACTTCTAGGGTCTTTAAAAATTCTGTGTAGAACCTTACAACGGTGTAATTATCCAATGAACTCCTAAAAGTCGGTTTATTTGTTCCATTAAAGAGTGTAGTATATCTTTAAGGCTTAACCATTCAAAGGAAAGCTATAACAGAGGTCCTTAATTTTAGACAGCAATGGCCTTTTCAACTAATGGTAAAGAAGTTGTACAGAAATGGAGGACAACCCCCCCCCAATAAGGTACATTATTTCAAGTTTACTTATTAGAGCATTATTACAGAAGGAAGGATGGTATGTGGTTAAGATTCAGGTGCAGCGCTCAGCACCACCAGGATGCAACTGCTGGGCAAATGTTTGCTATGCTCAATCTGGGGTTGGGGATATGATTTTTGCCTTGCTATGCGCATATACTAGTAGTGATTCCCCCACCAGATAATAGATATTTTGGCTCATTGGCACGTGTGATGACTTGGCGCCTTGTGCCCCAAGTCTGAAATAGACTCCAGGTTGAAACTTGTAGAAGCAGTTGCATAGATAAATAGATGTAAAGGAGGACTTCTCCTACTTTTAACAGATTTCTCAGCCACTAGTTTACAGGGCCCGAAAGTGCACGAGAGAAAATACTCCTCAGAGTGCCCGTGCTTTGAACCGTAACCTGTTTTGGCTTGGAGGCTTTAGTTCTTCACTAGTGTGTAAAATGATAGATGAACAATAAGGTGAATTAAAACTGCAGATTAAATGAAACTGTGCATCAAATAATTTATCTAAAGCAATTTTCACCTATTATGCCAGGACGCATGCCAGATAATATAAAAATGTGGGAAAGAGAGGGACTGAATAGAAATTTGTCTTTTAGGTTAAAATGTGTGTGATACGGTCAATTTTTCTCGTAATCCAGAGTTGATGGCTTTATTACTCAGGGCCATAATTGCTCAATTTTAAGAACTTGACTCGTGTCGCAAAGTTAAAAAAGGTGGCACGACCCTGCAATTCTAATTTATGAGAACTGAGCTAGAGCTAACACTAGAACACTAACAGTGCATGTCACAGACCATGAGTCAACGTCATCTGATCAATAGGCAATTACATTACAGCTGGATTCAGCTTTGGATAGCCAGTATTCATGGATAACAGAAGGCAGAAGATGAAGCAAGGCTTGGGCCACTTTTCTAAACTCTGCCAAAGAGTCAAAGAGTTCCCTTGCCAGTGCGCCTACAATTATTCCAAAAACATCTTCAATAGGCCAGCTTAAAGCACTTAGGAAGAAGACAGCACAATAATTAATTGAATAAAACATAAATCAGTGTTCAAAAGCACTCACTTCATTGCCATTTAAAATCGATATGATAGTCTTAAAAAGGTAATGGCTCCGATGATATTTTAAGCTAAAGTTAGTATTAGAAGATAATAACGAACAGATGATCCAAAAACATGTCTGCATAATTAAAGAAGGAAAAGAGGAAAGGAACAGACTAAGATAAGAACAAGGTCCTATCTTGCGTTTAATGGTGCAGACTTGTTCTGTATATTGAAAAACTAAATGTTAACATCGGTGTCTGCAGTTCGGAGGCAAATCTGCCCACCAGCGGTCTGTAGCTTTAAGTTCTGTATGTTAGTGGTCACACTTCATTTAGCTCACCTCCTGTCGTATGGGATATCAAGTAAGCGTAATGGTGTATGATCATAAACAGTCTATCAGACACCTAATGCTAATGCTTTCTGGAAAAGTCAGAAAAAAACATTGGCTAAAGTGTTCATTCCTAGAAGTTTTTTCCCCTCCATCAAGAATTTGGACCCAAGGCCACATGCGGAACATCGATTATCATTTATATAAATATCTGTTGGATGGCCAAGCAGACATTAGTTGCCTTGATTGCAATCAGATTTCCTGGACTATCTAAGAAACACTCTCCAGGTTAACAGCAGTGCTGGAGTACCGGAGTACCGTCTGTCCTACACATGTCAGGCTTTGATGTAAAATACAGCTCGGTTTAAATCTGTGGAGAAATTCAGCAAGGCAAAAAGCACTTGCTGCTAAAAAAGCTTGCTTGCGTTGGTTTTCTGGCACGTCTTCCATTCTTTCTTGCGGCTGGAATCTGCCTACATACTTCCTGCTTACTTCGCTGCAGTGCAAAACATACAGAAGTGAATCTCTTCCATGTCTTTATCATTCTTTTCAAGCAGTTGGTGCTGCCCCACGAACAGATTTTAGACAGGTATGATTTCTTTTAGCCAATTAAAACAGAGCTTCTGAGTGTTGGAGAGCATGTCAGCCTACAGCAGCATTGCTATATCTATATATAATATATATATATATATATATATACATACATATATATACATACATACATATACATATACATATATACATACACTGCTCAAAAAAATAAAAGGGAACACTAAAATAACACATCCTAGATCTGAATGAATTAAATATTCTTATTAAATACTTTGTTATTTACATAGTTGAATGTGCTGACAACAAAATCACACAAAAATTATCAATGAAAATCTAATTTATTAACCCATGGAGGTCTGGATTTGGAGTCACACTCAAAATTAAAGTAGAAAAACACACTACAGGCTGATCCAACTTTGATGTAATGTCCTTAAAACAAGTCAAAATGAGGCTCAGTAGTGTGTGTGTGGCCTCCACGTGTCTGTATGACCTCCCTACAACGCCTGGACATGCTCCTGATGAGGTGGCGGATGGTCTCCTGAGGGATCTCCTCCCAGATCTGGACTAAAGCATCCGCCAACTCCTGGACAGTCTGTGGTGCAACGTGGCGTTGGTGGATGGAGCGAGACATGATGTCCCAGATGTGCTCAATTGGATTCAGGTCTGGGGAACGGATGGGCCAGTCCATAGCATCAATGCCTTCGTCTTGCAGAAACTGCTGACACACTCCAACCACATGAGGTCTAGCATTGTCTTGCATTAGGGGGAACCCAGGGGCAACCGCACAGGCATATGGTCTCACAAGGGGTCTGAGGATCTCATCTCGGTACCTAATGGCAGTCAGGCTACCTCTGGTGAGCACATAGAGGGCTGTGCGGCCCTCCAAAGAAATGCCACCCCACACCATTACTGACCCATTGCCAAACCGGTCATGCTGGAGGATGTTGCAGGCAGCAGAAAGTTCTCCATGGCATCTCCAGACTCTGTCACATGCGCTCAGTGTGAACCTGCTTTCATCTGTGAAGAGCACAGGGCGCCAGTGGCGAATTTGCACAACAGCATGTGAAATTGCTAAGTGGGCAGTTTGATTTCATAGCATATGTAGTGAGATAAAACCGAGAAATTTTAGAGAAAAGTCTACAATTTTAAGTGTCTGTCCTTAACAGATTTTGTCTATAGTTGAGCATGCTGTCTAGACAGATAATGAATCATAGAGGATTCAACTGATATTTATATTTAGGAGTAAGGCAAGCTTTGACCTGTAAAAATTGTTTTTAGTTTTGCTTTATAGTGCTAGAACCATGTGTAAAAATATGTATTTCCGCACCCCCCCCAACTTTCTCTGCTGCCCATTTCCATCAGCTAGCTCTACCCTATCGTTCACAGCATCACCACAGCTGACATCACAGCTGACATTCAAGATTTGAACCATTTATACCTAAAAGCATAGTGAAGTGCATTGCTTATTTTGAAGAATGATTTCCTTGGAAAGAGTGCAGGTATTATATTTACAGAAGCCCATTTCGGCAAGTTACAAACAAAATGAGTATAATAAATTATCCCCCATGTTTTCGCCCTGGTCTGGTCATTTCCTGTTTTCCCTAAGCATTTTATCAAGTTCATTAGTTTTGAGATTTGTTGTGAACTTATGCCCTACTTTAACTCATGCGAGTCATTCTTTTCATTGTTAAATGCATGTTCCATGTGTTTTAGTCTGTGAGGTTACAGTGCCTCTTTTTTTCCTGTTCCTAGACTGTTGCCTGGCTCTTAACATTCGTAACAATTTAAACATTTTCGTTGGTAGCATAGCCAGAAGTTTGCTTTTGGGTATGTTTATTATCTACAGCCTTGTATCTGACCTGCTTTTTTTTTGGATTAGGCCATATTGACCACATTCATGGCTTTGTGCTAATGATAGCAAAATGAAATCCAAGTGTTTACCGGAATGACTTGCAAATGTCACTTTTAGCACTTTTAGTCACTTTTATAAGATTCGTGCTAGAACCATGTGTAAAAATATGTATCCCCCTCAACCATCTCTCCTGCCTATTTCCATCAGCTAGCTCTACTCCATCATCCACAGCGTCATCACAGCTGACACATCCTTTCATCAAGACAAACAAGTTCAGCTAAACACATTATTTTAAAACCGTTGCTCCTGTGCTTCGTGCTTATGATAGCAAAACAAAATTAAATCTTAAGAGAGAAAATGTTCAGAATTCCAGGATGACTGGTCTAAAATAATGGTCACTTTTAGCACAATAAGACCCTCATTTGCTTTGTAATGCTAGAACCATGTTTAAAAAAAATATATGTATTCCCCTCTCCCAATGTGCATCTTCAAAGGGGTAAATTGTGGGCGGTAGTGGGCAGGTTGTTGGAGTTTTACAAAAGTGATTGTGTGAGTGATGACAAAAGTTGGTACAAACCATTATACGAATTATATTACGGCATGTGGTAATTGTTCTTGATCGCCACAGCAAGCTCAAACGTCAGAGACTGAACATCGGATGACAGATAGTTTCTTGAGGACGTTAGATATACTTCAGTTTACCCACCTTGATTTTACATTCCCATTGTATTCCTTAGCACAGAATCAGACAATTTTAGGTTGCTTTTCCCAGAAGCTCTTTATGGCATTTGAGTTTGCTGTGACGGTCAAGAACAATTACCACATGACTCCCACAATTACTTCTGTAAAACTCCAGCTACCTGCCCACTAAACGCACACAATTTATCCCTTCAAAAGGTGTGAATTAGGGTTCCTGTGTGCTAAAAGTGACATGGTGTGTTAGAAGTTTGGTGAATGACTCCACAAAGTAAACTAGACCAAATAAAGCAGGGTTCACGCTGCTAGGTGGTGTGTTAGAGCTTAAAGGGAAGAAAAAAAAAAAACCAGGAGGCTTGAGAGCTGCCGGAGAGATGGCAGAAAGACAATCTGAATGAGCAAACAAAGTGATTGGTATTTTAGAACACATCCTAGTTCTGTCCAAGAGAGTATTAATTGGCCACCAGGTCTAATTAGAATGAAAGTCTTCAAAGTGTTTCCTCTGGTTTCCACAGCCTCTAGCAGACGGAGATGTGCTAGTTTTTATAATGAGGACGAGTGTGAATAAGAGACACGAAAGAGTTGATCAATGTACCAAAAAAAACATTGTAAAGCAGATCATTTCTTGAATTTGGATTATTTTATTTTTTTTGGCATGTGTCGGGGTGTGTGAGCGTTGTGAGAAGATGCTCGTCCAGATGAAGCGACATTGCATCAGAAGTTACCCTCTTGAAAAGGTCACCCTACCACATGAGGGCCAATTAAAGACTCCTGTCAACCGCAATCACAGCTGAATTACAGCCTCCAAAAGGTGGTGGCGCAGAGGTCGCGTCAGGAAAGAAGCGCAAGACAAGCTCCAGAGAAGATTGATTATCAATCTCTCCTTCTGTCTTCTCTGTCTCACTTCCTTTGTCTGCCTCCGTGTCTCTCATTAGGATTTTACTGAGACCAGAGGCACCTGTAGGGCTTGGAGTGTCATTCACAAATCCCACACACTCTCAGAGGTTTACATGGCTACTCGATGATGTCGATTTATTGAGTCTTTAGGCTTCTTATGTGTAAATGTGAAGATGCCAACGCAGGATTAGAGATTCTATGTACAAGTACAAATACCTCCAAGACTCGATCATACATGTATCTGTTTTCTGTGGCTTTTATCCTACACAGGGCTGCAAGGTACCCAGACTTTCTGCCAGGGGACTCGGGAGACACTGAATGAATGGGACACCAAACATTTATTTTAAACAATTTAAAGCATGTCTTTGGACTGGGTCTTTATGTCTATCCTGTTTAGTGGCTCTTTGTTGTTTTGTGAATTCTACGTTTTGTGTAGCACCAGGTTGTCCCGGAGAAACGTTATCTCATTTCACTGTGTACTGCATCTGCTATATATGGCTGAAATGACAATAAAGCTCCTTGAACTTGGGTTCCAGAAGGAAACCCCTAAACCACATGGAGAACATGCTATTAGCACAAATACAACCAGGGAAAAAAACGTGAATCAAACCCCAACCCCCTAAAGTAAGACAAACCTTTTTATCAGCAAGGCACAATAGTCAAAATAAAATGAAGAATAAGAAGTGAAATAAAAAGATGACTTCTCTTCCGCTTTAAATATAGTGTATAGAAATATAATGTATATATTAATATACGTTAAGCATTACCCCACCAGGCTACCAGAGGGCAACCTTTTGTCTTCCAGTTTTTTGTATGTTTTTTTTTATTCAGGACACATGGTTTATATTTGTTCTGTGTTAATTATGTCTGTCATGTGTCTTGTCATGTACGTCACACTTGTTGTGTGATTGGTTATTTGATTGCTTTTGTCCTGCTATGTTGCTTTGTTCAATGTCACTGTCTCCAGGTTGTTATGATAATGTTATACTATGCTAGTTACTTGTTTTGGTGCTTTTTGTGGACCATGACATTCCAACCGAAGAATTTAGAACAAAAAAACAATTGCTTAAAAACTACCTTTGTAGAATTTGCATCCTTGCTAACGCCTTCCAGCACGCTGTTTCCCATCATGCATTAGCAATGTGCTGTGAGTGCAGGCTCGCCTACTAACAGGTTTAGTGCTGGTCTGATAATACTGATGTAGACAGAGTGTGGACACAAGGGAGATGTGGACGAAAAGCAATATTACAGTGGTGGGGAATAGCGCACACACACACACACACACACACACACAGAGCTAATGAAAGTCACACTGCTAAACATGATGATATGCATGGGGTTTATTAACTGGGATTATGTGAACACCTGTGTGCATGAAGAGATGCGTGTGACAGAAAGAAAGACGGATAATAAAAAAAGCGAGCGAGGGAGTTCAACAGAGAGAAAAAGTTTTAAAAAAGAATGAAAGGAAAAGAGATAAACAAGAAGGAGAGAGACAAAAAGCGAGATACAGACGTACAGAGTGGGCAGGTGGATGTGGAAAAAGAGAGGGAGAGAAAGACAGGGAGGAAGGGAGAAAGAGAGGGCGAGCAATAGAGTGCACATCATAGATAGGGAGCGGAGAGAAAGTGGGTGAGTGAGGAAATGAAAGCGAGAAGCGTTTGGGGATGACATCTGTAATCATTTTTATTACATTCATTTCGTTTCAGGAATATTACGCATGATTGATACAGAAACACACGAACACAAAGATCACAGCACTTTTAGACATCGTCGCAGTTACCAAGGCAACTCACTGGACACGCTTATTGTGGAGTCGAAGAATGAAGAGAAAAAGCATTTACTAGGAGAGCAGTTCATCTTAAAGGTGTCCGGTATCTTCGTGGATTGCCGAGGTTTGGTGCACAGCGGCATTGCCATGCCGGGATAATGTTTGGGAACTCTTAGTTGCAGTGATGTGAAATCTTAATGCAGTAGAATTCTTTGTAGCATTAATTCTAAGTATGATACTCAGGGGTGCCGCTAACAATTTTGGACACTAATTGGTTTGATAACATTACTGCTAGTACTGTTACTATTAATAGAAATTCTCAGAATCGTCCTAACGTTCCCTCTTAGCAGTGAATGTGCTGATAAGATGTCCATATAACTGCCACACAGACCATGTACCTCAACAACAGACCATAAATCACTAAGATTACAGCCACCATCGGCATTATCTGTGATTTTGCATATCTTAGCAACATGGGCAGGGGGGAGTGGTGGCTCAAGTGGCTAAGGTGCTGACTTGCTGATCTGAAGACCAGAAACACCTGGGTTCAAGCCCCACCACCGGCAAGCCAACCACTGTTGGGTCCCTGAGCAAGACCCCCAACCCGTCCTGCTCCAGGGGCGCTGTATCATAGCTGACCCCAACTTACTAAGATGGGATATGCGAAAAATACATTTAATTGGCTCTGTACACGTACCTTACACAATGAAGTTGAATTATTTTTTTTGTATATATATATATATCTTAGGGGCAGTGGTGGCTCAAATGGTTATAGCGTTAAGCTGACCCTGCGCTCTGACCCTAACCTTGAAAAAGATGGGCTGTGCGAAGAAACAAACTTTACTGTGCTGTAGAGTAAGTGACAAATGGAAAAAACCCAAATGCACCAAACTTCGGTGCGTTTCCATCAAGCAGCTGATGGTGGAACGGGTAATCTAGTACCCACTAGTAAAAAAAAAACAAAAAAACAAGGCAAGCAAAATGAAGCAGAAACGGCTGATTAGTCTTGTAGGTTTTCTACAGTGCAGCGTTAAAATTTAACCAATAAACAAGCGTAATGGAGACAGAACTTCAATAGACACTATTGGGCAAGTAATAACAGTCCGAGTGGTGCAGCTTGAATCAACAAATCAGTCATGTTGTTCTAAAAGAACCGGGAAGACACCGTCAGCAGAAACGCAGGTTTGATATTTGCTACGTCGAAATTTATTCCCCTATAACCCTTTTTCTCGCAATGAAAAACCACCTCAAGAGAATGTAAAAACCTTTTTTTGCAAATTATTATTATTATTATTTTTTATTTGAGTTTTTTGATTGCCATTTTCCCCCCCTTTTTTTATTTTTATTTTATTATTTTTTTAATTTGCCATTTTCGTCACTTGCTTCTGATGCGATACTTCAAAATGCGCAAAACTGATGCAAATATAGCAACTGACAGTGCGAGTCTGAGAGTGTGCAAGTGATTTTGAGAGACAATTCAATGAAAAGCATCACACAAACCTTCTGACCAGCAAGCCTGCTGAGAGAATGGAATGAGAGGTCCATCATGACAGCGAGATCGATTCTCTCTTTTATCTGTCCCTCCTCTTTTCCACCCCTTTCTCTCTTTCCGTTTCCAATGAGTAAATAAGTGCGAGTGTGTAAACGCATCAGAGCTCGGTGCGGTGCATCTCACCTCTCGAAAGACAGAACGAACAAACGTGGCTCTGTAATTACTCTTTATGAGAACTTTGTTCTGACGGGGCCGGTGCAGAGTAATGATTATACTGCAATCTATTCTATATAAGATGTGCGGTCTGTTTCCCATGTGGGTGTGATAATGACCGCAATAACACTGAGCGAAAAAGCAGTGAACAATGAGACACACACACACACACACACAAACACACACACAGAACAATGATGGCTTGGCTGGATTATCACACATTAGCACATAAAATCTACACAGGGAATTAGTAAGTGAATGGTGATTATTAGCACAGAGCTAGAAAACAGTATAAAATATGAGTAAGGCTTAGTCATGCTTATGAAAGCTCCTCGATCGAAATTAGTCAGGACAGATTTTAACGCGAGATGCTTTGCCTTCATCACGTTAACTTTGTAGCGGCTTATGATTAAGAACCTTAAGCATTTAGAAATGGGCTTCGATACCATTTTCTTCCATGGTGGTGGGTAAAACAGAAATACGTTATCATAATACATACTATAAATATAGAGTAAACAAAGTGAATAAAGTCCCAGAGTAGGAATGACTCTGTTTGCGTATGATTATCATTTCAAATGTAAAGATTTACATAAGAGCACACGGTGCTTTCAGATGATATCTTATCCCCGATATTATACTAGTTTCCAGAAATAAATACTGTACTACATGGGAAAGTGGTAGCTCAGTGGTTAAGGTGTTGGACTGCTATGCTTACATTTCTCTCTTTAATACAACTGAGCAGTTAGAGGTTAAGGGGCTTGCTCAGTTGTATTAAAGAGATAAATGTAAGTCGCTCCTATAAGGGTGTCTGACGAACTCTGTAAATGTTAACAAATCACCCTTTTTGTATCATACATACAGACCCACATGGACAGGTGCGATATTTGAGTATGAATATTATACTGAGATTAGGGTGAGGAACGTGTTACCGTGTTGCTTTGATCACTGTTAAGCCTCTCTAGCAGGTCTGTCTCGAAGGCCTGTACAGAGGGAGCGAGAGAGACACACACCCTCTCCAGCACACACGGGAATTCCGGCATCAGCCGAGGTTTCTGCAGAGCATCTCCTGTAAACATATGAAAAAAGTGTTTCAATAAAAAAAAAAAAAAGAAACTGATTTTAAAGTACATTAAAAAAAAAAAATGGTGTTTTATAATTTAAAAAAAAAGTGATTTTAGACATTTCGTCTTTTGTGTTTCAGTACTGTACGGTTAAGAGATGATCACATCACACAGGATCACATTGTCTAAACAATGTTCTGAGATTAGATATACTATAAATTATTATATTTTCTCTTTAATCAAACACTGCATGAATTTGTTCTGATCTAGGGTTCAGTTTCCATCACCACCAAACTTGCCTGGTCCTAAGCAAAGCCCTTAACCCTTAACTGCTTCAGCTGGATAAAAGACAGAGATAAATGTAAGTCAGTCTGGATAAGGGTGTCTGCCAAAGGCTAGAAATGAAAATTAACTGCTACAGAAATGGGATGCGTTTAAAACTATTTGGAAAAAAATATATAAAATCAATTAATTAATTTATCTAATCAAATATAACGGTCATGTTTTTCTTTTCAACTGGTTGGTTTTTCTCCAGGCTTTCTGATTTTTTTTAAACCTTTTTAACCAAGAAATGATTTGCATTGGCATGCTTTAAGCCAGTTATATTAATAATAATGATTTTATTTAATGACGCCTTTCAAAACACCCAAGGTACAAATAGGCAAAATTAACAGATAAAATACAAATCACTACATAAAGAACACAACAACCAGTCAGTATACACGAATAAAGTGCAGTAGAGACTTCATAAAATAAAACATTTTATAAAAAAGTTGAATAAAAAGACGCGTCATCTTAAGATGTGTTGAAAGTAAGCAGACAGTCACTGTTCACAATAAATATCACAATCAAATGAATCTAATTGAATTTTTTTAAAGACACATGATTGCTTGACAGTTAGTATGTGTGTATATTAACGGGGTTTACATGTTCTTGTATTCCATTTTAAAGATAAAGCCATATAGACTGCTCTCTTAATTGCCAGTGATGATTGTGAGTCAGTGCGTTTGTGCCAGCAAACAGATGCAGGGACGGATAAATGCTTATACCCAATGTATGCGAAGGGTTAAATTAAGACAAATTAAAAAAACTTTGAATAAAATACTTTAGTAGTAGATATGCGAGAGTGGTTTTTAGTTCATTCATTTATATATTCATTCATTCATTCATTCATCTTCTTTACCCGCGTATTACCTAGTTTGGGGTCACGGGGATCTGCTGGATCCCAGCTGTCTCTAAAAGGGCGAATGGCAGAAGGGGTACACCTTGGACAGGTCACCAGTCTATAACAGGGCCACTCACACACTCACACACTCACACACTCACACACTCACACACTCACACACTCACACACTCACACACTCACTCCTCTGGGCAATTTAGAATCACCATTCAACCTAACATACATATTTTTGGACAGTGGGAGTCTAAAACATAAAAATTTCACACCGAAAGTCTCCTGCCCAGGAATCGAACCCAGGCCTGCTCTCTGTGAGGCAGCAGTGCTAACCACTAAATCACCGTGCTGCCCTGATTTATAGTCATTAGTATAATTATCTGATCATCAGGTCAAGTAAATTCACTAACTATTAAATCAAAAATAACATAACAGCATCACTGCTAGTGTGAAGAGTTTCACAGGAAACATTATATAGACGACACTATACAATCTAGAATCCCCTAACGATTATTTTTATCAATGGGTGTTCATGCAAGGTAGCTAAATTTATAAGTGCCCATTTTTTTGACAGATGTACTTCAAATCTCCAGCCCACTAATACTCGTCTCACCGCTAATCCGAACATCATCGTATCCACTCTTTCCGTCTTCTCATCAAGCCCAATCTGCCTATTTTAAATGCCTAGCCAATCTCTATGATGTGAGACGTCTGTTCTTCTTTTCTACCACTTAAACAATGGATTTGATTAGTAGGGCAGATATGCGCTTAAGCACAGCTGGGAACGCTGCAGCTTTTAGCATTTGGCAGCTCAATCAGAAATGAATAAGAAATACAGAGCTGGACATGATTGTTCTGTATGAGATAAGAAAGGTCGCATCTAAAAGGAGACAAGTTCAGAACGACTCGGTCATTAAGAAAAAGGAAAATGGGCAGCGTGTAAACGTCATTTAAAATGAGTGCCGTTACAAAAGAACAGCCTCTAGAACAGAGATCTAAACTCTCTATGTAGTATTCTATGTAGTATTCGGCCCAGCGGTGGCAGCTTGGTGGTCCCAAAGATTGAACCTATGATTACTTTATTATTTTTTCCTTTTGTTTCAAGTGAACAAAAGCAGCATAGCCAAAACATCCAGTCAAATTGTTTACTTTCTAACCCGTTGCTGCTGTTTCATTTTCTCTGAAAGGTCAGAAAGAAGCTCACCCTGAAGGCAGCATGCACCGTTCATCATACCCAGACAGATGTAAATGTTTAAAGAGACAGTGTTAAAAAGGAATGTGCAGTGTTAAGAAGCTGAATACAGAACCAGAAGCTTCACCAGGGTATTTAATGTAATACCTGAATAATTCTGGGGCATTATCCCCAGAGTCAGTTCATGGCAGTGAGGTAATGCTGTAGTCGTAGCTTACGTAACTCATTCTTCAGTTTCGCTGCCTGCCCTCAGAACATGAAACTCAAAATGTTCATGTCGCGTAATATTGTTTTTCATTATTTTCATTTATTTAGTTTTTTAAATTATTATGACGATAACTATGGTAATATTTAATTATGACTTCTTCTCTCCTGTAGTTGTCGTAGACACACAAAGTCCTAGATGGTGGCATGACCACCAGTCTCTTAAAAACAATCACTTTTAATGCACAGAACTTACTAACATTTAATAATAATAATAATAGCAGTGGTACCTTAACTTACGAGTGTTCCAAGATACAGACTGTCTATCTGCCAGTGTTTTGCTTTGAGTTGTGAGCTAAAATCCGGGTTACGAGCCAGCTTCAGACACCAAACCGCATGTAGGCTTAGCAAATGCTACAGTGAACACCGGAACATCTGCCTGGCATTCCGTGTCTCACTTGATAGCTAGTCAGACATGCGAGTTAGCAAGCAAAAATTCAAGGTTACAAGAAAGCTTCAGATACCAAACCGCGGGTTGGCGTAATAAACGCCAAAGTGAACGCCAAAACATCCGCCCAGCATCCCGTGTCTCACTCGATAGCTAGTCAGACATGCGCGTTAGCAAGTGTAGTCGTTTGATCTCTGAGGTAAATGTTGTTCTCGTAAGTTAAGGCACCAATGTATTGATGGATTTTGTTTATAAAGCACTTTATATTTCAAAGAAAATCTCAAAGTGCTACAACAATAGTCATAATTTTATAAAGCACTTATAACAAATGAACACAGAAGTTTAAACATTAAAGGTGTGTTTTAGACCCCTTTTAAAACCATCAGTCATTTGTGGAACCCTCAGAGGTTCGATGGTCCAAGAGGGCTTGATCTCCAATGATGTGGGCCTTAGTCCTAGGGAGGACGATGAGTGTCTGTGGGAATAAATTTTGTGGAGTGAGGTAAGCGGAGGAATTGGCATGCATGCACTGATGTGTAGGGGGGGAACTTTGTATTCGATCCGGGTGGAAATAGGAAGCCAGTGTGATGATTGAAGAATCGGTGTGATATGTTCATATTTAAACACTCTTCAAGATTCTAGCAGCACTGTATTCAATGTGCTGGAGTTTCTGGATGCTTCTGCAATGAATCCTGATAAGAAGAGTGTTGCAGAGGTCCAGTCTATAGGAGACAAAGGCATGGACGAGTTTATCAGCATGGTGTAGGGCGAGTGTAGGACGGAGCCTGAGTATAGTCCCAAACTGATGATAAGATGGTTTGCAGAGATGTTTGACGTGGGCCAAACCTAACGCAGAGTGGTGACAAATGGTGATCCTGGCCACAGAATGTAATGCAAGTTATGCTAGATGTTCTGATCTTATAAAGGGAACCACTTAGGATAGCTTCTGTTTTTGAGATGTTTAGCTGGAGACCTTGTCCTCTTTTATAGTAAGTAAATTAGTTCATGGAATGGAACAAAAAGATGGAGGTTCATAGACTACCAACTTGACTTCCCAGCAGGTGAGCTGAGGAATGTCTAATTAATGTCTCAAATATTTTCTAAAATAAATAATTAAAAAAAAGAATCAGACACCAGCAAAAGGCACAAAAATAGGAACCCACCAAGACACCCATCATCTGAATATAAAGGGTTTTTAGCTTCTTTTTCATACCTTGAGAAGAATATAACAAAAGCACAGTTTCTTTACACAGACTTGTTTATATGCTGCTTGTTGTTCAGTTGCACATGCAAAATGTTCCATCACTGTTACTATACACACTTTATGCATGTGCGTGTTCTTTAATTGTGTAGAAAATGTTCTTCGAGTCTGGCTGTAAGTCTGCCTCTGTATAGTTTTGTGTTTGTGTAGATTTGTGCATGTGTGTGTGTCTGTGTAGCCAAACGGTGGACAGAATTCTATAAGCTTGGGCATTGGTGCGAGTCAAAATCAGTGGTGCTTCATTCTCAAGGATCAGTCAGTCTATCCCACTTACAGCTAGAACTCAGTAGCTTTGATTTACACACACACACACACACACACACACACACACACAGAGTTGTCCAGAAAAACAATTTTTTTTGAAGTACCAAAAAAACCCCAAAAGAGACAGAGATACAGAAACTAATCACAAACAAATACAAACACACAAACGTTTACATGGTTATTGTTCTTTTATTGACCAGATTATTATTATTATTAAAAACACTTCTCAAATTTGGACAACTTGTTTTGAAATGGCTTTGAATCAGTTGTGTGCACCAGATTTTGTAACCATAGCTGATTACTTAAATTACTTTTTTCTTGAGCAAATAAACCAAGAAGGAGAGAATGTTGATAATTTTATCCACACACACACACACACACACACACACACACAAACGTTAATATCATCTTAGCATTAAATAAAGACGTTTTCTTTTACAAAAAAATTTTGATTTTAAGAATAATTATAGATATTTACTTATTTAAAGCTCGAAAATGGTTGAGTAAATATGAGTACAAATATGTAAAAGTGTCATGATCACATACATATAAAGAGATATAAATAGAGGGGATATATATATATATAAATAAAAACTGGCGGATAGCGGATGACGGATTAGCCAGACGTTACAATCAGTTCTTTCTGCATTTTTTCCCTCTGCTCTGTCAAACTCTCAACAATCCATTAGCCACTTCTATAAACTCATATTTCACTTAAATGTATTGAAATCCTGATTAAGTTGCACACAGAAATAAATTACAAAAAAAAAAATCTATAGAAGCAAACACTAAATAATAAAATGGCATCTGATTGTGCTTATGACTTTTGGACATGCAGATTTCTGTCTATCTGCAGTCATGATATCCTGAGCCGTTCCTAGAACTCTAAAGATCCCCCTGCTTCAGTCATGCATTAATGAATCTAATTAGATTTTTTTTCCCCTGCTGGTTTTCAGCGATATCATCCTTTAAGCCACTTTAAGGACTATTTAAAAACCTTAAACTCCTTGCTTGGATTAGTTGAGATATGAGAGCCATGGCATCATGGGTAATCTTACCGGTACCGTCAGTTGGTGGAAGGACTCCAGGGATGAGCTCATGACCAGAAACCATGATATTGGGTGGGAGGAGGTGCATGATGGGATTGAGGGCAGGGTGTGGCTGGAGAGAATATAGCAGCTGAGTTCCCTCGATCGCTGACAACACTGCGTTCACTGTAGAGTAAAAAAAAAAAAAGTCAAACACACACACACACACACACACAGCAAAGAGTAATCAGAACAACCTGATTACAGACTACTGTATCCTATTAGCGTGTTTTTTTACCATAATTTTGTGCTGATTTATTTATTCATGAAAATTGTGCATTTATTTTACAGGATATGACAACTGTAAAGAAAATGAAAGGATATGAAAAAAAATCTCTGATGTCAAGAATAAACCGCTTTTTAATTGGCCTTCATGCCTGCAAAAATTAGGATTTGTTTCATGGTAGTAGATCCTCAATGGCAAAGTCTCATTCATCAACTGAGCTTGAAGTTCCTTTTTAGAAATTAGACAGGGAGTCATTTGTATGTCGTGCTTGAATCTCGGCTCATTGCTATGAGACTGAATCAAGTAGCAATGAATATTCAGGCTGTATGTGTGCTACAGGAATGCAATCAAACGTCTATCTACTTTAAATGTGCTGTTAATGCTGGTTATGTAACACGACAGAGAGCAATGAGAAGTCGCCGTGTCACAGGGACATCCCGCAGCAGTGTAAAAAAACAGTTACAGATCAGAAATCCTAAGATTTTAATACACTTTCTTTCCGGATCCTTATTTTACTTTTTGTGGTGCGGAAAAAAAAAAAAATCAGGATTATTAACCAAATGCCTAAACACAATATGGCTAAAATGTTTGTACCAAATTACCCACATAAGTGCGTTTTCCTCAAACTGTTGACTCAAAGCCTAAAAAAGTTTAAATACACGCCAAGAGATGGCAATACAGGGCGGCCTTGTGCTGCCATCTGTTGGCGTGTCTCAAAACTTTTCGATACCCTTCCGAATGTTTGGTGTGATATATACTCTTGATGAGCAAACAAGTCATGTGGGTCAGCAACCTGTACCCAGTCAATTAGGGAAGAAAATGAAGCAATAGTCAAAGGAAAATGAATCACAAACAGGATGTTCAAAACACACATGAATAAAATAAAATGATCAGATGTCGCAATACAGATGTCCATAAAGTGCACCTTGGATACAGGGAAGAATTGTGCAGTGCCATTATATGAAAAAAAACCAGCCATTTTAAAGTTTCATGGCCTATAAATCCGAATCAGGAAGAAATATACTAATGAGGAGTAGGTTATCTATCCAAAAAGTGCTTTCCTAAAAGAGGATCATGTGGAGGATAGGGTAATTAAACGCTTTCATCTGCCCTAAATATTAGATTGGCAAAAAAAAAAAAAACCCCGTCTCGATAATGTCTCACATGGTGATTTTCTGTTTGGATCTGTCCTCTTAAATACTGTTTAAACTGCTAAGATACAAACGATCCTCTATATCGTCCATGTTTTTTTTGTTTGTTTTTGTTTGTTACTTCTGTCATTCCGTCAGGATTTCTTGCATCATCCAAATCGCATGATTGCAAACAAGCTATTGGGTAAGGTATTGGACTGCTCAATGGCAGATCGTAAGTTCAATTCCCAGTACCACCAAGCTACCACTGCTGGGTCCATAACCTTTAAAAAAATAAAAAATTAAAAAAAAAAATCAGATAATGGTAGGTCGCTCTGGATAAGAGCTTTCTTTAAATGCCCAAAATGATACATGAGTCTAGGGTATAAATTGTTTGGAGGACATTCGACTATCACATCAATGTGGGACCCTCCAGAGCAGCAGAAAGCAGAGCATCCTGTAAAGCATCCGGATAAGGAGAGTCACCGCTTTTGAGGGTTTGCTTACCCACGGTGAAGAATAAATCTGTATTGGTTTGACAAATTTGTAGCAATGTTTCATTTCCACCACACCACCACCCACCAGCACATGTTGCATAAGTCTGATGCAAGACTTTTGGCTGTTATGTAAACAGAGACGACCTTACTGCTTCATCCATTAAAGACCTGCAGAAAGTTCACTGCTGAGTACGTGTGTGTGTGTGTGTGTGTATGTATGTATGTGTATGTGTGTGTCGGGGGGGGGCAATGTTGGTGGGGATTAAAATAAAGAAAGAAAGACAGAGATAAAGAATTAGCTATAGTCATATTCACAATAATAGTACTTGCAGGAATAGAAAGAACTGTCTGTGGTGTGTTGGGGGGGGGGGGTGGGGGGGGGGGGGGGGGGGGCAATAAATAGACATCACCTGCCCCACAGTCTCACAGGTCTGATTTTTAGGAATATAAATCTTTCTTTAGGGCAATTCTTTTCTCTGTCAGGATCCCACAGAGTAAGAAATCATTTGACTAGACAAAAGCATAGGCAGAGAAACAAGCCTTTTGCGCGTGCACACACACACACACACACACACACACACACACACACACACACACACACACACACACACACACACACACACACACACCTCAGGTGCCACCAACACTTTTTCATTCAAGAAACAAATAAGTCACATGTATGGCCAAAACAAGAACACAATTGGTAGCGGCATGCTATCACAACAGCCGTAATAGCTTCTGCTGCACTCCGATAGAACGTCTATGAGATTTATGTGTTTCTCTATATCCTCCGTGTGTGTGTGTGTGTGTGTGTGTGTGTGTGTGTGTGTGTGTGTGTGTGTGTGTGTGTGCATGCTTTTTTTGGAAACCAGAGTCTAGCAGCGTCGCTAAATTAGCTACAATCATATAAACTAAGCAACTTTGACATGTTAATTGCGGTGAGGCGCAGCAGAATAATGCGTCAACAAAGCATGCACAAAGATGGACTTGGCTTCTTTTACACTTTGAATGTGAGGAGATTTTCCACTGAATGTAAATTTGGTTAACTCATCTCTTCTCACCCCAATGACTCAATAAATGCCTCAACTAATTACACCTCTCCATCTGGAGGAGAAAAGCAAACGGACACAGAGCGAACTTCATTACTCATCTCCACTGAATCAGCCACCCTTTAGGAACTGCTGATTCAATTCATCTAGCGCCCCAACGCCCGGGCGCTTTTTTTATAAAGCAGAGCTCTGAATGAGCAGATCAGACATCCAGAGCAACCTTCAAACAGAACAAGCATGTTCAATCTGTTCGGCTCTTTATCTCCTACATTTTTCATTACATGATTAGCCTATTGAAATCGTCCTACCTCTCCTTGCTCCTCACACACACACACACACACACACACACACACACACACTCTGTGTAGTTTTAGCCCAGAGAATGCAGATCCTTCTAGTAGAAAGCATTGGGTTGTGTTTTTCACTGGCCAGTGAGTAGAGATACACACACGCTGTGCTGCTTAGCATCACATCCTCTGAAACCCTGGGCCCTGTAATAGGTACCAGTCTGTGTGTGTGTGTGTGTGTGAAGAAGAGCCTGTGTAAATGAATACTAGCCTTAGTAAGTAAGTAAGTAAGTAATTATGTCACTTAAGTTATTGAAATAAATTGTAAGGTGGTGAAAAACAGCACAAGTCATTAATCAGACTTCTGCACCTGTCACCTCCTATACCTCATCTGTAAATCAGGCAGGATGAAAGGAAAGGATGTGATGCAAAACCTGAGGTTCCTCCTGTTTTCTCTGAAGAGTACAGGACAGGATAAAAGAGAGAGGAAGGAAAGGGGTTGGGGGGGGACAGGACAGGATAAAAGAAGAAAGGACAGGAGAGGAGAGGACAGGGCAGGGCAGGATAAAAGAGGATAAAATAGAATAGGATAAAATAGAAGAGGAGAGGGAAAAAGATGAGATGAGAGGACAGGACAAGCAAAGTAGGGAAAGAAAGGCAACAGAATAAATAGTGGAAAAGGAAAAAAATTGTCAAGAAGGAAGAAAGGAAGAAAAAAGAAAAAAAAAAGCATTGTAGTAAGTGGGGAGGGAGGAAAGAAAAGAATTAGAGAAGAGAAGAGAAGAGAAGAGAAGAGAAGAGAAGAGAAGAGAAGAGAAGAGTTAGAGGGTCACAGGAAGTGAATTAGCAGTAAGATTAGCGGAGTGGCAGCAATACTTTAACACTTCACTTATGAGGCTCTCGGAGGACACAGGCTCAATTTCTCCAGCACGTCTTCTTCACATGGGAAATAAAGCAGCACTCCTAATCCTATTCCTCTTAAATCCTCCACGTCCTCGCTGGGACATCCATTCTTAAGTAAAAGCAGGAGCAGAGAGGTTGTTCAGTTGTTTACAGTAAATAAACAAGCGCACAGCGTCATTTATGTTAAACATTATTCCGTTCCAGAAAACTGCCTTTAAACTTCAGCCCTGCACACAGCTGTAAAACCATAAGCCGATCCAAGTCTGTTCACACACTGCCCACATCCAAGGCTGGGTAAGTTTACTTTATTCCCCTTGTTTTCCTGCTACGCTTCCATACCCACTGCTGATTACCTAGTTCAACTGTGTTTAGTCAATCAGAAGCTGGAAGATACCATTTTACATTAAAAATAGGTTACCCAGGTTGCCTATCCACACTACATTTTCCTTACACGTACCACGCATTACTCTTGCGCCATACTCTCGCTTCAATCGAGCCCCACTTGTGTCCTACCCAGTCTACTCGAGCCTCACTTGTGCCATACTCCACTTAAATTTACAGCATTTGGCAGACGCCCTTATCCAGAGCGACTTACACTTATCTCTGCTTTTATACAATTGGGCAATTGGGGAGTTAAGGGCCTTTTATTAAGGGCCCACAGTGGTGGCTTGGTGGTGCTGGGAATCGAACCTCGGTCTTCCGGTATCAGTATCACTAAGCCACCACTTTTTCACCTCACCACCCGAGCCTCACTCATGCCATACTCTCTTCACTCGAGCTCCACTCATGCCCTACTCTTTCCACTCGAGCCCCCATTCATGCTCTACTCTCTCCACTCGAGCCCCAATCATGCCCTACTCTCCCCACTCGAGCCCCAATCATGCCCTACTCTCCCCACTCGAGCCCCACATTCGCTGCACTCTAACCCAACACTTGAGCTGCACTCATGCCCTAGTTTACCTACTCGAGCCCCACTCATGCCACACTCGCTCCACTCGAACCGCACAATCGCACCATTCTAACCCCGCACTCGCTCCACACAAACTAGTCTAATTAGTTTGTTTGCAATCTTTTTTTTTTTTTTTGGAGTGAAGCCCAAATGAATCTGTGCTAACACAGACTGACATGGGTACTTAGCACCTCCCAAATTACAAGCCCTAGATACTTATGCACCACTTTTCTTCCATCAAAAAAAAAAAAAAGCTCTGTACTTTTCCTAGCTGCTGATGATGCACTGTTCCCAGCCAAAGCACTGTTAGCATGAGATATCAGCAGAATAGCGATTATCTCCTCTTCATAATAGAGCACACAAATCATTAAGTCATTTTATAGAAAAGTGAACACTGTTCTCTATAATGGCCTACGCCGGAAGCCTGTGTTAAGAGTCACTTTCTTTTCTACGCACTCCACAATCTTCAACGAACCCAGTCGCTTCACTTTCACGTCAAGTTCAAAATCAACCTACTGGGGTGGAACAAGAAATTTGAGACTGTTTTTATGAAAACTTTAAAATATTTTTTACAGTGTATCCTTTAACCAGTATTTAACCCCTAAGCAGGGTAACTATTACATATATTCGCAATAAAATACCCCCACAAGCACAACCCAGACTAGCATTGCACGGTGCTTCACCCACCCGCAGACACTTCCTGCTATTTTTTTTTTAATTCCACATTTGTTATCTTTGTTGTATTAGGATTAAAGCATTGTGTGCGGGACATAATCCGTAATTTAGCTCGGCACAGTGTTCCAAAGAGCACAAAATGCAGCTTTTTGTTTAAGTTTTTTTTTTTTTTTTTTTACAGTCTCTATTTAAAGGTTTGTTTAAAAAAGACCTGTCGATAACTACAAGCACACATAATGCCCACGGCTAGTGTCTCACTAATAGTACACTCCAGCTGCCATAAAATATCATTTATAATGCATGAAGGCCTGAACTAAAACACTTTATAAAATCATTCTTTATTGATTAGCTGTACACGCTCTGTGGAAATATATGGCACGTAGAACGCATTCTACTGCTAAACCGCCTTGATATTTTGGGCAGAAAAGCAGCTAGAATATGCGTGTCCGCGCGTGTGTGTGTGTGTGTGCGTGCGTCCGTGTGTGTGCGCCTTACTCTGTAGCGGGTCTCTCAGTGTCGGGTGTAGCAGAGCTCGAGGAGTTCCGTGGAACAAAGTCAGCCTGCAACAGAGACCCACACATACTGCAATTAAAACTTTACAACTCTTACTTATGTAACGGTACAGTAAGCTATGCAAATTTTCAGCTTTAAAGCCAATCAAGTGCAAACAATTATATTTCCTCCCACCACAGGGATACATACGTTTTTACCAGATTGTTATAAATCTGGAATTGATTTTGCTGATGTTTATATAAACGATACACACACAAATCCACTCATATCCTGCTTGATAACTCCGTTAACACATACACACACATGCTGACCGTTACCTGCCCTCGCCATGAGGCTGTCCGGAAAAGAGCTGCAGGAAACCAAAGCCCTGCCCCACTGCATTCTGGGAAATTTCTGACCCAAGAGGAAGGCAAGCCAACTCCAAAACAGCCACCACTGAGGCCAAGCACAAGGATGTGTGGAAATATACAACCTACAGAGAACAAGAGAGGAAGAGATTTATGAAGTTGCTACGGTCAGTATTATACTATAGATCACAACTTTCTGAGGTGTTTCTTTTTTTTTTACAAAATATTGGCAAAAGGTTGTGGACAGCTAGCCAGAGCATCCATTACACTCTACCCCATACTGTTTTCATACAACTGAAAGCACACAGCTGTTGAGGATGTCTCTCTATATATGTTGTGATGACAGTGCACCTGTGCACAAAGGATTGGATGTGATCCTGACAAGCAGGATTGGATCCCGGATAAATATCCTTCGATGATCAACATTTCAAATCAACCAATCCTCACCGTCTGATTTCATCAGTGTATGTCGACCAAACCCGCCTCGATCTATTTTTCAATCTTTCCCTCCTTGCAAACCGAAATGTTAAGTATAAATTTATTTATCAAATTAAAAAAACATGACATTACATGCTATACAACATGTACAGTTAAGCTAATGTGTTAGCATTTCCCTCACCTTTGGGTACAAAAATAGATGAATGTGCACAGTAAAATGTATTTAGGTGTGCAGGCATGATGGTCATTGTAATTACGTTGTTCCAAATACCAGTTCCAGCCAATAGGAAAGCTGGAGAAAGGTGACAACTTTAAATTTTATTGTTAAATTAAGAAAACATCAAACAGCACATCAATAAAAGTAGACAGAAATGTAAAAAAAAAAAAAAAAGTGAGACGACACCTCTAATTGACGAGCTTATCTATATCGGCAGCGAGTTTGCTGAGGTAAACAGCGTGTCCTCGAATTCTGCAGCAGTGCAAGTGAGAGATGAGAACAGATTCAGGGCTAATTATTTAATCATGAAGTGAAGGAGTGAAGCGTGTCTCTTTCCCCATATCTGTAGGGTCGGCGTCTCCTTGGGCATGTCGGAGGCCTGATCTTCATAATGCGTGAAAATCCTCTACACGCAACAGCACAGAAGTTCATTTGCAATAGAAATTTTGATCCAAACGTGCAATAAGTGGTAACGAATATACAATAGAAAAAGCACCTCAATAAGACCTGGCAAACAATGCAAAGCATATTTATCAGGGATATTAGTCAACTTCTCGCAGTTTACTACAATAACAAGCCCTAAAAAAGATTATTCACAGCACAAGCAAGAGGTTATCTGAAACTCTTCCACATATGTAAGAAGAAGAAAGATCAACACCAACGCACAGGTTATTTCTAAAACACTCACATGGTATCACTGAGTCTGAATTGCAGTTAAAACAGTTGAAACCTACGCTTTTCTGTTGTTCCAATCACATCAAGCAAGTCAGGGGTGATGTGGGGCACAAAAAAAAAAAACTCCCTGAGACAATATTAGGAAGAAACCTTGAGAAAAACCAGACTGGACTTAAAACTGAGCCTATTCTCATGTAGTTCACACTGGGGAGTGTGATTAAACCAAGCAGTATCCAAGCTGGTCAATTCATCAGGGACTCCATGGTAAGAGCAGGTCAACCTGATCGATGTGCTGTGATTAAGCCGGAACGAACATAGTCTGATAGATAAAAACAAGATGCTCAGCTTCTTTTCTCGTGCCATCATCACAATCCTTAACGCAGATATCATAAATCTATCATATGGGTTCCATTATCAGGACTGTAAACAGACTGATGTCAATTTATTTTAAATAATATCACTATTTTTTACACATTTCATGTATTTTAGATATTTATATGCTATATAGTCTTTTTATTATTACCCCAACGCAATATTTTTATTCCATAAATGTCTTTAATATAATCTTATATCTTTTGTTATGCTACATCAAATAAAAATGTGAAACGATTGTACCTTTATGATTATAATAAAAAGTTTTTTGGGGTTTTTTTTTTCGAATCCATCCACATCTTCCCTGAACTAACTCTTAACTAAACACTGCATGGCTGATATATTGAGGCTACCAACTCTCCCCTTCTGTGCTTGACCTATCTTACCATTCTTTGGCTCGAGGTCAATTGTCTCCCAACACATTTCCTATTCAGATGCTGCCTCTGCTCTCCTCAGTTGTGACACTTTCCATTTTGCTCCTACAGACCCAGATATAAAGCGGCGCTCTCCGATTGGGTATCTTTTCCATCTGATTCTTGTTACACACTCCTCACTTGGGGAAAGGCCTTGTTCAGAGACACTGCAGTATTCTATAGAGGATATGTCCAGTCACAGCTGCAGACACTGTGATTCAGCGGTTATGTGTGTTTATACTCTAGTAAAGTGACTAAATCTTTACGATACCTTTGCTTACAGAATCCTGACAAGAAAGGGGGCTTTACGAGTGTTTGATTGCCACACACGCCTTCCCCGTTATCTTTTTTTGTTTCATCGGCATACAACCATAAACGTAAAAAAAAAAGTTGCCTCCGCCCCGTCATTCAGCATTGTTACTTGATCTTTGCATATGTTTTATGCACACAACCTTCATCTAGATGCTATAAAGGGTAGTTCTGAAATTAGCTTAGGGTACTTTTTTTTTTCTTCTTACACACAGCACATCCACAAAACGCATCAATCAAACCTTGATCTTGGCTAAACCCAGAAAGTTTCATACAGACTGAGCTGAGAAATCATCCGCCTGAGCTGGATTCATATAAAATCAGGCACATCCATTCAGTGCTACAATAGTACCTAATTTTTAGAGCACAAAAGTTATTTGGTGGATTTTTTTGTTTAGATATGCCACCTGTTTTGGGGTGTTCGTCTTGAGCTTTAAATTCCTTTGGCATGTCACAGTCCACATTGGTGTTTAAAAGATTATATGAAAGCTAAAAAAAAACTATAAAGGGAACAAATACTTATGTGCTATGCAAGTATACACCTTTGTAGACAATAAATACTTACAAGGCTGCAGTGTTTTACCCTCAAAGCAATATCTTACCTCACAAGCTCCTTTAGTTTAAGGCAAAAAAAAAAAACAGCCTTAAATGAAACTCCACACATCATACAGATGTCCTGGCACGGGTGCCCGAATGGAACAGCTGCTCTGATAGTGACCCAACTTTACGTAACTTACTAATGGACCTTGCTGATGTTTTTTTGCTGGCTAATAATAGATTAGAAAGCGTTGCATTGAGCAGCTGAGATTTCGTCCTTAAAAATGAAGCACCATTAGGCTTGATATGAGGATTAAGGGCTCTAGTGTTCATCAGGGGGAGGGTTTAAAAGCGAACGCTGATCAGTATAGAAAAAAAAAAACGTGGTTAGTGGCAGAGTAAAAGCTCAGAGCGTGATTTAATGCTGGCTCTCTTGCACCATCATCTATCGTCTAATCATATTTTTCCGAATGTATCAAATGCTTCCTAGTAAAGCAGAACATAATGTGTGAGTTCTAAAATCTATGTAAATGTCTTTGTCCCGTGTACTTAACAGCACAGTGAAATCTGTTTCTAATCTTAGTGAGTCAGGGTTAGAGCGCAGGGGCAGCTATGATACAGTGCCACTGGAGCAGGAAGGGTTAAGGGTCTTGCTCAAGGACCCAATAGTGGCAGACTGGCGGTGATGGGGCTTGAACCCAGGTCTTACAATCAACAACTCAGCGCCTTAACTATTTGAGCCACCACTGCCCACGTTCGCTAGTGTTTTGTTCACAACCGTGACTAAAAAGGCCTGATTTAATGCAGCTTTTTCAATGACTTGCAATAGTTATGTGTTTTACTACTTAAAGTGTTTTTAATACTTACATTTACATTTTGTAGTATTTGGCTGACCCTCTTATCCAGAGTGACTTACATTTCATTCATTTATACAACTTAGCAATAAGAAGGGCATTGATCAGGGGCCCAGCAGTGGCAAGTTATTTTCCAATTAGCAGATTAACTTCTTAACCACTGTGCTAGCCCTTCCCCTTCGCTACCCTTATGATGACCACTGTACTCGCTGGGTTTTTATCTGGATTTTGGGAGGCTTGTGCAATTCATTTCCGCTTTTTAAACATAGTCTTTTCACATTTTTTGGCTTACTGGCATTAATTACTGACCTGCTTATGATTTCTTTAATTATTTCCGGTACAGCACATGAAGCAGCGTATAGTGCAATGTCATATTGTAGTATATTCTATATTTTTCTATATTTTAAAGTGTGAAACGTAAAAAAAAAATAAAACCAAGCGTTTAGAATAACAAAGCGTTTAGAATAACAAAGCGTCAGCAAGTTAATTAATTACTATTTTGAATTAGTTAGGTTGACAACATTACAACAACCTTTATTCTTGCTTTTGTGGAGTTTATTAGGTTTAAAAAAAGAACTAATTAATGTTAGCGTAAGATGTTTAGCCGTTATTTGGTAGAGTAGCTCATGCACTGTTCAGTAACTGAAAAAGAAGTCTTTCTACAGGCTTAGTTTTCATTTTAAAAAAGCCTTTTCCCCCCAAAAAAAAGCTTCAATTCTTTCACTGTTTGACTTAATTATGTAGAGCTGAGACTTTGAGTCACTTATCTTAAAGCTTTTTACTCTATAAAGTTGAGAAATTGGGTGGTGGTGTGTGTATGTGCGTCACTGCCAAACTTTGAATTAGGTGATTGGCCCTGTCAGATGCAACCGCTTCGAAAGGAATGAATAAAATGCCTAAATAAATGAATGAATGAAGAACGTCGACAGGCTAAAGAATAACAGCGTTACTAAAACAGGAGTGTGTCGTGTTTCTTTCTAGAAAATTGAATCGCTTTTTAATCAAATTAAAACAGATTTCAACTCAACGTGACACAGGCTGGAGTTCAACAAACTACTGCAGGAGATAAATAAACAAATAAATCTATCAATGATCGGAAGAGCGTGGGTTAAATTCCTGCACCTGCCACTGCTGGGCCCCTGAGCAAGGCCCTTAACCCTCAACCACTCAGATAATTTAAGAAAAAACCCTTAAATGTAATTTGCCTTGAACAAAGGCTTCTGCTAAACAACAGAATTGTAAATGTCTTCTCTTCAGTTTTTTTGCAGCTTTGGATGATGTGCTATCGGGTTTAATAGGTCTTCTCAAACACTTATTATACAACTGAGCAATTGGGAGTTAAGGGCCTTGCTCAGGGGCCCAGCAGTGGCAGCTTGGTGGTGCTGGGCCATAACCACTGTGTTACCACTTTCCTAAAGACCCCAGTGCTGCGGTGTTTTATTGATAAAACAGATTAGACTTTTATTATGTGATTTTTTTTTTCTAGAGAATATAACCTGCAACTAGATTATTTTTGTTTGCCATTTTTTATTCACACACCATGTATTCCTGCATGCCTGCACTGTTGTTTTTATGTTGTTTGGATACTACAAAACAGAACAACACTTCTCAGTTCTCAAGAAGTCATGCCAGGATGAATTATCTTTTTAATAGTACATATTAGCAGGCCAGGCCGGTGCTGGCACCCACATGCGCAGTTGCGCTCCAACTACCCGGCTTCGATTCCGGCTCGGGTCCTTTCTGGTCCCACCTCTCTCTCTCTCTCTCTCTCTCTCTCTCTCTCTCTCTCTCTCTCTCTCTCTCTCTCTCTCTCTCTCTATCCCTCATTTTGTCCCATCAATAAAGGCAAAAAATGCCCACAAAAATATCTTTTTAAACTTCAAATCACACCATTTTTCCCACCTACGGCTTCAAATGAAACTGCCCGAGGTATTAAGATGCTGTGGCTCAGATAAACAACAACAGCATGTCATGATAATAAAACACTAAGTCAGATAGTCTATGTAAGCAGATAGGCTCCTGATATCGAGCTGCAGGGTTACACTCGCTCATTTTTTTCACGATAATTGGTAAAATTAGACTAATGTGATCAGACTGTAAAAGATCTTTATTACCTGTATATGCAGGTTTTGTGTAATCTGATTCACGATGACAAGCTTATGTAATAGGAACGTATATGATGCCATAATAAGGAGCTTGTACGATACATCAATTCTCTCCCAAACTGTTGTCAGAATTTGGAAGCACACAGTCGACTAGAATGTCTCTATATGCTAAAGCTTTAAGATTTCCCTGACTCGACAGGACAATGCCCCTGTGCACAAAGCGCCTAACCTCCAGGAAGACATGGTGTGTTATGGTTAAAGTGAAAGAACTTGAATGTGCTGCACACAGCCTTGACCCCCATTCATTTGTACTGATTGAAGATGAAAATCTATTCCCAAATAGATTTAAAATAAATCTATTCCCATTCAGTCTAAATATATTTAAAACCCTAAAGGGATTTAATTAACCTTTGGGTCTGTGGGAGAGAAATTAGATTAGATTATTAAATGTTTTTTAGCCCCAGATTTATTGGCCTTGGCACCTTTTCCATGTACAGTAGAACATAAAAAAGAACATACGTGTTCTAAGTGGGTAAAAAAATTTTCACCCTTTATTATAAATTACATCTACAATAATTTTGAGTTACCACAATAATAAGTTTGTATTGGAAATATAGACTTGATTAGCAATTGTTAATGTTTAATTACTTTACCCCGATTAACACCCAACAACCATGCATGTACGTGAGCTGATGGAAACACCTTTTAGTGTTTTTTCCACAAATTGTTATCGTTGTGTTAATCGAAAACTTCCAGGACCTGTAAACATAAGCTAGATAACAAAATATAAACGCCACATAAGGGTTAAAAATAACTAATAAAAAAATAGGTCAATCGTTATCCATCAAATTATCCATCCATTATCCAACAGATGTTCTATTAATGAACAGTTATGCTGCATGAAAAGAAAAAAAAAAAAAGTGTAAATTTTCCCTTATTTGTGTCTTGGCATGATAATGATTTCCAAGAAAAGACAAGCCAACAATGCTCGTGTTATCATTAGAATTCTCTGTGTGATTTCTTGAGTGCTTTCCACACTGGGCACGTTTGCTACGGTCCGAATCCGAGCATTATTGTTCCTGGTGTTTCCTGCAGAGCCAGTCAGGTTTAAGATTTGCTTGATTCCATCAAAACCTGTGTGTTTGTGTCCAATCTGCATGGAAAACAACCCGATTTACCGTCCTTTTTTTTTTTCTTTCTTACTTTGTGTAGTACATCATCTCACCTTATGTTCCTCTGAAATTCAAGGTACATCTGTGCTATGAAAACTAATGATTTCATCATAGGCTAAAACACACACAGTGAAGACTGAGCACAAGCTGAAGTCGCATATATGGGATCACGGCATAGTTCCAATGCAACCGAACCCACACTTCCTCCTACAGGTAGTCTGGGGTTTTGTGGGAAGTGGTGGCTCATGGCCAAACCACCACCGTTGGGCCCCTGAGCAAGGTCCTTAACCCTTAATTGCTCAGTTGTATAACAGAGATAATATATAAGTCGCTCTGGATAAGGGCGTCTGCCAAATGCTGTAAATGTAAATGTCTGGCGTGGTCCCTTGGTCGCGTAATTAATTATTCCAGTAACTTTGTTTCCTTTATTACTGATCTAATTAGGGACGCACTGATATAGATACTGGTATCGGGTTTGGGACCTCACATACTCGTACTTGTAAAAACACTGCAATACCTCATGTAATATCACTTACAGAACATTTACGCGGCCAGCAGCGAAATAATATAGTTCAGAGTTGTGTAAATATTTCAAAATGAATAATGACAACCCGTGTGTGATGCACCTCGCGCGAAGGATCCATGTCGAAGAACGGATAACCCAAATCGTAAAGAGAGTAGGCAAAATGTTGGTAAACGAATACTATATAAACACACTGCCAAAAGGCAAAACCAAGTCAAAAAAACAGTGAGCGAAGGGTCATAACCAGAAGTAAATTGAATAACAGAAAATAATGCAATACTTTGCAAAGTTATGCTACATCAGTTAGCTTATAAAGCTAACACCCGGAATGCATTGATGTGGAAAAGGGCACGCAGAACTTTGGTGATAATTCCCTCTTGTCGCAGTGATTGTTCCGTAAAAAAAAAAAAATCAAGAGGTACAAAAATGAGTACTTATAATACGAATAATCTGATAAAACACAAGTGAGCACAAAGAACTTGTTGCCAGCATTTACGTTAGCAAACCCAAAAAGAATATAGCAAGAGAAAAGAGAGAGCCACACAGATAATAGCATGTTACGTTATGTTTTGTTTTTTTTAATGGTATTGGTTCATCCCATTCTTTTTTACCCATCCTTCGCAATGCATGTAAACAAAAAGCTTGAAAGCCTACTGACAATAACGCCATGTTTTAAATGAAAATATGTTTCCATCACAATGCGTTCAGTGGGGGAAAGCATTTAAAAGCTGCTGCACTGCATACTAATAGGGACATATTAAAATGTCATCTTAAGAAGCAGAGGCAGTTTTTTGCTATTACACAGAGAGAGAGAGAGAGAGAGAGAAACATTCACAGAGAAAAAGAGCAAAGGGGGGGGTGTTACTGGATAGCTTTACTCTTAGTGACAGGGTAATTAAAGCAAAGAAGGGCATGTTGGACTACACGGTGTCGGAATTGTAATAAAAACAGTATGCTAATGACACAAAGCGGAGACAACACACCATTACATGGAAAGTTATCCTCCAGTACACGTGTGTTTCGATAACAGTGTTATAGGGCGCTGTTTAACACTTCACTCAATGATCTGATACTTACGACGTTCCAAAAGGGTTAAAATCCAGCATCCATAGCATCCGGCATTGTATTATGCATCTTTTCTATTCAATAAAGACAAACTGAGACTGAGACTAAATTGACTTAATTCTAATAAACCTCTGAGCCTCTACATACACTTTCAAGTGTGCGTTTCCACTAAACGTGCTCCTCTTATTCCAGCCCTAACTGCAACAATTGTCCCTTTTGTCACTAAGGAGATGACTACCAATTCTACACACAAATATTCATTCTTAGCAAAGCATTTAAAAAGACTTCAAGCCCTGATGTGGACATCCGAGCATCCAAATTGGAATCAGATGTCTCGTGTGTAAATAGTGTCGTGGTCATAAGTATGTCTAGGATGTCTATAATGGGGGGGGGGCAAAGTACCAAGAGGAAATTCTTGAATCGCACAGATATGCAAATTCCACACGAGGTAGGAGGTAGGAATGGAACCCACAACCACGGACTACAAACAGAAACTTACAGCATCACAATTCAGAGTGGTTTTCAATTATTTGTTCTGTAATAACAATAAAAGAGTTTGAGATGCCATCGTCTAGGAAAACAACCGACTTCAGTACAACTGCATCGCACATCTGGTTGCTAAATAATACATTTTAATGTAATATCATGCCATCATGTTTAAATCCGTAATTAATAACTGCATTATTAATACATTTCAAAGTCAGAATTTTTATTTCAAGCAGTAATTATGTTACACTGGCTAATATAGAGCTGAACACACACACACACACATACTACATTATCCAAGGCATGCAGCAGACTGCTTAAAATCCTCACTTGGAATAAACAGTACGAATGCAGATGTGTGTTTGCGAGCAGTGTGTGTCTGATTGCTTTGTGCGGAGCTCTGTTGACTGCTGCAGGCTCGTATTTACTCTGTCTTTGGTTTTTCTGTTTGCATGCCCGAGGCCCTGACAGCTTAGACCTTGGCTTGTTGATTTTAGCAGAAATTAGAGAGGTTTATGCTTCCTGGTGTTCAAATCAAAAAAGGTGGCCTTGTGTTGCATACAACAACATATGCACTTCAGGTCACGTTAGCCGCGCAAACAACAAACTAAGACTAGTTGAGTATTTTGGACTGATAAGTTGAAAACTTTTTGGAAAAACTTCATAAAGTTTTAGAACATGACCCTGACTAACCTCCCAGGGTTAAATAAGTACTACGGCGTTTAGGATTATATATGATACATACAGTTATGTGAAAAAATTAGGACACCCTATTGAATAGTTAATTCTTTATTAAACAATGTTAACATATCGGTGGCTAATCTTGTTTTTACTTTTCTCTAGGAAAGAAAGCGTTTGAATTGCAGGTAAACAACAGAAATTAACATTGTTTTACTCATTAAACAAAAGATTTTAACAAAAATGTGTACTCTGAGAAAAAAAAGTTAGGACACCTTACCCCTTAATAGCTAGTGTTACCCCCTTTGGCTGAAATAACTTCTATGAGATGCATTGTGAGGCCGTCTACCAGTCTCTGACATCAGTCTGAGGAAAGTTTGCCCCACTCCTCAATGAGGAATTCTTTCAGCTGTAAGATGTTTGAGGGTTTTTTTGCATTTACAGCCGGTTTCAAGTTGCCCCACAGCATCTCAGTGGCATTCAGATCTGGGCTTTGACTCGGCCATTCCAGGACTCTCCATTTCTTGGTTTGAAGCCAGTCATTAGTGGATTTACTAGTACGTTTTGGGTTATTGTCATGTTGCAGGGTCCAGTTCCGCTTTAGCGCTAACTTTTTTACAGATGGTCTCAAATGTTCCTCAAGCACCGTCTGATGCACGGTAGAATTCGTGGTAAATTCTAAAAGTTGGGATGTCCTAACTTATTTCTCAACAGAAATTGTTTTTATTTATTTTTTTAAGTAGATCTACAGAAAGTCTTTGTAGTTTTTATTGTTTAATTATATTACTTAAATATTTAGTATTGCTTCAAATTAAAATTTATTATCTATATGTTCAAATACGTAAAAAAAACAAAAAAAAAAACAAGGCTTTTATAAGGTGTCCTAATTGTTTCACATGACTGTATATAAATGCACAGAAATGCAGCCGATTTTCTATTATAAAAGTCATAATCCAGATGCCCAAGAAGCTGTAATGGTGTTTTAATGAACATGTTTTGGAAAATAAAAAAATAAATAAAAAAGCAACTGGCTTTTAAATAATAATAATACATGATCCAGTTTTGGTCTACATGAGAGTGAATGCTCGAGGCAGAAAAGCCAGATGAACCCCAGGTTAATGATACAGAAAACCTGCTGACAGCCTGTGTGCATGCCCTCGACTCAGGCCATTACTAAGCATCAGCACACACACACACACACACACACACACACACACACACACACACACACACACACACACACACACACACACACACACACCTGATGCTTAATTTACACTGACAGAAGGCAACTGTTTCATCGAGCGTACTACATAACAGAATTGTACGCATGCCAATCTCTCCAAAGTGCAGGTGTGCTTTTGTTAAGATATGAAAGCAGGATTGCTATTAGAGGTACAAAGTGGTGGTGTTTCTCCCTAGTAATAGACATTCTTGATATATAAGCGTGTGTGTGTGTGTGTGTGTGTGTGTGTGTGTGTGCACAAGTTTCTGAAAAAACGTAAGATCTTCTGAGAATTATATAATCGTGAACATATGTGCCATCCATCTATGCAGCACTCTATTCCAGGTGGCATAAGACAGGAAAAACACACATTTTAAAGGATTTACAATTAACTGTTTTTAAAGTTACCACTAAGTATTACCACTATTACTAATATTACTAAAATCTAATATTGCAGATCACTTGCGTAGATAGTTTATAAAAACTCTTTGTTGATTGACAAAGCAAACTGTAGACCTAACAAGAGCTGCGTCCCAAATAACATATGATTGCCAAGTAGGATGTGATCCTAAATCCATATTTCAATCAACCAATCATAATCATCTGATGTCATCAGTATGTGTCGACCAATCTTTCCCGTTGAGTAAATACTGAAACATAGCTTTTCTGGAACAATTTACGGATAATGGCAATTCCTGGATTAACACTGGATCTCAATACAAAATAAGACTAACTGTATTAAAGGGACAATGTGAGTGAATTTATAATCTAATCTAATAATCCAAAATAAACAAGAATTAATTTAGACAGTGAATTATAAAACAATTGCTAATGAACAATTGATGGTAAAATGTTCTGAAAAGGTGAACCTGTAGAACAGCAATAGACCATTTTTACTACAAAAACAGGATTTATAAAAAAAATAATAATAATAATACATGGTTATGATTGGTTGATTGAAATGTTGATCCAGGATTAAGACAGGACGTCAATCCGGGATCACATCTTACTTGGCAAAATCACGTCCACCGTTTACTGTCTCATGTATGAATTCTAGAAGAGAAGTAATAATTTCTCTACTGATTCTTTTTTTTCACTAACTGGAAGTAAATCCACCGTAAAGTCGATAGAAAATGAAAAAAAGTCAAACATACATAATTTATAGAGTTTTATAATCATCCTGAATTTTTTTTTTCCACAATTATCATTTCCTCCTTCTGGTATGTAAACAAATCTGCAAGTTTTGCCTGAATAAAAAGTGTCCAAAAAAGCTGTAGCTTAGAAACGTTGTAGTGGGTATAACTGTTAGACTGCGGATTGGACGATTGTGGGTTCGATTCCCAGCACCACCAAGCTACCACTGATGGGTCTTTGAGCAAGGCCCTTAACCCTTAACTGCTCAGTTGGATAATTAATTAGATAAATCGCTCTGGATAAAAGGAATCTTCCGAATGCCAAAAACTTCACCGTTGCACCATTCAGGTATGTAAAGTGTGAACACACTACTTACATTATACATTTTAAAGTAGCATAGAATATTGCGTAATTTATAAATAGTGCTAAACTTTATGACCCATGTCGGAGTTTAGTTTAAAAATAACACCAGTGAGAAACGTTTTGTTATTGTTGGTTAGCATTAACTACCTACAATTAAGGAAATAGGTGCTGTTCACTTCATGTTCATGGAGATATTCTAAATTTTCCATATGTTTTTGGGAAAAATATTCCAGGAGCTAAATTAGCTACTCTAACGTTACGTGAGTATGTGGCATGAGTGATGTGGCATGACTCGGTTTGGCAAATTGCCCAGAACCCTCATCTGTAATGCTCCTTTTTCATCATTTCCACCTGCAAAGTAACTTTTTTTTTTAGTTTAGTTTTAAATTTAGTTTCAGTTCTTACTCTCCGGTAACACTTTCGCCACAATGAGCTTAAAATAGTGTGGAAAAGTTGGCTGAAATCGCGTTTTCTTTCCTATTTAAATAGTCAGCAACTTAAATAATTAAAGCAGTGTTAACAGCGATTTAATGACTCGGATTCTTCCTTATCTATTTACCCGGAGTAATGTTTTCTTATCATTACGTAGCCACATCCAACATCTTTAGCATGAGCCAATTAAAATGCTCTATCTACTAGTTAAGGCAACTCGTATACGGCTTTCCCGCCACTTCCTGTTAGGTCTTATGGATATTTCGAACTCAAAGAAACCCAGATCTCTGCCTTGGTCTCTTATAAATAGTGTATAAAAAAGATGTTTTAGCTTCCAGAAATTCACAACTGCTTGTATTTTTTTTATAAACACTATTTGCCACAGTTTATACCCAAACACCTCTGCATTTTTTTTTAATAAAGACCAAGTTATTGGCACCCGTTTGGCTGTGTGGGAAGCCATTAAGTGAAATTTTAAGCGAAAGCTTCTTTATTTTTTTCCTGGAAAAACCCATTAAAATATAGTCATGCTTGTTTCAGGGACCAAACAAATGCAGTGTCCTGTGCATAACAGTTTACATCAAAGCATCTATTTTTAATTTAGTTTCATAATCGCTGATTTCAAATGTAAATAGCAAAACCTCCTATTTATTACAAATGATGGGAAGGACGGACACACACACACACGGACGGACACACACACACACACACACGGACACACACACGGACACACGGACACAAGAAGAGCTATACATTTGCATGCACGTATCAACAGGATGTAAATGTGTGTATATGGGATGTATTCCCAATTCACACAGGATCTAGAAAAGGGCTTGGAATCCCCTATGACTCTGATCAGCATACTGATCTTAGTGAAACAAAATGAATAAATGGATCGAATAAAATAATCTTTCTATTAGAAGAGCCATAAATAAGAATGTTAAGAATGCACTTTATTTTGTCAAGTCCATCGAGGCCTGGCTGTCATTGAGCTTTAGAAAATGAAGTAGAAACATGCAGCGAGGAAGCATAAACACTCTCGAGCTCATAATCCTTCGATGGAGCCACCTGAGGACTACGGAAGGAGTGTAGTGGGCAGTCTCAGAGCAATGCAATTTAGCCTCTATTCTTCCCAGCTTTCACAGAAGTGCAATCAAGTTTATATTCAGATAAGGAGCAACACAAAAGTCACACAATGCCTCTTGGTGCATGGGTAAAGCAGACGATAAGATGTCAGACACTGAGGAAATATTTCTTTATTTGTCCAGATTTGGTTTCATTCCTCTTTGAAATCGTTGTCATGTGGTGATTTGGTTCAGTCTTGTATGTCCAATGGAGCAGCCGCTCTGAGAGATGTTTACTCTCCTGGGAGGTGAATTATTGATCGTGTCAGAAGTTTGCTGGTCCAGACCAAATATAAGTGAAGCTAGTCTTCCTGCTTGCATGGAGGAAGAAGGTGACTTACTGTAGACACAAAGTGCTTCCAACAGCACGGAAGCCAGATCTGTGGATTTTTTCGTGTGGGTTAGGATTTGCTCTCCAAGTGTGTATTGACAAGAGGAAGGGTGAAGAACATGATAGGCTCAGCATCAGGCAAACACATGAGGCTGCTGCTTAACATTCTGGTGCTTTTCAGGCCATCAAATTGTGCTTAAGCAGAAATGCCCACAATCTGGTACTGAGCAAGAAAAAGAGCACAAACGGTAGACAATATGGTGAAAAGTCCGTGGACACATTATCAGCACACCCACACAAATGCGTTTTCCCCCAAAACTGTTGCCACAAAATTTGTAGAAAAAAAATATCCGGAATGTCATTGTGTTTTGTATCATTACATTATTCCTGGAACTAAAAGGCCCCAACACTGTTTCAGCATGACAATGCTCATGTGCCCAAATCCCCTGCATACTTGGAACACCAACTGCACCCCAGACCCTCTCACTCAATATTAGTGCCGAGTTTTTATCAGGTTTAAGGAAGGAAGTTTTATAGATGGATGCAATTGTCTGTCACAAATACTCTACAGCACAGTGGAATTAGTTTTTTCGCATATTCCATCTTAGAAAGTTGGGGTGAGAAGCGCAGGGTCAGCGATGGTACAGCAGGAGGGGGCAGACTGGCGGCAATGAGGCTGGAACCCCAGTTAACAACTTCTCGCCTTAAACATTTAAGTGACCACTGAGCCATGGTGTATAGATGATGTTTGCACTTGCACTAGTTGTTGGTTAAGATGCAGAAAATCTCTCCTATTCAGAAACCCAGGGTTCGATTTTTATAGCTGTACATTCAAAATTACATTTATATAGTTGCTATATTTCATTTTTTTTTTATACAACTGATCTGATATTTGCAATTTAACACAGCATCTTTAAAGCTTCTTCTCTGTTTTCAGTAAACACAAAAATCTGGGTGAATTTAACTAAATTCCAGTTGTTCCTAGCGTCAATGCGATCAGTGCCAAGAATCTCATGCAGGCTTCACAATGCAATTAGTCAAGTTAATATTACATGAACTGATCTTGCTCACTAGACACCCATCCATTTTCTATACCCGCTTATTCCTAATCAGGATCACAGGGACCTGCTGGAGTCTATCCCAGCTGTCAATGTGTGAAAGGCAGGGGTACAACCTGGACAGGTCACAAATCCATTGCAGGACCACATACAGACAGACAACCACACACACTTACACTCACTCCTATGGGCAATTTAGAATCACTAATTAACCGAACGCACATTTTTGGCCTGTTGGAGAAAACAGGAGCACCTGGATTAAATCCACACAAGTACGGGGAGACCCCTGCTGGGGACACAAACCTGGGACCTTCTTGCTTTGAGGAAACATTGCTAACCACTAAGCCACCGTGTTTCCCCCCTTACTAGATTTAACTGTTGCAATCTAGAATCCTGCATCAGTCAAGTGTAGCATCATATGCAAACTAAACACGAATTTGTGAAACTTTTTTGATTGTGGTAATTATTAATCACGGGTGCCTGGAGATTAGCCTGGAGAAACACTTCAGTCTATTAAAGGAGTAAAATACAAGATACAATTCAGCTTTGTCTGAGAAGCCCAAGGAGGATAAATGCACGTAAAAGACCACTTAAATTCCAGCAGAAGTTATAGGGATGTTTTTTTTTTAAACAGCTGGCTTCTAGGAACAGTCTGCTTACTATTGCCGTGGCTATTATCCAGTTTGCCTAAGGGCGGCTCAGCTGAATTACCGTGCTTATTCTCACACAAAGGAGAAAAGTAAAGGAGTTCAGCCTCTCGCTAATCCACAACGACGTTAAACTCATGCAGAACTGTGCTGTGATACCACAGTGCCCTCTGTCGTTCACGATGGAGTAGAGCACGAGTGTCATATGAAGCACCTTTTCCAAGCGCTTGTTAGGAAAACCAGTGATTCATGAGGGTCTAAACGGAGGAATCGATACACATGTGGCCGACGTGTCACATTCCGTCTCCGTAAACCAACAGCTGTCTCCGTAAACCAACAGCCTCTTGTTAGATAGGGCTTTAGTCGTTAATGATCAGGAGCGTAGAAAGATTGACCCTTAGAGAGATAATTCTGACCGGAGGATCAGAATCACAGAGCCTGGATTATGTTGCAGAGCATTGCTAGCATGCTCATGAATATTTCCAACAGAAGATTAAATTAGCACAGACGAAGCCCTGTGTAAACGTGAGCGAATTGAATATTTCTAATCCGCACTTGAACCTCTGGTTGGGGCAAAAACGAGCTTGTATCACCATGAGGTTTGGTAATTAACTTCCATCCGCCAACTCGAATGTGTCTCGCAAACATTTGTTTTGTCATAATCTTCCTTGCCTTGAGGCAGGCCAGAGGGAAAGCTCTGCTTTAATACTATCTCTTTTTCTCGCCTAATCACTCTTTCTGTTGGGAGTCTTTCTGTGAGGCGTATATTAAAACACATCCATCATGGCTGACAGCTCTTCTGCAATCTCACACAGTCATCCTCCTGCTGCCTCCGTTACTCGTTGGAGAATTGCTGCTGCGTATTGAATTCCTCTTAAAGCCTAAAGGAATATGTACAGGGTGTCCCATAAGTTTCCATACATAGAAAAAAAATAAAAAAAATTTTTTTTAATGAAAACTGTTTTTATTTCTTTAAATATGCTCAACATGACTACCACTGTTGTGAAAACACATTTCGATGCGTGTCCTCCACTGCTGAAGAAGACGTATAAGCACAGCTGGAGTTATGCTTGTAATGGCGTCGGTGATACGCTCCTTGAGATGATTTATGTTTTGTATCTTTTCCTGATACAGCGTGGCCTTCAAATGCCCCCAATGATAAAAATCAAGTGGGGTGACATCTGGGGATCTGGGGAAAAAAATAATTTTTCCTATGTATGGAAACGTATGGGTCCCCCTGTAGTTCAGATTAGGCATGTTTGAACCTTCAGACCTTAATAACCCTCATGCAGATTCTCAGGTTCGAGTGTCAGGAATGAATATCAGGACTTCATTAAAAGTGTTCGGTTTCGATTAAAAGGAAAAAAGTGCTTCGGTTAGTTTGATTCATTTAAACTATTTAAAATTCTGGTGCACAACAATCAAGGTCTGGTGCCAGAACAAGGTTTGATCGGATTAGATATACAGTATTTGGTTAGGGTTGCGGTCATATTTCAGTCAACTGATATATATAAGATATATTATCTAATCAGACCAAAAACAGTAGGTGATGTCACAAGGTGCAATGACACAAGTCAGTTGGTAAAAAAATCGGTGTAAAAAAAATAAGCAAATGTGGACAAACAAGGAAGTAAAATAAGGAATAATGAATTAAAGGAGAATCAGCGTTCTTTTCTATTATCATCTGTTCTTACGGCACACTACAAAAATTTCACCGAAAAAATTCAACAGGGCTTGTGGTAACATTTATTCTAAATTGTAGTTATTTTTTTTTTAAACACACATCTTGTATTATTAAAAATAAATACAAATGATTTAGTAAATACAAACTTTTCATCTTACCGATCTTAAGATTTAATCTCACAACCTTTTTATTCAACGGTTTTTACAACATTTGGCAGACGCCCTTATCCAGACTGACTTACATTTATTTCATTTATACAATTGAGCAACTGGAGGTTAAGGGCCTCGCTCAGGGGCCCAACAGTGGCAACTTGGCGATAAGAATCGAACCAACAATTTTCTGGTTATCAGAATCTAAAGCCTAATAATTTGATTGTATAAAGCTGTTGAAGATCATTTTTATGCACATGGATATGAAGATAAAACTGAAATAATAGTTTTATATCTCAGAAAGTGTTTCAGCATTAAAAAAAAAACAAAAAAAAAAAAACTTGGTTTAACCAACAGCTAACCGGAAACGTTCCTACAACTTTTGCCAACACTCTTTAAAAATGATGTTTATAAAATCTTTATACACAGTTATTATATGTTCTTGTGAGTTTATGAGAAAACGTTGTTGGAACAATCATCCTTACGTCCTTAAAACAAAACACATGAAATAAGCAAACTTGACATTTTTAATTATTTTGGAACATTAAAAAAAGAGAGAGAGAGAGAGAGAGAGATTCCCAAAACCGGAATAGGATCTTTGAAAATCATTCCCAGATAATATATTTGTTAGCCGAGTAACAGCCTGGAGATACGACATGTTTCTTACCTCATTAAACTGCACTTTATAGGCTTGTTCCTGATTTCGTTTAGTGGCATGATGTGCTTTGCTTTTCCATGTCCTTCCAAAGAAGCGATGGAAACTGTTGTCAAACAGTGAGATGCGGAGCTCATACCTGCCTGATGTCTCCTCCTCGGCCTGGACACAATGGACATATTACACGCTGCATTATTGAGTATTCATTTCATATCTGTTGCTACTTATCATCATCATCATCATCATCATTATTATTATTAAGTATTAATAATATTGACTAGAATCAAAACAGCGTAGATCAAGAAGTTTACTGGAGTGTCAATCGATTAATAGTTCATGATTGGTGTGTGTGTGTGTGTGTGTGTGTTCACCTGGTTTAACTGTAGTCCGTCCAGTCGTTTGAGCACGAGTTGAAAAGCTTGACTCGAGCCTTGTGCTAGGCGGGATGTTTGATGAGGAGGAGGAATCAACCGGTTCTCAATAAAAATCCGCTTCCACTCCGACATGTGGACGGTTTGTGTTAATTCTTCTCTCCTCAGACAAACTTCACTGATCAGATACGCTCATCAGCCCTGCAGCATCCCTGCCGATTCCTCCTGAAAACCCGAACCATGGCATGAGAACCTAACCTCAGGAATTCCTAGTACAGAAACAACTCCATCATCTTCCTATGATACAACATCAAATCCCTGTTTTTCACTCACTCTTTTGCTATTGGTTTTAGCCAAACCCGCTAGCCAGCTCCTAGCGGTGTATTCAGCTTTCATACAGTTTCCGGTTTAAAAGATGTAACAGACATGCGTACTTTAATTAAACTCTTAACTTTTAAAGATTCTACATTTAAAAAGAAAAACCGCCAAAATGAACTGACCGTCATGTCATGGCCGCCATGTTGTTTACCGTTAGCGCTTAGTTGCCAAGTGACCAGAACTGGTGATTCTTCCTCACTTGTATTTATAACAGAAGACGTCGCCATCGTGCGGTATGACGGTAAAATTGCATAGAAATGTCCAATAAAAAAAAATTGGAGTCGATTCTGAATCAAAGGGCTAGAAATTCGCTTAATAGATTCAAAGAACCGAAACATCAAAGAATCGGAACATTCGGAAACTTGATACAACTGGAATATGTGGCTTATTTTCCCGCCAGTAATAATAATTATGTAACTAAGGGTGGCAATTTTGTTTTGTTTAATAATTGTAGGTGCCTTGAGGTAGATGGGATTTAAACCCACAACGTTCCTTTTAGTAGGTAGCTCAATGTCATAATTACTTTAGCACATAATAAAACAGAGGATATTATTCTAACCCTGATGCCAGGTTAGGATTTGATGCACACCAGTCTGAAAAGTAACTCTGAGCTTCCACTGCATTGTGTAATATTGTTTTTCATCCTAATCTCCTCAAATCTATGACTCTCGCAGGTGTCCAGAAAAAGAGCTGTTGGAATGTGGCCTATGCACAGAGAACAGTGTGTGCTTTCAATGCTTTTGTCAGTAAGCACGTACTCATATCCCAGTGGACAAAAGGTCAGGAAAAGCTACTGGACCGTCAATCAGAATGACAGAAGTCTCATGTGGAGTTTGTTGGAGTTAAAGAAAGAAACTGCACTTCAAGACTGACTGACCTTAAAGAGAGTGACTCTGCAGATTATTACTTTCTTCTCTTTACAGTCGGTCTTCAGTGGCTCATTCTGAGGGGCAGCATGAACACATGACATTTCGCGATGCTGAGATGTTTAAAAATTGTCCAATTTAAGGTCAGGGTGAATTGTGGCAAATAGTCTAAGATTATTTAAATAAGCAGAACAGGAAGGCGGTGTTAAATACAGAGGCAACACATTGATTGTTCATTTATTTATTCATTTTCTATACCTGCTGATTCCCTAATTCGGGGTCAAAGGGATCTGCTGGATCCCAGCCATCTCTAAAAGGACAAAAGGCAGAAGTAGTACACCCTGGACAGGCCGCCAGTCCATCACAGGGCCACACACACACACACACACACATATTCACTCCTATGGGCAATTTAGAATCATCAAACAACCTAACATACATGTTTTCAGACTGTGGGAGGAAACCGGAGAACCCGGAGTAAACCTTCCCGAAGCAGAGGGAGAACATGGGAACCGGGACCTTCTTGCTGTGAGGCAACAGTGCCCCACACATAAATTCTATATGATTTGATATAGCTGTGCTTATACTACTTTTAGTACTTAAACAAAATATTTTTTATGTATGTACAATGGTGTATCGAAAAGTTTCAAGACATACCAACAGATGGCATGAAAGACTGTTATCTGTGGACGTGTCTTGAAACATTTTGATACCCCCCCTCACAAATAATAAAACGTGTGTTAATTGTGTTAATTATATTAAAGAAACGTGTGAATTAGAATAAAACTCCAGCTTGCCTACAATAATTGTTGTAACTCATAATTATCTTAATAATAATCTTAATTCCCAGACATTTCAATATTGAAGACATACACAGCACAATAAAGTTGTTAATAAAATGGGATAATATACAGTTTTGCTCACATTCAGGCGCAAAGATGCTGAGCAGGCAGGAAAGAACTTCGGTGTGACTTTAGTATAAATACTGAGCTGATGTAAGCAGATGGCTAATCAGTACTTTGAAAGCATTGAAGTCCGACGTACCAAATATAGTGCCAAACGATCCGGAGAAAAAGACAAGGAAGTGAAAGTCAATGCAGTCTAAAAATAACAAGCTTTAGATAACAGTAAGAAGCTGATTAGACAAAATGAGCTGACACACACTTTAAATAAAGTGAAGAGCAATGTCATGGGCGTGAGAGTTTAAGCCTTAGGAGAATAAAATAATACTCAAGCATGAACTTTCTTTTTTTCTGCTTCTGTGCTTTTATTTACATTTACAGCATTTGGCAGACGCCCTTATCCAGAGCGACTTACATTTATCTCTTCTTTATACAACTGAGCAATTAGGAGTTAGGGGCCTTGCTCAGGGGCCCAACAGTGGTAACATGGTGGTGCTGGGAATCAATTAGCGGTCCAACAACTTAACCACTGCATTACCACTGCTTAAAAGTATAATGAGGTATTTACTCCTAGGGGATTAGGGAAGTGGTAGCTCAGTGGTTAAGGTGTTAAGATTATGGGTTTCCCAGGTACAAATATCTGCCACTGCTGGGCTTCTAAGCAAGACCCTACTTGCCTACCTGCTCAGTTGGGTAACAAAATAAGATAAATGTGAGTTGCCCTAGATAAAAGCATCATTGGCAGGAATGTAAATTCATTTTAAACCGTGTAGGTGACACATTCCCAGACTTGGACCCTATGACCATGTCCCTCATTTACCCCGCTGTGTATCGGAATAAGTATTTACATGTACATTTGTAGCATTTGGATTAGGGATTTGCTCAGGGGCCCAGCAGTGGTGGCCTGGTGATGCTGGGAATCGAACCCAGATCAAGTTGGTAGTCCAACACTTTAACGACTGCGCTACCACAGCATTCAAATTTAAGCTGTCTTCCTGTTTTTGCTGTATTATACACACACCTCCATTTCTTTGAGCCCTGCAAACCGGTCCTCTGAGTACAACATGCTATTTGCTGGTTCAAGGTAGTGTATGATGCTCTTAATCGCCCACACACACACACACACACACACACATACACACACTAGAGCAAACATAACTTTAATATCCAGAGATCTAAATCCTACAGAGAGAACGATTACCAATTACCCTCTGCTGTCAGGTTATTCTGATCCAAGCACCAAAAAAAAATAAAAAATTAAGATTGTTAAGGGTAAAAAAAGAGAGAAAAAATGAAACCAGTTTAAATAATGTCCGATTTTTTGCCATTGTTAATGTGATCTTTATCCTACAAAGAGTAAAATTTGCTGCCAGCCTATTCAAATTAAAGGTCCAAGCATCAAAGATATACAGTAAAATGTCTACCTGTTAAAATTGCAAGATTTGGTTGAAAAAAAGAAAAAAAAAGAAAACAGGATAAATTATGCCAGATCTTACATTATTTACGGCATTTCATTAAAAAAACAAATTAAAAAGGAAAATAGAAACTTGCAAATGAAGCATAAAATTACATTTTTGGCAAAGAAGCTTAATTTCTAATATGTGTGTGGGGGGGTGTTTATTTTTTTCCTTTTTTTGCTCTCAGTCTAAAAGTTTTCTAATCAAACACGTGTATTAATAGGACAGAGAGAGATAAAACAGTGGAGAGAAGAGGAATGGGAGCAAAAAGTACCCAAGCCGGAATCGATTAAACACATTTTTATTTGACATTTTTATTATAAGTTTCACCCCGGGACTTCGATAGGATTTAGAGCTGTGCTCTCAATTTCCCTTTCGAAAAAATGAATTTTCTTGAAAATAGATTAATATTTTAAGATTCCCATGAGTCCCTCTATTTTAACAGTGCCTCAGTCCCAGCTTAAGAAAAGCAGCCCTTATAGTATGATGCTGCCACCATCGTGCTTTACGTTAATGCTCCGTAGGGCTGGGATGGCTTTTTTTCTATAAAAAAATAATGGCTAAAACGACTGTAACACATTTTGCTACTTGGCTGTATAAAATGTGCATTTTATTTGTCAGAAAGGTCCCAGCCATAAGACGAATCTGAAATATACAGTGGATTAGTGGTTAGCACTGTTTCCTCACAGCAAGATGGCCCAGGTTCGATTTTCCTGCAGGCGTCTTTCTGTGTGGGTTTTGCATTTTCTCCGCGTGCTTGCGTAGGTTTAGTCTCGGTAGCCCGGTTTCCTCCCACAGCCTAAAAACATGTATGTTGTTGAGTGTGATGGACAGTGTGTACCCCTCCTGCCTTTTGCCCTTTCAGAGACGGCTGGGATAAACTCCATCAGACCCCCGTGACCCCGAATTAGAGAATAAGCGGGTATAGAAGATGAATGAATGAATGAATGAATGTATGATAATAATAAGTACCCATATCAGTCTTTGTTAGCTCAAGGTAATAATATTCTTTTTGTACACAAGGTGGCAGTGTTTATTTAAATATGACCCCAAATCAGGGCACGACAGAGTGCTATATCTTGCACATTGGATTCGACCTATAATCTGTGATTTGTCTTTTTTAGGCTTTAATTGCTAATATATTAATGAGTTTAAAGCCCGTCACTCTCTCTTCCTTTATAAGACCTTGTGCTCAGCTTTTCCTTATGATCATTACACACATCATTGTACACACAACCCCGAGTCTTCTGAAGAAAAGAATGGAAATACACAGAGTCATAATGTGACATTTTATGAACTGTGGGCACAAGATTTCGTGTCTCAGCCTAAACTTGCCAGGAGGAGCTCTGTGATAATAAGCATGGTGTGTGTGTGTGTGTGTGTGTGTGTAGGTTGATGTGAGGTCATGGCATTAGCCAATGTTCTGTTTGTAATGGGTGACTTCAGAACAAGAAACACTGTGGGAAGTTTAAGACTCTCTCTCTCTCTCTCTCTCTCTCTCTCTCTCTCTTGCTCTCTCTCTTGCTCTCTCTCTCTTTCCCAGTCTTTCAGTAGGACACAAAGAACCGTTATTCCTGTAGTCATGTTGTCCTAGGCTGTGTTAAACCATATAAATTTGGTTTCGTAGTTGGCAGGGATTAATAGCTGCTTTTGTTTTACGGTGGATGTGATTTTGCCAAGTAGGATGTAATCCTGGATTAACAACCTGGATTAATTCGGGACCAACATTTCAGTCAACCAATCATAATCATCAGTGTGTGTCGATGAAAACCCGCCTTAATCTATTTTTAAATCGTTTTCTCTTTTTAAATCAAAATGTAATATTATAAATGTATTTATTAAATAATAAAACATTTTATTCAAGATTTAGTCTCACTCTTAATCCTATAATGACTTTGCTAATACTTTTACTTAAAATCAGGAACTGGAAAGCAGCAACACTTCCTCCTGTGCCGCCAAGCCACCATCTAATAGACCTCAACAGTCAAGTACATGTTGGGGCTCTGGACATTAGACAAATTACCAGTATAGCCATAATGCTAGAACTTTCCATGCTAGAAAATGTTACATCATATGATCTTCATCTGATTTGACCTCTCTCTTTCTCTTCTCTCTCTCTTTCTCTCTCATTCTTCCTGTCTCTCTATCTATCTTTCTATCTCCCCTTCCTGATTGCTTCGTAATTGTGTGCAAAAAAAAGGAATTTGCTGATCTGTAATAGTACGTGAGAACTAAAGAGTTCTTCCGTTTATCTGTATAATTCTTCTTTTTCTTTTTCACGTTTACAGTGGTGTCTATAAAGGCCTTGATTTTTTTTTTTTCATCATTTTTAAACTGTGAGCATTTTTCAGTGACTCCCACTCCCCGTCTTGTCCTTTCAGAGGGCTCTTTATAACACTCCTTTTCTCCCGCTGTGTGACACAGTGATGAATGCAAACAGCTCTTTTTAACTCTCTTTGACTTCCTCGCTGGACATTCTTCTTTCATTAGTAAAGAGGAAGTTGGTGGGTGATTTATTTGAAGACTCGATCTTAGTGTGAGCCCGACTCAATGTGTCTCCTCAGCTGTGTAGGGAAAAGTTGGAACAGGTGCATCTGCCTTTTTTGTTTGATGAACGTGAAAGACCTTGAATGAGCAACAAATTAGCCAAAGGAATGACAAGTACAGATTGAAAATGTGTGTTTTGATCACTCTGTGGATCATGTCTCATTTATTTATATCCCAGTTTCCCTAATTTTCTTTTTAACTTTCTCTTAAATTCAGTTTTCACTATTAAGAAACAAAATCCAGCAAACTTGATTTAGAAAAAAATCTACGTGGGGAAGTAGTGGCTCATGGTTAGGGTGTTGGACCGAACATTGTGGGTTCGATTCCAAGCCTAACCAGGCCACCACTGCTGGACCCTTGAGCAAGGCCCTTAATCCCCAATTGCTCAGCTGTATAAAAGATAAATGTAAGTCGCTCTGGATAAGGGCGTCTGCCAAATGCTGCAAATGTAAATGTATTCCACCCCTGCGAGGATCATTCTACAATAAAAGCATGTCCTGAATTCTTTTATTCCCCAGACACCAAAGCAATTCGATTTCATCATACGTTTTTTATCTGTTTATGAGTTGAATGACTTTATTAGTTGATGATGTAATGCCTATAAACAAACAATTGTCAAATCTATGTCATCAGCAGGGTGTGACTTACTTCCACGCTTCCAGGTTGAAAGATAGCAAAGTAACACCCGAAGTACTACAATTCATGGCTGAAAATTTGTCGAAGCCTTAATAACAGACCCAAAACTGTGTTGGAAGGTTTTGTCTAAAATGTGTTTGTATGTTGTACCATCACATTATTACTTCACTAAAACTATGAGACCCAAACACTGTTCCAGCATGACATTACCCCTGTGCACAAATGATCAGGCTTCAGAAAGCCATTTTTAATTAAAAACTACTTAAAATACACACAATATCAGAGCCGACTTAACCCGTTTATACTTTTGTAGCTGAATCCTTAAATCCCAAGAGACATGATCTATAATTTAGTGAAATTAATCTTAAATTGGATGTTTATAAAAAAATGATATCAATATGATGGTCAGGTGTCCCAATAATTTTGTCACAGTAGTGTATAAAAAGTATTGATAATGCCTTAAAATTGAATCAACTCAAGTCTATTTCTGTAAATACCTTTAATTGGCTTTGGGTGCATTTTATTGGGATTTCATCACAGTGTAAATCAAACATTATCTACAAAAATACACAATCGAATGTGTATCTTTTACAATTGTTGGTGCAATTTTGAAAAAAAAAAACCTGAATTGTATAAGATGCATTTGTAGATCCCCTCTCTATGAAACCAAAAGACCCAAACCTGTTCCAGCATGACGATGGAGTAAAAACAGTTAAGCGCCCAGCACAAGCACTGACCTCAACCCCATGGAGCACATCTGGAAAGCTGACTCCACCCCAGGCTCCTTAACTTAAAATCAGTTACTGATCTCACTAATGCTCTTGTGGCTGAATGAGCACACAGAACTCTCCCTACAGCAACTTTCGGAAATTTAATAAAAAATTTTTAAAGAGTTGTTAAAACAGGAAATGGCAGACCAAATCTGGAATATGATGTTCAAAAGGCACATATCATGTGATGGTGTAGGCAGCATCGGCCCAATCTTTTACATTTACAGCATTTGGCAGATCCAGAGCAACCTACATTTATCTCTTTTATACTACTGAGCAATTGGGGGTTCAGGGCATTGCTCAGGGGCCCAACAGTGGCAAATAGGTGTTGGGAATCGAACCCACAATCAGCAGTCCAACACCTTAAGCACTGCGCTACTACTTTCCTTTGCATAATTTTTATTTCGGGGGGCCTCTTAGTACTAATACTATTTATTGCCAATTCTTTATCATTTGCAGACCATAACTGAAACACACCCCTTATTTATTTTATTTGTTGTTTTTAACCTTCTAGTATTCTTCTAGCAAACTTACAAGAGTGCTCAGGTTTTCACTTACACTCTAACATTCCAAGTCTTGCAGTAGTAAGTGCCATAATTAATGTGGTGTAATAAATAGTAGCTAAATAAACCAGCAGACAGAATAAGCCTAGTTTACTTTACATTCATTTCTTAAATTACCTTCATCTTGTGTTTTTTGTATCGCTGATTTTTCAATCGACTTCAACAGCTTTAACGTTAATCAGTCACACTCTGACCGTGAATGCATCCTGCATCCCGTTAACTTAATATTGCGTTGTTGTTGTTTTTTTATTATTTATTATTGCTTTTTTTGTATAATTCCATTGCCTACTGACATAATATTAGCGAAAAAAAAAAGATCTGTCATTCAATGTACTCTTGGGCCCCCCCTGGTGGCCCCGCTATCATGGGCTCGCTCTGAGTCTTAGCTTCACATACTGTATTACATAACACTCGAGTAATGTTATTCCAATTTTATGCTTCACATGTCGAACCTAAATATTAAAGGTTGTTTGCATTTTAATCTTTTATTTCTGGCAAGAACTTCAATACAATATCAGTTTTACACTTTTTTTTCTAATCACTATAAGACATGAATAAACTAACCGCCTTTTCCATACTCTGTATGTAACTGCTTGTCTTTTTTTTTTGTCGCAGTATTTTCTGGGAAAAGAGATCACTGGGCCTTTGTGTGGACTGAGACAGTGTGGGATGAGACTTTCACACATTGCTTCCTTGCTTACGTTTTTCCATTAATAACAAGATTATTCAGAAGACAAGGACTTGAGTCAGGAAATGATTTCATAGAGATTGCAAGAGTCGTTTGCAATCGCTCCATCTCAGTTGTCCTTTCACGCACACATTTTTAGACACACATACAGCCAAGTTTGATTTATCCCATTTTAATCTTTAGTTAAAAATGTTTTTATTATTAGAAATTTTAAAATATATCGATTTATTTAAGTAAAAAAAAAAATACATTTAAGTAATAGGTGGTTTTTCCTTTAGTTAATAATGTATCAATAAAGAAAAGGGTTCCAGTTCTGTCAATATTTACCTAGATTCCTGAAAGACTTGCCTGGAAGTCTCTCTGATAAAGAAATCTTCTGTGTTTGGGTTTCCTAACAGACACATTAAGCCTTTTTCTGGGCACAACCCATCATCTGGGGCAGGTTTATCATTTAAATAAACCTGTCAGCGTATATGCTGAACATCCTACATTCAATATACAAAAGATCTCTGGAGTGACCAGTGGTTTAAAAAAGTCCGATTTTCCTTTGATTTGCTTGCTTTTATTTAGCTTGATTGATTTAGAAAGGAGATTTTGGCCAGGGCCATGGTGTGGTGTGGTTAAGTTGCTGGCACCCATATGCGCAAGTTATTGCGCTCCAGTGACCCGGGTTTGATTCTGGCTCGGGTCCCTTCCGGTATCACCTTTCTCTCTCAATATCTCCCCCATTTTATCCCTCTGTCCTGGCAAAAAATGGCCAAAAAGTATCTTTAAAAAAAGAAAGGTAGAGATTTTATTGCAGTAAACAGCGCTGGTTATTGGTGGGTTGCCAGGTTTGGCTTGTTTTAAACACTTATTGGCCACCAATGTCTTGTTTTAAAGCGAATAATCTGATATAAACCTCATACATTTTTGCAAACAAAGTGTTGATATAATCATTATTATAAACATACCTTCCTTGTCCAATGCCCAGATTTTCAAGATACAATATATAGACAAGAAAGACATTCCGTTCCATTATTACTATTATTATTATTCTATTACTTCAACAATAACCTCCACACATCTGGAAATGCTCTTCACCAGATTTTGGAGTGTTGCTGTGAGGAATTTCTTATCCAGGTACAATAGTACTAGTGTAATCTGGCCTTAAATTTGGGGAGATCTGAGGTGAAGTTGCTCCTCTACTTCACCATCAACCATTTGTGTACAGGGACATTGTCATGCTGGAACAGTGTTTGGGTCCCTTAGATCTAGTGAAGAAATAATGTCATGCTACAACATAGAAAATCATTCTAGACAACTGTATGCTTTTAACTTTTAGGAAAGACACACATGTGAGTGTGCTGGTAATGTGTCCATAAACCATGGGCCATACAGTAGATATTAGATTCATGTCTTTGGTTTGGGATTAAGGCAGGACTGTACATCGTGCAATGCAGAAAGAGACAATGAATGCGATACAGTTTTGTTTGTTCATAATATAGTGTGAGGTGAAACATTAACCCTTCCCACATTTCATCACGAGGGCAGAGGTCGTCTCTGTGGTGTCGTTAATGTGTAAGTGTGTGGAGTTGTGATGTCTGGAGCATTAAGCTTAGACTCCACCCATTTCTTTCATTGCTCACCTGTAAGCCTGGGGTATCGCTATGGTAACCGGTACTTGTTTAAACAGTTGGTGGCAGTTCATCTGGTGTGTGATTGGATGGCACATGGCCAAGTGGGCGGGGCTGATTTTTTGTGATAAACGTTCCAACTTGATACATTGCGGACAAAGCATTAAAACAAATAATCACGTCTTCCGGTGTAATTATGTTGCTAGAATAGAAATAGCCCCAGATAGTCTACGTCTAAGAACAAAGTGTGTGTGTTGTCAGCCCAGTTAAAGCTCAGAGAGGTGATACAACTCTACAGAGAACCTTTAAGGGTTCCAACAGGGAGACCAGAAAAAGGAATTCCAAAGCTCACTCCTTAATCTTTTGAGCAAAGTGTGTAAATATTTTCATAGCGCAAACTCTACCAAAACCTTAGTAACGCAGATTTTGGTCTTGCTCACATAAGTTGCTAAATGAGCCATACATGACAATGAGCCATAAATTATGCAAGACATACATGACACTGCATGTTTGGTTACGCCTACAGAACTCCATAAAAGCTCACATTCACAAAGGAACATAAGTAACGACTGAACTTTGTCTCTTAACAGGAAAATGTAAACAGTGTTTTGTATAATATGTTTGAAGAATTTTTAACTAAATCAGTCTGTAACCTATTTGCTAATTCATTCTATGCCTTTAGATTTAAGGTCATGGCTGCTATGGAATCCAGACCTTTTGGCTTCAGTCTGGAAGCTACCCGAAACTAGGCTACTCGTAACTCTACGGCCAATCATAAACTATACTCTGTAGATATGTGCCTAAATATCTCTTTATTAGGAACAACTCACAGTCCAGGTCAGTATATAGCTCGTCATGTATTAATATGCTAAATAGGGCATTTAGCTCCCATGGTAAATGAAATACCTGCCCTTTACACACTTACAGACACCGATTACCCCTTCAGCAATGCTTGCATAATTATCAGTACCTCTTAATGTCTCTTTATTTTAAAGAAGTAATAAAAGAAGGCCTCGTTCTTCCCCACCTTTTTTTTATTTTACACTTTTCCCCTCTTTTCTCTAGTTTCACTTAATCTTATCCAGTCCAAAATGCCAAAAACAGAAGTCTAATTCCTAAGAGTCCACTCGCAAGTTCCGTGCCAAATATGTGGGTTTTCATACTCTAAGCCTCCAGTCACTCCCATCAGATTACCCCTAATAATCCAAGACTCTATATATTCAGCTGCTGATGTGGGTGACAAGGCCAGTGTGTGTGTGTGTGTGTGTGTGAGGGGAAAGAGTGAGAAGGCTAGCTAAATTGCTACTGTCTCAGATTTCATTGAATGTTTGCTTTAGTAGCCCAAAAAGGAAAGAAGAGGGAAAAAAACTGAATGGAGTTGGTTTATTTTTCTTAGCTACTGTCATTTCTCTCTCTCTCTCTCTCTCTCTCTCTCTCTCTCTCTCTCTCTCTCTTTCTCTCTCTCTTTCTTTCTCTCTTTCTTCCTCATACACATGTATTCATGCACACAAATGGATGTGAAAACTAACACCGTCTTCGCAATTATCGTCTTAAAAGCACAGTAACTTGAAATAATCTCAAATGTAGCTGCTTGTCCCGAGAAAAAAAACTAAACACAATAACATTTGTTGTGTTAAATACTGTAAAACTTTTTTTTTTATCCAAGGACTTTGTGCCCAAATAGTTGCCCTGTCTATCAATCACGACTTTTGTCCTTATTTCCTTTGTTCCTCTCTTTGCATTCAATTCATCCATTCATCCATGCAACAGATGAGGTGCACCAAACACCAAAGTTAAAAGACCACCCCACACACACACACACACACACACACCCACACGAAAGTGCAACTTTTTGCACACAATGAACTTGGTTATAGGTCTGAAACATACAAGGAATGCAGTTACATATACTTTTAGTACTATAAAAACACTTTTATTTGTGAGAACTACAGTTTATTGAATACACCTTGACCTCTATTTTTTTATTGGTCTATATTTGGGGAAAAAAACTGTTATCTTAATGTTTAATTCTATGATAAATTATACAATAAAAATGTAAATGCTTTATAAGTAAATACTGCAGTAGTTACTTATCATTATAGTGTGTCTTTTCACCACTCTTTCCACACATAGTTTTTTAGGATGTTTCTATATGCTGTAGCTTTAAAATTTCCCTTTATTCCCAAATTCCCCTTATGGCATGACAATGCCCCTGTGCACAAAGCCCCCAAGATCTAAGAAGACAAAGTTTGCCCAGGTGGTGGAAGAACTTAGGTGTTCAGCAGAAAACCCTGAACTCAACCTCACTAAACGCTTGAACTTGAAACAATGAATGCACCTCAGACTTCCTAACTACAGATGAGTGAATCCGGATTCATCCTGGTCAAATAACCCGATTCTGTAAATGACTCTGGATTTACGAATCCTTTTACGAACCCTTTCATTTCCTCAGATTAGTTGAGTCCTAGGTTATTTTGTTGCTAACACAATGAAAATTACTTTATATAGTTGTTAGCTAGTGACTGCAGAAGAAAGTAGCTGGCTGAGTTCTGAACTTCCTGCGTGGTTAGAAACATAAGTGACTCGAAATCACCGACTCATCTGAACCGTGGGATTTAGCGGATCTTTTGCACTCGTAGCAGATAGCGGAACAGCCAGATGTGAAGGGGTCAGTGTGCATGTGTGTGTGACATTTATGAGTCCAAGGATTTGGTGAATTTTAGGGATTCAGTGAGTGCCCTCTAGTGGAATACCATGAAAAAACAGTCCGATCTGATCAGATCTGATTAATACTACAGTGACTAGATAAAAATATCCCTGAAGCCTTGTTTCAAAATCACATATAAATGTGATTATCAGGTGTCCGAAATAAAACTGTACCTTCTTGTGTTCATGTTACAGAGTTGGAAAACTTTATGTGCAGCTAGTAATGAGGGAGTAATGTAATGATAAATTATGTCTTTCTTAAAACAGTGAATCGACACTTTTACATATTCCAAGTGGGAATTCCGGGTTAAAGGGGTTTTGCCTTTCTAAGAATGTGTGTCTACAGGAAACAATGATGAGGCTAATGTCAAACCAGATAAAGCCAGTGGAAGATGTCAAACTGCAAAATGTCACATTTGTGTGTGTGTGCGTGTGTGTGTGTGTGTGTATGTGTGTGTGCATGAGGGACACACATGCATACGTTGATTGAGATCTGAAAGAGCTGCTGGTCCTATTCTTGCCCATTATTATAGTCGACCATCTCAATCACACACAAACACACACACATACACACACATGCCAAAGCCACAGAGTCATTTTCAGCTCTTAGGTAGATGCTTCTTAGTCTGAAGTAGAATGAATGACCCACATGCTTCTTCTCTCTATCTTCTCTCTCTTTCACACACACACGCATAATCAAGAGTGACTGCAAAATCTCACAGCCGACAAAAATGAGGGAAGGATCAAAGAAAATAAAAAAAGGATAATTTATTCATCTTATCAAACAAATCAAATGTATTTTTTTTCTCTTTTTCTCCAGCTGCCAAACCACAGCTCATAAATCCAGCTTAGAAACGGAACACGACATTTTAATGTATCTTGTGGCTCATCTAAAGTGAACGTTAACATGGCTTTAAATTGGATCTGACTTCAAACATGTATCTGTACTTGATGTTTTCCAGGTGAGTGTGTGTGTGTGTTTGTGTGTGTAAAGGACAGACACTCACATAGAAGGTTGTGTTTGGTCTTGTCACCATCTCTGGAGATCTGTTTGTGCTCAAAAGGTCGCTGACAGATACCCTGTGCTTGATTAAAGAGCCTGTGTGCATATGTGTAGCTTTGTGTGTGTGTGTGTGTGTGTGTGTCTATTTATTATCTATTCATTTTTCCTTAGTCCTGTGTCTTTAAGTCCGCATAAGATTATAATTTTGCATAGCTACTCTAAAGATTCTTTTTAAAAACAGCTTGTGTGTTTGTGTGTGAGAATGCTTATGTGTGTGTGTGTTAACTAACGGGCTGTGAAGTTGATCTTTGTCTCCTGAACACCTGTTGGTCTCTGAAAGCTAAAGTAATAGCAGCGTTCACAACATTATGTTTACTACCTGTTGCATGTCCAAGACTGAGAGCATATTATTGCACTCTCTCTCTATCTTTCTCTCTCTTTTCCGTCTATCCTTGTGTGAATATATACTGTATTTACGTCTACTTGTGTTTGTGTGTGCATTCCTCAAAGTCATTTTCCAGGAGAGGTCACTGCCAGGCCAAGTTAATCTCCAATGAGTTATTACCAACAACAAGAAAGAGGCAAAAAAGAAAAGAGTTAAAAACTGAAAAAAGGGTTTGTAAAGGATTATTTATACTAATTCCCCAGTCGACGACTACAGAGGATACACATTATTTATCTGCCTTCCTGTTGTGGCCGCCGCAGGCCGTCTTATCTTGGAAAACCCACATCGAAGAGATGAGAGAAAAGTCTTTCAAAATTATGAATCTCTTACCTTGTACTTACCTACAGGCACATCACCTGCAGTGGTCCTGTTGCCCAATCTCACACAAAATTCCAAGGAGTATTCCCACCTCTCCGCTGGTCTTTAGTCGCTTTATCTTCACCGATAGGATCCCTGATTTTAGCTCAACCACGTCTTAAATCTTTACCTCAGTCTTTGCATGATCTCTCTGTAGAGTTTAAAGAGCAACCTACATTCCTGACTGGGTCTGTGGTTACAATATGTGGGTAAAGGCTGAAACAATAAGGTCGCAACTAAAGTCAGTGTGGTTTCTCATTGTGGTTGCTGAAAATACTCACGATGCAATAACTAAAAGCTCGGCATTCCTTGAGAAACCTAATGTAGCCTTGCTGATTCTGTGAATTAAGAAGAAATTAACATTAACAGCATTTGGTAGATGCCTTTATCCAAAGCAGCTAACATTTTAACCAAGTGAGCAGTTAAAGGTCCCAGCTTGGTGGCGCTGGGGACTGAACCCTGTAATGGTTTGGGCACCTTACAAAGATGCCTTCTAAACCTAGGATATATCACAAAGCAATGGGGCACTGACCAGAAATGACACCACCAAATCCCTAGACAGGGCATGATTTTAGAGTGAGACCAAGTAAAGTGTGAGTACAAACTTTTGCCTCTTTTGATACTTACTTTACTTTACATAAAGACTTTGGAACTTCTTGGCTTCTTGCTCCCCTGAAGTGCCCTGGAGCTTTTAAGGAGATCGATCCTTGCTCATGACGGTTTCCCGAAAGAGCTGTATCGGGTAAGTCCCACTGGATGAAGCCCGTGGGGCAGTTCCTGAACCCACTGGAAAGAATAAATCACACAGTTGGTTTGCTGACCTGTGGGAGAATATATTGAAATATAGGCTGACCATTTTTTAGCGTTATGCTATTGCTCTACCCACCAGACAAAGCAGGAGTGAAAAACAAGACCAAAAGACAAGTCTATTTTTTGAGTCAGGATTTTAGTCTTAGTATTACACTGCTTTAAACAAGAAACCCAACACTAGTGATCATAACCTCTCATGACAGAATTGACGCACTTATTACTCAGGGCATAAACTTGGCACATGCAAACATTAAACCCACATGACTAATCGTCTGTTTCCGCTCCATTATGCTTGCATTGTTTTATTTACTGTTAATTACTAGGTTTTGAATACCACCGTCACCATCAGCCGCTTGAACAACTTAATGGAAACGCACCTAATTCTGACTGACCGATGAGGAATAATCTAGTGTACATATATGCACATTTTAGACCAGGGTGGGCAATCTCGGTCCTGGAGTGCCGCAGAGGACACCGGCACTCCAACCCTAATCAAACTCCAACCCTAATCAAACACACCTGAACCAACTAATCAATATTTTGCTAGGTATACATGCAATTTAGAGGTAAGTGTGTTGAATCAAGTGGGAGCTAAACTCTGCAGGACATCTGCCCTCCAGGCCCAAAATTGCCCACTAAAAACCATTTCTTTAGGTATTCACTTTGAATCTCCTGCCTATTCGGTATGGTGACACTCAAGAAGTCTAAACTTTTAAGAATTCAATTAGGACAAAAACTCTTTAACAAGAGAAACTGTACAACCAGCCAAGATTAAAATACCCTAATGTTTAGAAAGCCAATCATGATTCATTACACTTTACACTTCATTGCCTGCCTCTCACACTCTTTCTCACACTCCATTCTTTTCTATCTGTCATTAGATGAGCGGGTGCAGGCACCACCCCTCAAATGCTATGCTGTTTTATTTCTCCTTTAAGTTGTCTAAGTTTCATCTACACCCACCTTTTTTTTTTTACTTTACTTAGAATTTATCCACCTTAACCGTAGCTGATCCTATCATTTATTTTTAACTTGATTTATTTCTTAATAAAGGCTTTCACCAGGATTTACACCAGAGGATTTTGATCTAACCCTAATACGTTTCCTCTTATTGGTTGATTTTTTTCTTATTTTCACTTCATTCCTTGATGCATTAGCGAGAGATAAGTTCAATGAAAGGATTATTTGTTTATTGTAAGAAAGCTGTACTGCAGGCATCAAGTATACTGGACAAAGGCAACTGGAGGTTGAGTTTGATGGTGGGTTATGACGTGCACACACACATGGCTGCACATAACATAGAGAGCGAACAAATTTCGACCTAAATTTTACAAATACATTAAAAAAGTATTTTGTTTATTTATTTATTATTAGTGTGTTTGCTTGTTTTAAATAAATGAACTCACGTTGTTGAGTCAGTGGGGGAAAAAAAACCCTGAGCTAACAGGTCGGATGATACTTGAAGATTAGCTGCATGGCAACAGTGGTATTCACTGATAGGCTGTACTAGAACAATGGTGATCACCGATTGGCTGTGGAAGGACTCTGATGATTGCTGATTGGCTGTATTATAATAGTGGAGATCACTGACTGGCTGTGTGCGAAAGCAGGGATGATCACTGATTGGCTCTATTTGAGCCGTGGTGATCATTAAGTGTCTGTGAAAAAGCAGGGATGATCACTGATTGGCTCTATTTGAACCATGGGGATCACTTATTGGTTGAACGATAACAATAGTAATCAGTTGGTCATTAATCATTAAAAATGACCTTAGAGGTCTTAAATGTTGCAAGCCTGTGGTACCGAATATTGATCGCAAGTTCTTTGCAATACTATATTTCTGTCAGAGAGCTTTCTGACATCTGTCATTGTATTTAAGTGTGATTTTGTGTGTCTGTGTGTGTGTGTGTGTTTAAGGAAAGTTTTTGAAAATGACACCTAAAGCATAACACACTGAAATAAAGTCTGTTGCTCGAAATGGAATGCTGGGAAAATGAAATATGCAGAGAGCGATTCAGCTCTCGAAAAACAGAGGCTGACCTTTAAGGCTTCACACACAAGCACATTCAGCAGGAGATCACTTTAAAGTGCTGTGTGTTCTTACACCCTTGAGTTCTGAAAGCTTTTTTTCAGTCAAAGGTACAGACGCTGCTGATTAGAGGCAGGAGGCGGAGTGTGTGAAGTCGCACCTTAAAGCGCAGAAAAAAAACTGTGGAAAAAGCTTTGTGCTTTCGGGAAATTTATTCTCAGGATATTCTATATTTTGTCTTTCTCGCTCACAGGTTCAGAAAGCGCCTGACCATCAATGCGGGCCCATACCTGCCCAGAGATAGAGAGAGTTAGAGAGAGGGTTAGAGCGGGATAGAGAGAACGAGAGGTTATGTAGACTTCTTTAGCATGATTTATGTCCCAGCTTCGCTTTTTGCTGCAGTTTGCACTTGCAACTATTCATAGATCTTCTTCTCTCTCCCGTCCTGACTCGTCTCTCCGTCTTCGCCTCCCGAAATACAGCATTAGAAAAAAGGGGCGTCGATCTAAATAACCAGTTTAATGTAATGATAAATTCTTCATGATGTATTTAATTTATTCATTCGTTTATTTTTCTTTCTTTTTTCTCTTTGCAGGGCCATCTGAAGAGTTTTTGTCAACCCCAAGACTTTCAGAGGTTTGCAGGTGCAGATCTGTATGATCTGTGTGTGTGTGTGTGTGTGTAACAAGCAAATGATTAATCACTCAGAGGTTTTTAATTTTTGAGCCAAGCCTTTTTATCCCTCTTTCTCTCTCTCTCACGCACTCATTCTTTCTCTCACGAGTTTCTCGGTTAAACAGCTTACAACTTTTGTTATTTTTTCAAAAAAGTGTTATTAAAATACAGTGGTGTGCAGTCAGGGCCAGAATCTGACCTCCATTTACAACCTTAATTCTAATATTTGTCCATGAAATTGTCCATCAGTTGTGCTGCCCATGGAACTTAAACTATATTAGCAGTGGCAGATTGCTAATTGGTTGATATTATTAAAGACTGTTTCTTTAACCAGATTTTCAAGCATGCTTCCCGAAGCCCGCTAGCTGGCGCACAATGACATTTTTCCATCCTCTGATTGGTTGATTAGAGTAAATTCTTACAGCCCAGACTAGCAAAACTTATCTGTAAAGTTAAATTTAAATTTTTACGCCCACAATGGATAATGGAGAAGAATAAATTAACTGTTTCGGACATCCTTAATAATGCGTTTTTAAGGCGGTCTTTTCTGGAAAAGTTAGACATTTTGAGGAGAGGTCGGTTAACCCTGAAGATAATTAGCTTGTCTCAGCCTGGGAAAGAGTTTGTACACCACTTCCAGACTAACTTACAGCCTTTAAATGATATATATATATTAAATAATAAATCATATATATTTTTTTAATTTTTTATGTTTTTGTGATTTAATATTATTACTAAGATAAATATTGATTCTGAACTGCTCCAGATGATGTACGTGGCACAGTTGTGGTTGAAGTGTAGCGGTTTGGAGTCTTAACAGGGTTTCTTCCTTTAGTAAAAACGGTTTTCACCCTCAATATGCGAAATGTCTCTCTGTTTATAACACCACGCCGGGTTATACTGTGTTTTTTTATAGTATTGATAGTTTCTAGAATTGCAACTTGATATTAAGAGGTGTATCAATCGGGTAAGTCCCCACTGAAGGCCCAGGTACCAAATGCACCGCCCGCCACTGTAAAAATATTACCATGTTGCTAAGCTGCTTCTATCAAAGCAACAAAAAATGTTTTGTGTTCTTGGTGTCAGATGCTATACTATACTATGAAAATCATCTAATAAAAGACACGTGACTAAAAGAAACTAAACACTTTATGAAAGCCCCCGGGAGCAATAGTGTGTAGAAAAAAAACATTAAGAGGAGGAATTTGGCACCATTTGTTGTTATTTAAAAAGACTCTGTGGAGCAAAATTTCAATAAGCTGCACTTCTTTTAAATGCCAGGTTTCATTAAGGTTTTACTGTAGCCACTACCGGATTTACAGCTCCCTTGTGAGTTTCAGTCATCTTGTGCCAACCTCCTAGGTGGCTTTTAGATGAGCATCATAGAAGACAAAGATTTTAATCCACACTCCTGACACTGTCCGGACACTGGGACTAAATCATCCATAGCGTCACAGTCACAGTCCCGAATGAAAGAACTCACTATCCGGATTCTGGGACAACCAATCCAAGCTAAGAAGTTTAAAGTCGGCTTTAGGCGGAAATGTTGCCTTTTGATAGGAGCACAATGATTTTATTGTAGGCACAACAGGAAGAATTATTACATGATTAATAGTTCTGCTATTTGAGAATTTGCTGTTTGACTTGCATTGTTGCATGCAACACTTTAGATGATATCTATAATCATATACAGTTAGAAATCTTTGAAAGGCAAAAGCCAACTAGAGCCGAAAATCTCTGGATACCTCAGGATCCTGACAGGGTTCTCGGGTCTTCTCACTGAAGGTCTACCAGTGCTGGCACAATCTCTGGATGCCTCAGAATCCTGGCAGGGTTCTTACCTCTTCTTAGTGAAGGTTTACCAGTGCTGGCACAATCTTTGGATACCTTGGGATGGGTATAAAAAGGGAAACAGGTGGAGAGAAATTAGCGTAGCTGCTGATCGTAATATTAGCAGGCACCCACTGATAATGTGCCTTTAAATCATATGTACTAGAACATAAGATTATGGGATAAAAGATAAGTTTCCTTATTATTATTGTGTTTTATAATTTTACAAACGAATAATTGGATAAAAGCTCCTCATTCATAAAAAACTATTTGTAACAGTCGGACATCTTGGAAAATGCTAACTATAGCCTGATAGCACCGAAAGAGTCTGTCCCACCCTTGCTGACAACATTACTACAATACATAAAGTGTCATTTAAAGATAATAAGATTTATCTTACAGTTAGTAACAGTACTAAAATACCAAAGATATATAAAATGCTTCTGTAAAATGCACTTTACCAAACATTTACATTTATAGCATTTGGCAGACGCCCTTATCTAGAGCGACTTATATTTATCTCTATTATACAACTGAGCAATTGGGGGTTAAGGGCCGTGCAGGCTCAACAGTGGTAACTTGGTGGTAGTGGGAATCAAACCCACAATTTTACTGTCGAACGATTATAAAATGCACTGCAATTAAGAGGCCTAAACTCTTTTCTAGCATAACAAATTTGACCTCCATACTATTAAGATGAACTTGAACACCTGACATTAGCACATAAACTCGCTAATACTAATGTGGCTGAATAAGCAAATCCCAACATCCACACACAAACATCATGGAAAAAAGCCTATAGAGTACTATACTATAGAGTAAAATTAATACTAAATCTAAAATAGGATGTTTTAAAAACACATTTTGTCCATATAGTGTGACTTTATTTATTCACACCTTGTGCTGCCTTGTTGTGTCACAGGTCATGAGTGTTCCTCCATCATGCTTTCATTCAGTAATTTCCTATTCAGCTTAAGTAAGCAGGAAAGGTTTAAAAAGACATGTGTGTGTGTGTGTGTGTTCTTTTTTTCTCTTTTTTTGTTAATTTGACACATTGTGAGGCCTCCGCGGTTCATCACCCAGAACCAATGAAAGTTCCTTTTTGACCTCAACGCAAGGAAATGACAGAGGCTATTTGAAGAAAGTAAAAATCAGGACAGAACTTGCAGAGAGACGACACAGTGTGACAGAAGACAGGAGAAGAATGGGGAAAGAAAACACGTTTTGATTTGTTGGGTTTGTGTGTGCGAGTGTGTGTGTGTGTGTGTCTAGACCCTCCACAAACTCTTTGTTCTGAACTTTCCGCGCTGATTGACCCAAAATGCTACCGTGCTGTTAATTGCTTTCTGTCTCTTTATTTTCCTTTTATCTCGGACCCGCAGCAGAAAGGTCGAAGAACCTGGTGAGAATTTATTGGGCCTTTGTTCTGATCAACAACATTCTTTAATAACGGAGTAATTCAAGACATTCGCAATGCACAGTGCTGGAGGTCCTATCAGTTGCCAGTTTACTGGCCTACCAGAGATTAAATAGTAAATTAGTTTGTTGCTCCTTTGATGTTAAAATGACTAGGTCACATGGCACACAGGCAGGTTTAAGGATAACGGAGAAGCTAACAAGCAACAGCTACTTATGGATTAAGTTTGTGGACAGTGCTGGAATTTGTGTATTTCCCCAACTGGGATGAATAAACCATCTATCTATCTATCTATCTATCTATCTATCTATCTGTATATCTGTCTGTCTGTCTGTCTGTCTATTTGAGCTACAAAAGTAAACAAGAGTATTGGGGCACCTGACCACCACATTTATAATGAACTTTTAAACATTCTCTTTTATATTTAGTCCCACTCTTATTCCTATAATAACCTTTTCATTATATTTTAGTTCACATGTAAATTAGTCAATTGAGCCACACATTATTAGTAAATTAAAACCTGTCTGGGTGCAGTTGGCGTTCCAGTTCATCCCAAAAGTGTTCAGTGCAGTTGAGGTCATGGATATTTTAACACTTTTTTGTGTACACTTACCATAAAACATCATGTCTTTATGAAGGACAGGGGCTTTATTTGAGCCTTCTAATAAAGTCTTCCAGTTAAGAAATACTGTAAATGCTGCAACGTATGTACAAAGACATTCTGGACAACTGTGTGCATCTAGACAACTCTGTGGTAACAGTTGAGGAAGACACACTTATGTGGGTTTTTCTGGTAAGTTGTGCAAAAACATTTAGCTAAATACTGTAGTTTCTTAATTTATTGTAGCTAAAAATTGACTTTGCAAACATTCAAGTTCAAGAAGCTTTATTGTCATTTCAAATTTTCAACCATTTTATATATATATATATATATATATATATATATATATATATATATATATATATATATATATATATATATGCAGTACATGTAACTTTTATATACATTTATAATAATAGGGAGACATGTATGAACCTCAGTAGTCAGTTGCATCTCAGATGGTAATCGTATAAATACAGCTAATAATCGAGCTGTAAAGGTTACCGATTCTGTGGTACACCATTCATCAAAATCAAATCAAATCAAACAAATGAACCAATGTTAATTTTGTTTTCATCTTTTTGGCGCAGTTCAAAATGCTAAAGTAAAATTTGTAATCCAGTTTACAGACTGACAAAGATTTCTATGGCACACTGTAATGAATGAGACGGAGTGAGATCTATAATGCAGGTGAAGGCTTTATTTAAAATAGGAGGGACAATTCAAGAAGTAGTCAAAGCAGTAGGCAAAGTTCGGTAGACAAATATCCAAAGAGAAGGTAAACAAATCCAAAATCACTAGGCAGAAATCAAAAAACAGGCCAAAAAGAAAACGTGAGCAAAACCAACAAAAATGAAATCACTTAGTAAGTTGCTAGAGAAGACAATACTTCCCAACATGATTAGCAATGTGGCTAGCTTATATACACAGAGTACAGGAAGTGATACCGGAAGTACATACAATGAACTAGTACTCCGGAGTCCTTACACACACAATATTTAGAAAAGCTTTCAGGATTTTAAGTCATTCTAAATAGTTTGGTTCCTTCTGAAAAAGAAAAGATGAGAAGAAGCTAAATGCTTATTGGAATTTCCGGATTTTCTTAAATTAATCTATAATTAAATGCATATTTGTTTATATTTTTTTTCATACTCCATATGTCAGACAGACACCCTATTGACTAATAAAATATACTGAGTTCTTCAGACTCTTTTAGGTTAAAAATTATGTGCTACAAATTTCTGTAATAGTTTACACATAACTATAAGATTTAAATATTAATTTAATGTAATATATTTATTATCGTTAGAGAGAAACTTATTTGAAGTTTAAATAAACAAATGATTCTCTTCATCTTTTTTCTCACTACATCTTACTTTCTTCTTTTCAGCCTGTCGGTGCTTTTTGTGTTGCAATGTTTAGGCACAGCACACAAGTGCATAGAATACCATTAAACCTGGGTGTGGCGTTTGTGTGTGTGTGTGTGTGTGTGTGGTCATACTTACATCAACTACCTTGTCCATACCTGCACACCTCATTAGTGCTGAATCCTGAGAAAGGAATTTTTCTAACTAAAAAGCAGGTAGATGATATATTGTGTGTCTGGTGAGTGTTGGTAATTTCCGTATACTATTCTGAAGTGTTTGACAAATACCAGTATCCTTCTGACCTCAAATTAGTAGGTAAGTACACAACTAAAAGATAAATTAGGAAGAAAATCTATTTACAGTGTCTGTAGCTTAGAAAACAACAGAAATATGGTATTAAACGTCACAAAGGTTTAAGTCCTGACTTGCTTCACAGCCTTTTAGGTGAGTCAGATAATTAAAATTGGGTCAAATTTAGTATCACAGATTTTTTTAAATCCTATTTTTCATAACTACTTATATAAAAGTACTTACATGTTTAGGTCTCATAATTCTAGCAAACCACAACCAAACACTGAAAGTTGAGAACATCTAAAGACTAATGGTGTTAATGAAAGAGAATAAAAATAAAATGGTGGTAGCTTAGTGGTTCCATTCCTGTTACCACCAAGTTGACAGTTTTGGGCCCCTGAGCAAGGCCCTTAACCCTTAATTGCTTAGTTGTATAAATGAAACAAATGTAAGTTGCTCTGGATAAGGGCGTACAGAAAAGTAAATGTTAGATCAAAGAAGTGTTTGGTGTAGGGATTTTTCTGCAAAAAGAGAAACTGCAAGCATTGTTCCCGTACAGAAGAATGCATGAGGGGCAAGTAGTAATGAGAGAAAAGGAAAGGACCACCAGTTACCCGAGTTACAAGGTATGCCAAAAATGAGTATAGTTTAATGCTAAATGAATCATTTATAACTGTCCAGGGTGTACCCATCCTGCCGTTTGCCCTTCTTTCAGCTGGGATAGGCTCCAGCGGATCCCCATGACCCTGAATTAGGGTATTCTATGGTTACTAAGAGATGACTTAAATGATGTTATACTTCCTGACAAGATATTAAATTTACAGTAATATTCTATTGAAGACAACAAAAACCAACAAGTTTGTCCTCTCCCGACTCAGCATGTATAGGAAGTGTACACATTTTTGTAATTTAGTGATGCAAATTTAACCAATCCCTTTGTAGTCTTCATGACTGTGCAATTTATCCGATCTTTACAACTTTTTCACCAGTTATTGCAATGCCCTGCGTAAGTCGTGACAAGAACATCACTAAATGCCGATTTTAAAAAAATATTGAAAAATATACTAATATTGCCAATTTTGAAAAATATGCTAATATCTAGTATTTTTTTTTACAAAAAAAAATTACTTTGTAAGACGGTGCAAAACAATCGCCTGATGTTTTTTTTGTCAAATTGAAGGTAAACTGTTTTATACTGTGTGCAATGTTCTGGTGCAATTTTCACTTAATCCTGCAATTTTATTGCAACCATACACCTAAGAACATTGCACACACCCATCATTTATTGCATTCAAAGCTGTCGTGAAATCAGGAAATTTTACTTGCAACACCTCAACATATACACAAAATACACAACATTCTGTTTAGTAGTCCAACTGTCACGATTCCTGTCTTTTAATTCAATTCAATTTTATTTGTATGGCGCTATTAATAATGGATATTGTCTCAAAGCAGCTTTACACAGAAAGCACATTTAAACACAACATAGTTGACGAAAGTGCTATACAAAAAAAAAGAACATAAATAAAATAATACATCTATAAATATAAAACTGTATTAAAAGCCAAGCTGTATAAAAAGGTCTTTGGGTAAGATTGAAAAATAGGAATAGTCGGGGCCTGCCTGATGTAGAGGGGCAGTTTATTCCATAATTTAGGTGCTGCTACTGAATAGACGCAATTACCCTGACTCTTTAATCTAGTTTTGGGAACGGTCAGTAAAAACGAATCACCAGACCGAAGAGAAGGTGCCCAAATTATTTAGGGCTTTGTAGGCTATTAACAATACTTTAAACTTATCCCTGAACTGCATAGGGAGCCAATGTAAGGACACTAAGACAGGAGTCATGTTTTTTTTTTTTTGTTTTTTTCCGTTTACGTGTTTTCTGTTAAAAAAAAACAAAAAAACAATTGCAAACGTGCAAGTATATCAAATATCAGCACTTTAGTTTTATTTCTATTTAGACTCAAACAGTTTACTGCAAGCCATGTTTTTACATCTTTCAGACATTTTAAAAGTGATGATAAGCTATTTGTATCCCCCTGTTTCAATGGAAGATAAATTTGGATATCATCTGCCAAACAGTGAAAAGACAAATTATAGTTCCTGATAATAGATCCTAGTGGCAGTAGGTAAAGTAAAAATAAAACAGGCCCAAGCATAGATCCTTGTGGGACCCCTGCATGTGGAAACATCTGAAGAGGATACAGAGCCACCAAGATCAATGGAAAAACATCTGTCAGTCAGGTAGGCTCTGAACCAGTCCAGAGCAGAACCAGTAATGCCCACACTCTGCTGCAGATGATATATAAGAGTAGAATGATTTGATCTAAAACCATAAGGATGGCGGATTTTCCTGAGAGATCATTAACAACTTTTAATAGAGCAGATTCAGTTCTATGGGGAGCTTTAAAAGCAGACAAAATGGCATGTGTATCCAGGTAGGACTGTGTATCAAGACAATTTTTTCCAGCCCTTTAGAAACAAATGGAAGCTTAGATATCGGTCTAAAATTAGACAACAAAGAAAATAATTTACACCTTTCACGGGACACAGCAAGACATATAGAATGTGGGGGATTTAGCATTAATAGTGTTAAAAAGAACATGAGGTCTGCTACTGTTGTTTAAAATAAGGCTGTTATTTACGATTTCAAAATACACATGTAATCTGTCTTTCTTCCACTTGCGCTCAGCTCTCCTACACTCACGCCTGGCAGCACGAGTGATGTCATTTATCCAGGGTGCAGGTTTAGGTTTTGAGCGCACAGTTTTAACAAAAAAAAGTGTTAGTTTGCCGCAAATGAACAAGCCGTAGTGAATGTGGCAAGGAAAAACTCCCTGAAATAAAATAACAAAAAAACTTTAAGAAGAAACCAGTCTCAAGAGAGAACCCACCCTCATTTGGGTGACACCAAATGTTTCTTGATTACAGCTTATGTTAAGGGTGATTAAATGCACTGTAAACTGTAGCCTTGGGTCAGTGGAGCAGAGTGATTCTTATCTATCCTCGAAGCTCCTCGAGTCAGTGTTGCAGAGTGATTCTTATCTATCCTCGAAGCTCCTCGAGTTCGGGGAAAGGGGCAGTAAGGTGGTCACTGGTAATTCAGGGGCCTTTAGTTGGACTATTAGTTTGGAGTTTGGTATCCCCATTGTTGCCTTGGTGCCCCTCACGTTTCCCTGCTGCTCTGCTTACTTGATTGCTGCCATGAACACTGATTGGACTACAACTATTCCCTTGTCAATCATTTGTTTATTGGTTTCACTTAGTATACATACCCCTGCAATTCTGCCCTGGGCTATGAGTGGTCGTTTGTTTGATTGTATGTATGGGTACTTGTCTGGATGTATATGATGTTTGTAGTTTTGCTGGTTTTTAGTTTCCCAGTGACCGCATAAATACCTGTTACCAATAAAACCTGCTGCTTGTTAAGTTAACCAGTGCACCTATACTTTTCCAATATCTTCTAATTGATAGGGATTCCCATTAACCATATATTCATACACACACAGTCTCTTATTGGTGTTGCACAGATTTACCACTGCTCTCTCTATTATTTGGATTTCAGTCGCATACCTAGATGTCCCATGTGTTTAGGTACATTCTTGGTTCACCCACTCATGCACACACACACACACAGTGTTTCTCACTAATGCAGCTACCAGGCAAACATCTGTTTAAAAAATGAGCTCGACTAATCTGAGGTGTAGAGGACTATGTATCAGGGATGCAAGGGAAGATTTTCAAGGTCAGGTGCTACAATGAATAAACCAAAGGGCTTTACTGTTATATGTAGAATAATGACTCTTCATGGGAGACCATGTGTAAATTGTTGGGAACAACCTTGACAGGCTGGTGTACATTAATCACAAGCAGAAGAAGAAGCATTCATTATTGTCACACTATAGTGTGTTTTTTTTCGCAATGGATCACAGCTCTGGAGTCTGGGGTTAAAAAGCAGGGTACAGCACACCTGGAGAAGAAAGGGCTGAGGGCCTTGCACAGGGGTCCAACAGTGGCTCTTTAAATCCCAAGTTCCCATCACTATCTTTATGATATTAGCCTTACAAGTGTATTCAACATCAAACTGTTTGGACAGATGGATTTGGATACACTATAGAGACAAAAGTATTAGGATACTTGGCCATCATCAGTTTTACCCTTATAAAAACCTTCCCAATTCGGGTAAATTTTAAAGCATAGCTGTGGGGATCTGTTTGTTCAACCAAGATAAGTGAAATCAGACACTAATGTCGAGTGAGAAGGTCTGGGGTGCAGTAAGAGTTCCAGTTTGTACTAAAGGTGTTCAGTGGGGTTAAGATCAGGGCTCTGGGCAGGCTCACACATGGTATATTTATATAACGGTAGACTGTTGTAAGAAGATTATTAATAGCATCTTTTATTAATTTATTGATTTTTTAATGTCATATTTGGGACTTTTGAGGCTAAATGTAATGTGCTAGCTTAAATTTTTTTTGCTCCATATTTCTGTTTTTTTTTTTTATTAATTTATTCCTGAGTTTGCACTTTTCTAGTTACTATGGAATGATGAGCCTGACATTGCGGCATGACATGTGGAGAGACTGGCAATTGTCCAGCTGCCCCGCAGCCCAGGAACAAAGTCACTTTTCAGCTACAAGCTGCTTCAGCCTCCTAATTTAAAAAGCAGCTTGTGAAATGTTTTAGTGGTATTGTAAGAAACTAGAACTGACAATATTTTAAGTGCACGGTATCACACTAGTCTTATCACTGTGAGGGTTCTACAAAATGAACCTTGCCCCCGAACATGTGTAGCTTTACGTCGGTCCTAGTGTAAATGGCAAATCCTATGTAACCTTATCTCTAGCAGGGAGGTCAGTTAAGGGGAAGAAAAAGTGATGTCATTGTTTTTAAGACAAATAAAAAAAACTAACTGATCGTTTGTTTTTAACTTATCAAACCTGAAGCATAAATTAAAAAAAAAAAATTGCGACTACAGCGAATACAGAATGGTTCCAACTCAAGACTTCAGTTCATAGGAGATTTGACTGTGATGTGACTGGATGTTGTTTGATATTAATAGCATTGTAAGGAATTGCATACCCATTCAAACACACCCTTGATCTCTAAAACAGCTTTTAAAGACTTGTAAATTGTAAAATTGTCTGCAAGTGTGTGTGTGTCGGGGAAAACCCGTAGAATTGGAGGGGATGTTTTGGAATTAAAAGGCAACAAGTACAAGGAACAACAGGGAAGTCCCTTTTTTATGTCAGTCAATAAATCATGTGTGTGTGTATATTTATATGCAAAGAATAGAACAAAAACCACAAGGATATTCAACACAGAGTTATGCTGAATTAAACATAAATTAGCATTAATTCTTTCCTCCCTCTCTCTCTCTCTCTCTCTCTCATATATATATATATATATATATATATATATATATATATATATATATATATATATATATATATTATCTATTATGTGTGTATGTATGTTCAGCGTCATGTTTATAAAAGTGAAAACAGGCCAGTCACATCAGACATGTCAATTTTACAAAAACAGACTGGTGGGCATCAATAGATCTTCCACTATCTTCTGAAGTCTTCTGAAAATCTGGTAAAAACCAAACCGATCAGGTGATGACCTCGAAACTTTACAACATTTGGTTGCAGCATCTGACACTGAGCCTTAAACAGTCAGAACTAATTTGGATTCAAAGCTGTTACCTTTTTATTTTGTTCTATTTACTGAATTGTTTTATTCCCTAATGTTTTCTTCATTTCCCTCTATTACCCACACCATGGTTTGGAGTTGGCCTTTAAAGTAAAATTAAATAAATAAATACTAATAACAAACTTAGGCAAACTTTAACATTGCAGAATTCTGTGAGGTTATGCTGTTCTTTTGACATTTCAAGCATTTCTAATATTTTATTTACTAGACATACACACACACACACACACACACACACACATCCAGCTATGGAACAAATCTAAATAAGCAAGGTCACAAAAGCTCATCCAAGGTCAGGGGTCAATTGGGTAAAATCAATACTGACTAGACAGATTTGGTTGGGTAGCCTGACAAAAACACACTTATTTTCTATTACACACACACACATGTATTTACCTGTGTGTGTAAAGCAGCAATTGGCTTAAAGGCTAAAATTCCTCTGCAGAGCATGGCTGGAGGGAGCGAGCAAGAGAGAGAGAGAAAGTTAAATAATTTAGTGTGTAATGTTTTCAACTAATCAGACCAGTGCTATGAGGAGTGTGTGATAAAGATGGGGTGTGTATTTCTAACTAAGGGTAAATGGTAGGCAATTAGTTATAACAGTGATAAAGCAGTTTGTGTGTGTGTGTGTGTGTGTGTGTGCGCGTGTGTGTAAAAATGCACTGGGAAGTCTGCCTAAATTTTTGGTTCTGTATCAGAGAGAGGGAAGTTGGACAGTTAGCATTTTAGCATGTTTTTAACATTTACCTTCTCTAGAATTACTTTTATAATTTATAATTTATAGAACTGGGCAGTTGAAGGTTAACCCACATGTGGTGTTCAAGTTTTAGTTCATGGCTCTGGTGGACACACGGCTTTATTGGGTTTTTAATTAACGCAAATATAACAATTAATGGAAAAACACCAAAAAGAGGTTTTCTTTAGCTCATATACAAGCAACATTTATAGTCAATATTTGCTATTAAAAATATGTGTTATGGAAAATTTGTACCATGTTATGTTATACATAGAAAATGAGCCAAGGCCAATAAGTCTGGGGCTAAATAAAATACTAAATAGCCATAATTTATCTGTAAAAAAAATCAGAAATCAGTTACCTTTTGATGAGCAGTTTAACACCTTAAGGCTAAAGATCCTGTGTATAACAGGGTAATAACAAAGGTGTGGGCGTGGAACTAGTGATGCCATTAAGTGTCCACAAAAATAATTGGTCTTGGTCAAAGTATCAAATAACATGGCTTGAGAAACACACTCAAACACACACATACACACTAAGAGACTCTTGCCTGTGCATTAGCAGGACGGCATTAATGCTAGTATGAATCATTAAGAGCTGGCTGACGTGAATGTTAGAGTATCGGCTGGTGCAAGGCTGACAACAGAAGTGTTTAGTTGCTGATGCTGATTGCTGTCTCAAATAGGTTTTAAATTATTATTAAACTTTATATTTAATTTAAGTTCATTTTGGAGGGGGCAGTGGTGGCACAAATGGTTAAGGCGCTGAGTTGTTGATTGGACGACTAGGAAGACCAGGGTTTGAGCCCCACTGCTGCCGAGTCTGCCACTGTTGGGTTCTTGGGTTCAAGACCCTTAACCCTTCCCGCTCCAGGGGCGCTGCATCATAGCTGAACCTGCGCTGTGAGCGGATATGCGAAGATAGGATATGCGAAAATCATTTCACTATATGCTGTACTGTGTATAATTATGTAGGTGACAGATAAAAGTTTAATTGAAATAATATTATGTAGATTTAATCTTAAATCGTAAATAAGAAAAATGTAATTAGGGGTCTCTGTGGCATTAATAGTGTTATTATTATTGTTAAATTGCTTTATTACATTATAGAACAACATAATAAGATGAAATATATTTTAAAAAAATATATCTTTGTGTGACTGTTAGCTGTTATATCATGCGAACTCTGGAAACGAGATGGGTTTTTTTCTGTTTTTTATAAAATTGCAAAGTTTAAAAAAACAAAAAAAACAAAACCTGTGTGTGTGTAATGTTTTTTTATAACCCTATAACTAAACTGCAGAAATTTTATTTATTTAAAATGATTAAACTGATGGGGTTTTTTTGTATAAATTATTTTTGGCCATTTAAATGTATAAACTGATTTCAATCAATAGGAATTGATTTCATCACAGAAATACATTATTACCTATTAAATAATTATATTTCATTTACACACTTGTTTAAACAGATTATTCCGTTTTTATCGTCTTTTCTTTAAACATACTTTTTTATTGTGTTGTTCTTAGCTGGTATATCCTTTTATAGTTAAATAAAGCTTTTTTTTTTTTTTTTTTTTACAAATTCACAAAAAAAATGTAAATAAAAATTAACCTTTGTGTGTAAACTACTTTTTTCAACCATTGTATTTTAATAGTATTATCCCATAAATTAAATTAATTAGTAATGATCAAATCATAAGCTTGGCCTTTGAAGTGTGTTTACCTGCGTTTAATCAGTAAAAAAAAAAAGAGTGTATTTTATATATTAATGAAAAGACATCACAGAATAAAATCACTAGAATTTTACTACATTAAATATGTTATTACTGAAGTCCACCTTATTTTATACAGCATCTGCTATAAAGTTTATTGACAGTTGGAATAATATTGGGAAGTGTGTGTGTGTGTGTGTGTGTGTGTGTCTTTACACATCTGCACACGTGCCTTAAGAATATAATCAAAGCATCTTCTCAAATTCGTGTATGTGTACACAGACTGCAGATACCAGATATTTAATAACACAATGTGCTGTTTTTTGGAATGTGCAAAAAAAAACACACAACACACACACAATTAAAATGTGTGGTGTCAATATGGTACTATATAAAGGACAACTGGCAGTATTGGCAGAATACTGCACCAAGTTACACACATCCACTCACACACACACACAGGGAAATCAGAACCAAACTAGTTCAGCATCACAGGCCTGTGTTAAAACACAGGGGGGGACAGAGAGAGGAAGAAAGAGAGAGAGAGAAAGAGAGAGAGAGAGAAAGACAGACAGAGAGAGAGAGAGAGAGAGAGAGCGCAAGACAGGGAGATGCAGTTGTTCACTTTAGTCTATTCTCCACCTCGAGCTGTCTGCCATCCAAGAAGGAGTGGCCCGAAGAGGGAGGGGTGAAAGTGGGAAAGGGAGGGAAGAACAGGGGGAGAGAGAGAGAGAGAGAGAGCAGGAGCGCTCCGCAGAAGCAGGGACCGAATCAGACAGTGCAGGAACCAAAGTAGAGTCAGACGTGGCAACAGAGGGACCTTAACACACCCGATACATTGAGTGGTGCACAAAGACTTGAGGACTGAGAATCCAAAAAAAAACCCCATTACTATTACTATAAAGAAAGAAAAAAGAGAGAATAGACAGTTTATAGGACTGTTCTGTTCTGTGACAGAGAGAAAGAAGGAACGTATTTTTCAGAAGGACCCTTGGAATTCTGCGCTTTTACACTCAATACCTTTCTCTTTTTCAAACACACTTACACACACACGGTCTTGCAGCAGTAGGTAGATACCTCTATTCCTCCCTGCAGCTCTTAAAGAGTGGGAGAGAGACAGAGTGTGTGTGAGTGAGAGAGAGAAAGAGAGAGAGAGAAAGAGAAAGAGCCTGCCGTTCCACTGGAGTCAACGGGACCATGGCACCTGTCAGAGACGCAGCGGCGCTCGGCTGAAGAGGCACACACACACTTGCTCACACACACAAACTGCGTGAGATTAGCAGTACAAAGGTGAGAAAGAATTGTTATTGGCTGTTCCTAAATCATGTTTTGTCTGTGTAAGTGTTTGTTTTGCTCTGTTTTCATAAACTTTGCATTTAAGAAAATTCTGATGACTTGAAACACACACACACACACACACACACACACACCTGTAAATCTGTACTATAATTACTATAATACTTTTTTACATTTTTTTAGAGACCACCCATAATAGTGCCAGATGTTGATAGTAGTGTAGGGAGGAGGAGATTCTAAAAGTTTATGAGATCTATTTTTTCCTTCTGACACACACCGTTGCACACGTTCCATCTCTGAATTATGATTTTCCTCTCTTCCTTGGAATATTTCATTTTGCCATGCATTCGTTTATGATATATGATCATTTTGTGCACTGTTGTGTGTCCCAGGCTGTTCTAGTTTGTCCAGTGATCTCCTTTAACTCTACAGTTACTCTGGGACACAGACACAATGCCTTTGTGGATCTATTAGAGCCAAGTGTGTGTGTATGTCATTGTGTATAGAGAGAGATAGTGTGCGGTAAATCTCTGATCCATGTCAGTTGTTTTGTCTGAAATATTTACTTTTCTCAGCTAAAATATCGTCAGTGGGAGGAGTTAAAAAGTGAGAAGTCGGTCTGGTGTCTGGGCAAAAAAGCAAAAGGCTGCCATTATCAAGATTTTATAAGACTTTTGAGTTTTAATACTAAAGCTTGAAATGAGGGACTGCAAATGATACAAACCTTTGGACTTGTAGAATAGCAGAGGCTACAGTAGATAAATGTCTATTATAAACAAACAAGATAAATCTAGTTGTTGATAATGTAATGCTTTATGGAAGGAGTCTCCAGTGTTAGTATCAATTACATCTACTTTATTTACAAGAAAGAGAGAGAGAGAGAGAGAGAGAGAGATACAGGGGAAGAGGGAAAGAGACTTTATTAACAAGGGAGACAGAAAGAGATAAAGAAAGAGAGAGAGAGAGAGAGACATACTTTATTAACAAGAAAGAGAAGGATAGAGGACAGAGAAAGAAAGAAAGAGACAGACAAATAGAGAAAGAGAGAGAGAGAAAGAGAGCAAAAAATGGAAGAGAGGGAAAGAAAGAAATAGTGAAGGAGAGAAAGAGAGTGAAATAGACAGTGAGAGGGAGAAAGCGAAAGAGAGAGTAAGAGAGAAAATAGAGAGCGAAAGAGAAAAGACTGTTTATAGTTACTTTAATGTAAGTGAGAACAGAAACTAACTTTTTTCTCCAAGCATAAGTGTAAACAGTTAACACATGGATCAACCAACCAACCAATCAATCAACCAATCAATCAACCAATCAATCAATCAACTCAACCAACCAACCAATCAATCAACCAATCAATCAACCAATCAATCAATCAACCACTGTTATCAGGAATTTTCTGTGGTATAAGTGGATTAAAACATTTCAGAACATGATATCACAGTAAGCTTTGGGTCATGATGTTGATTATTTTCCCATTCGAGTCTCAGCCGTTGCATTTATTTCTTACACATTATAGGAATAAAGTTAGTAACAGTCACACGTCTCTAAAAAGACAACTTTATAAAACCTGGACCACTTTTACACCCAAACCTGTCACTCAACTGCCTCTAGACCTCCATTCTATAAGCTTTATTAACGGTGCTTCTGTTCTTTTTTTTTTCGGTAGAGAAAAATGTGTTGAAATTGATGTGATGACCTCACATCTGCTACAGATGTGGTTGTTGGATTGGTTCGAAAAAGTGCTTGACTATTCCTTTAACACACACCCGCTCTCACCCAGAGGTCTTTGGCTGGAACACTGTGACTTTGTCCTCTCCGTCTGTCCTCTTAAATAACATGACATTCTTTTACTGCCTATAAACACAGCTGACTGTGTGTGTAAGTGTAGTTAGTATTTTTCTGGCAGTACAGCGTAATTCGGGTGCCGGTGGACGTCTGTGTTTGCGTGTGTGTTCAGGCACACGTTTGTGTATAATACTAAATACTGAAATATCTTAATTAAGCTAATTGCAGAGCGGTGCATACTGAACAAAAGCTCAGTGTGTGTAAGCAGCTGGAGAAGCTGTGTGTGTGTGTGTGTGTGTATTTCTCACTTAATTCTGCTTTCCATAATCAAAGAGTGTTGTCTCTTTTACTTAGCATTTGTGTTAATTATTGTTTGGAGTGCTTTATAATGACTGCTAATTGATTTAAATGCGGTCTGGTGCTTTGAAGGCAAACGATTTAGTTAGGATGCCACGATAGCTGCAGAAAATCTTGTCTCGTGTGTCTGTGTGTGTGTGTGTTTGTTTGTAAGTGTGTAATCTAATCTCTTCTATTCTTATATTCTATTTTTCTTGTCTTTTCTTCTCTTTTTTATATCTTTTCTTCTCTTCTTATATTCTATTTTTCTTATCTTCTCTTCCTATATCTTTTCTTTTTTCTATCTTCTCTTCTTTTTTCTTCTTTTCTTCTCTTTTCATATCTTTTCTTCTTTTTTCTTCTTTCTTCTTCTCTTCATCTTTCTCTTCTTTCTCACTTCCCTTCTTCTTCTTCGTCTTCTTCTATTTTCTTCTTTTTTCCTCTTCTTTTTCTTTTTTCTTTTTCCGCTTTTCTTCTTCTTCCATTCTGTTTGCTCTTCTTCTTCTCTTCTCCTCATCTTTTTCTCTTCTTGTTGAAATTGGATTAATAAAACAGGATAGATAGAATGGCATGTGTGCAGTATAAGAATAAGAGCCAATGTGTAGATCAGTAAAGAGACAGAAAAAAAGAAAGCATGAAAAGGAGTGGGGGGAAATGGGAAAGAGGGAGGAAGCGGATGGCTTTTAGTCAGGAGCCTCAGCCGGTATGGGTCGTTAATTGAGCTGATCCCAAAGGGGGGTATCAGACCCCAGATTAATTTGGCTCCCCTTTTTTGCACACACACACACACACACACACACACACACACACACACACAATCCATATCAATCTCCCAGACCTCAGGAGCACTTAGTGCTGTCTGATAGCCAGCTGTTACAGAGTAAAACAGCAGTGACGGCAAGTTTGTGTGTGTGTGTGGTGTGTGTGTGTGTGTTTTTTAAATTTTTAATTTCCTACAAGTGTTTTAATTTTTTTTTTGGCAGGTTGAAATTTATAATTAATAAAATAAGCTGATGAAGCAGTTTTGAAACAGGTTTGTCATTAAAGAATTGCAGATTATTCATACAGAACCTTTTTATGTGTGTTCACACTTGTCATGTTTGGTTCGATTAAAATGAACGCTGGTGTAATTGTCCGGTTAGTGCGGTAAATGTAAAGGAACCCTGGTGCAAACCAAACAAGCAGACTGAGACAGCTAAAACAATGGGCCTCGGTCCGCTTTCAAACGAACTCTAATGTGCTCTAATTGGTGTAAGAACACAAAATGGATAAAATAGATCTAATGAAACCAAAATCAGGTTGTGATGTCACAAGATGCGACTCGTGTAATTCCGATCTAGATTTTTGAATTTCAAAAGACAGAATCTACCTGGTTCGTCTTGTTTTAGGACCCATGCTGGCCATTGTTTAAAAAAAATTGTTGGAAACGGCGTCTCCTTGCAGCAGATCCTCGTTTTTGCAAACAACGGATAAAATCCTGTAAAAGATCTTGACGAGTTTTCAGCTGGATAAAGTAAAACCTCAATCCATTACACAGCGTTGTTTTGGTAAGCGTTGTTATAGCAAGTTCTGTATCAAAATATACACCTCAAAAGACGACCAATCAGGCGGTTAGCGCATCACTATGCCTTTCGGTTTAGGTTCGCTGTCAAAAATGCAGGTGTGAAAGCTAAGCGGACCAAATGTGTATATATATATATATATATATATATATATATATAATGTAGTACAATATCGAATTATAAACTACAATTTATGCATCAGAACTGGTGCGAACATCCGATATTTAACCCATTTGTAATGTTATGTACCGTTTCTGCCTTTGCAATGTTGTTGTTTAGGCAATAGAGATCGACCTCACAGGTTTTTAATATTAAAAAAAAAACAGCAGACCCGTACAGTAATAGTACACCGGCTCACCTTAATGGTGTGTGTGCATGCACTGAGAGCATCATGAAAAATGCATGTCACATGCTGTCCTGCTTGGCTCACGATCTTCTTTAACAAGATCGGCTTTTTGCTTGTGGGTGTTACTGCATGAGCCATTTCCTGTGGTGCTGTTCCTCTCCGAGAGTCACCAATGCTACTGATAAGCCTATCATTTAACAAAGTGCCATGTACAATTGTGACTTATGGACTTGTGCAATCAGTTTGAAAGAAATGTGGCAATAAGTATACATGTGATGTTCAGTCTCGCTCACAAGCAAGAATTTAACAGAATTAAACAGGAAACTTGAGGTGTTCAAACCAAACGCCCTCAGGAGAATTCTTTAGCAGAGCAGTGGTGGAAAGAAAAAATTCCGCTTAAGTAAAATTATTGTTACTTAAGAAATGATCACTTAAGTACAAAGAGAAGTACTGAAAAATGATATTACACAAGTAAATACGTATTTAGTTAAAAAAAAATACTTAAATTACTGCATTACAAAGTAGTTCAGTGTATAAAGTGTGATTTTAAACTATTAAGCTGATCTCAATTCAGCAACTTTATGGACTGTTTTCTGTGCTGCACCACAGACAGTTACAGAACCTCTCATAGTGCTCAAATTCCGAACTTATTTGATGTCTTATGCTTGAACAGATCATAATTGTATAGAAAATTCTTGAAATATCTGCATAATCAATTTTATCTTAAAAGAATGTGAACTTTAGTAGAATAAAATGCACTTTTTACTCTACTTGTCTTTAATAATGTTCAAAATTTATAATAATTTAGTTTTCGCAGTGGAATATTTAGTAAAGCCATAAGAAAGTTTCTTATAGGTGTTCTTTTGGCTACCAATTTTTATCTTATTTAAATCGAAACTTCTATAAAAATCGATAAGAATCATGATTGCTAAACAGAATCATTATAATACGACTGATACCAAACCCTACTTAAGTGCCAGACTCAAATTCTCTTAACAATAGACATTAACAGTAAAAGTAATCCTTGCCCCAGAAATTAATGGGGTGAGAACATTTTTGATTGGTCAAAAAAAAGGCAAAACATTTTTATGTATTTAACAACAAGATATTACTTTATTAATTTAGAAAGTTTTTAATATGATAAACAACATTTATGAACTTTACACTTCATGCAAATGTGGCCCTAATCCAATTTCTTTTGGCCACATGCAACTCAGATCTGTAATACGGGGAGAACATCCATGCAATACGGGGAGAACATACAAACTCCACACAGAAAAACCTCTTCCCAGGAATCGAACCCAGAAAGCAACAGTGCTAACCACTAAGCCACCGTGCTGTCCTAACTACAAACAATTGATATATAAATAAATTTGCTCAAGGTGTTCACATCACGGTCTCGCCACTCCTCACTCTGTCTTCGCATTCACACACACCTCCATACTGAAGTAGCGGCCTCTTCCTCTACAGCATGCTATTTTTTAAAAATTTGGCCTTATTCGTCCTCTTTCTGATCCTCAACGACTGTTTATTAACTCGCTGTCATCCACGGCACATCCCCTTATAAATGTAAGCATCTAACATGTTAACGCTGCCTTCAATCTTGTTTTATTTTCCTGTATGACAGGACGCTGGGAAAAACGTAGAATTTGTCATTTTGCGCATGGCAGTCAGGAAACGGATATTGGTCACGTTTAGAACAACAATGTGAACAACTATACAAAAAATCTTAGCAAAAATGAGAATTGAGCACTAAGCTTCGCAGTGTGAACGTAGTCAGCACGTAACAGCACAACCTTACATCTTCAATTATCTTTTGTTTGCCTTTTCTTTTTCTGCATGTTGAAATGACATAAATACCGCTTAGTTTGCATCTCTTTAAAAACAAAACCTCATCCTGAAACCGTCCAGTTGAATCTCCGAACCCCATTACACCTTAGAAGTCTCTGAAAGCCTAGTGGAACGACATTTAAATGAAAATGTCTCATTTCCAGCTCCAGCTGTTTGAACTTGAGACTCTAATCTGAGTCTATTCTAACAGACCGTGTCCTTTCCTGCATTCTGTATGGTCATAAAGTCTCCAGCATCAGGCCACAATGGTTTCCTATAAATTCTAGTGTGCCTACAATGCAGCCAGTGTGCATTTAAATAGTAAAAGCTCACACTTAGGCTCACCCGGGTGTCACTTGAAGTCAGGGTCACGTATTCAATAGGGCATTTCTTTGGGTTCTTTACTTTCTATCTACTTGCTTTAAAAAAATAAATAAATTGTGTAGATAGATTTTATATGTAATTTTATGACTCCATTTTTGTGATCACTTTAACTAACTGTATGTTTCACAAACTAATGCCATAAAGTTGGAAGAGATGATTCTCTAGGATGTCAGTATATGCTCTAATCTCCATAAAGACATGGTGTGTCATGGTTGGTTTTAAAGAACTCCAATTTCCTACACAGAACCTTGATCTCAACCCCACGGAACAACTTTTTGAGGTGAACTGGAATATTGATTTCACCTCAGACTTCCTCATCCAACAACAATGCCTGAAATCACTAATATTATTGTGGCTAAATGAGTGAATCCCTACAGACAAATCATAGCGAAAAATTATTACTGTATAAAGAGTGAGAATAAATTAGGAATAGTGTGGCACATATATGTTATACTTATAATTTGAAACCCTCTCTTTAAAAAAAAATGTGTGTTGTATATTAGGGTTTCGATTAGTGTTGAAAAGTAATAAAGTACAAATACTTCCTTACTGTACTTAAGTAGATTTTTCTGGTGTCAATACTTTACTTAACTGTTTATTTTTCTGGCAACTTTGTACTCTTTACATTTTACACAAATATCTGCACTTTCTACTTATTACATTTTTTGAATAGGCTCATACAGTTTTAATCTGTTTGGTGGTGTGATCGATATTTCTTTTAATTGTGCAGTTTGCTCGCCTTTTTCAACAAATCTACTTTTGTTATTTTGCTTCTTTTTTAATCTATTATTATTTGCGTTTTTTTGCCTAGCACGATCTGTAAACATAGGCTAGTTTATGAAGCTAACAACAAACAAGACAGTCAGGGAGAAGACAACAAGAATGGCTAATGTGGCTAACTTAATTTACCATCTTTTCACCATCAGAAGACTATAATCTATAGCAGCTTCAAGTGCATATTGTTTATCTTATGGAACTGTAATGTAATTCTGGTAGTTGATTTACTTTTTACTTAAGTACACGTCAGAGCCTATACTTCTTAACTTTATCTTAGGTAAAAATTTTTACTTCAACTTTTACCAGAGTCATTTTAGACATGAGTATCTGTACTTCTACTTGAGTAAAGGATCTGTGCCATCTCTGAATTTAATATTATTTACAACGTCCGTTAAATTTATTTTTCAGCTAGAAAAAAGTTTTAGGGTTCTGATTAATCGCTACAGAGAGAGAGAGAGAGAGAGAGAGAGAGAGAGCTAAAAAGAGGGAGAGGAAGAAAGAAAAAGAGATTACCAGCCCTGTTTGTTTCCACTAGGCTTCCAGAAACTTCTGACTTGTAAATGAGTTCTGACATTTAATGGAAAGTGTTGCAAACCAGCATTTACGTCATTGTAACCATTTTTGTTGCTTGTTTTTCCTTTATAAAGACGAACCTGATTGTCATTCCATCATGCTTGTCCACTGTCTCGTGTTTCAAGTGTACAACACAATAGGATGTTTAAAAGAAAAACCCATATGGATTCAATAATCAGGTGTCCCAATACTTTTGTCCATAATAATGATTAATTCTTGTGGTCTGGATAAGTTCGTCCAAGCTCACAAAGTGCCATCACATGTAGCACCTCCTTGTTTTTGTGGCCTTTTGTCTGCTTACTGCCGTTTCGACAGGTGGTGCAGTGCAGTTCCAGGTGCCACATAGCTGAAGGGCATATCATTATCTTCACATAGCAAGTGGCCACTTGTGTAAACATAATTGGTACCGAGGAAGTAAGCAGATAGATAGATAGATAGACAGACAGACAGCAACGAAATGCTGTTTAGCATCTACCAGAAGTGCAAATAGTAGAAAATTGTGCAAATGAACAAATAGGCATGTGCTGATATAACACTTTAATTTCTCTGCCAGTAATAATTGCTTAAGCTTCATTTTATCATAGTATCTCAGCTAAACTCTTATCACTCAGTAAGCGTGGATGTCCTTTTATCAGTGGCTCATATGGAGAACAGATTTCTGGAATAGCATTTTTTTCTGTCTAAAGTCCCTTTAGGTCAAAGCACAGGCTGTTTTATAATTCTTTCCAGTAGATAAAACTTATCATCCAAAAAAGTGGAATGTTAGACATTTAACGCAGCCAAAAATGCAGCTTTGCAATTGCGTATAAATTCTTCTTTTTAATATAACTACAGACACTGGTGGATGACACGTCCCCCAATTGTTAAAAGATGCTGAAAGACCTGCTGTCTGAATTAAAGCTTGGGTCAGAAATGACTGCAAACTGCAGCAGATTACATGTCTAGTGTACTAGGACTGTGTACACTGTTGATGTGTGTGTGTGTGTGTGTGTGTGTGTGTGTGTGTGAGAGAGAGAGAGAGAGAGAGAGAGAGAGAGAGAGAGAGGTGCACTGTGTCTTTTCAATAATAAGAGTTGGATTGTATGCAGAAACTGGGTTTGTATGTCAGTGTGTGTGTTTTCAAGAATTTTACTATTACGTCATCATTAATTTCAAATACTGAAGTATTAAAGTATGTAAAATTAAAATTAGGCATTTTAATTGTAGAAAAAATTGTAAAGTCAGAACATAAAAAAATGAAATTAGGGAAATGGATAGAAATTTTGGATAAAAGAAAATATTGCTGCTCAAAAAGAAGCTGAATGTGTTTGTGTGTAAAAACTATAGTTTTTGTCATAGCATTTTATAGTGCTCTCTCTTTCCCTTTTTTTCTGTCTCTCTCTCTCTCTCTGTCTCACACACACACACACACACTGCATTGTGGTTAGATGCAAGTTAATACGATAAACATGCAAATTTGCTCATGTTCGCAACAGATATATCCAGCACACATACATACATCCTACCTTTTTGTGTGTATACGTACTGTGTAAATCATGCTAAGTATTGTTTTAACTTTGTTAGCAAATCCATTACAAAATCTTACAGAAGGCCATTGTGTTGGTGTGCGAGTGTGTGTAACTCAGTGATTGTTTGTAAACTGGCCAGCAAGCCTCTTTAGAGGAATTTTATTAAGTATGACCCACAGGCATGCATGCGTGTGTGTGTGTTGGTATAGGAATGGTTCATACAGTGTACCATGTACACAAGTTAAGGGCAGGGATAACTAAACAATGTTAATTAAAAACAGGGAGTGTGTCCGTGTGTGTGTGTGTGTGTGTACTAAATAGTTGAACTTTATGCATATTCATGTGTGACTCACTGCATGTTTTAAAGGGCTGCTCAAGAGGTTTGATTAATTTACAGAGAGGACAAAATGCTGTGTGTGTATTTGTGTATGTGTGTGTGAGAGAGAGGATAGAGAGAGAAATAGAGAGATAAAAAGGAAGAAAGAATAAAAGCAAATGACAATTTAGAATTAAATGAATAAAACATTAAGTGATCAATCTCATCACACGTGAAATGAATATTAATTAACTGTCTTTACAACAGAACTATTACACACACAATTGTTTGTCATCATGGTCATATGCTGATTCGTCTTTAAATTCATCTGACAGTGAGCTGAATCCATGACATCACTGCGAGTGTGTGCGGCTCTGGTGAATTAGACTGAAAATAACTGGATTGAAAAAACAATTATTTACATATTCTTTTTTTACTTTCGCATTTGTGTTTTTAAGGCATTTTATTGATATTCAACTGCTATCGATACACACAGTATTCACTGCCAGTCAAAAGGCTGTCAACAATATGTTGTAACAAACTCCACTGAAGCGATTAGTATTAGAACTAAACTTAACTAACTTCACTTGGATGGGCTTGAACACTTTGTTAAACAACAAACAAACTTGACTAGAATAAACTTAACTTAGAGTGACGTAATTAGACTCACGATGGCGTTACATGGACAAACCAAAATCCACGAAAAAACACAATGGTAAACACAAGGGCTATAAATACACTAACCAATGGGATCACGTGACAGGAACACATAAGAAACAAATATCATTTGACAAGAAACAAGACCGAAATTTAAAAACAAAAGAAAACATGAACAGAAACATGACTTATTAAAAACTAAAGCAAAAGACATGATCAGAACATAAAGACGAGAAACATAAAACATGAACAAAACAAGAAACAAGATTGAACATAAAGCATAAAACAAACCTTACATTTGTTTTACAGCTTCATTTATACTTTAACTTTCCTATTTGAAAAAAAAGCTTGAAATTTGGTTAATATTTTTTATGTCATACGTGTGTCTAATAAAATTTGTGTTAATTTCCCATTTTATGCTTTATAGACAGGTAAAAAGGAGGACAAACAGTAACAAATGAGAGGAAAAGTTGCATAATTGATGGAAAGAGAACACAATAGTTAGGCAATTGATACATTTAGAAAGTGTAAGAAAGGAAAACAAAATGAAAATAATAAATATATGGTCGTAATTACATTGTGGACACTAGTAGCACAACACTTACAGTTAAGACTAGAGCTGTCCGAGTGTTACATAAATAGACAGACATCTAAAGATGTAAAACACTTTCATACAATATTTATTTCGAGAGCAATTAGAAAAGTAGCAGCTCTTAACTACGACTTTTTACAATAGTTACTTCTGATTTACTCCTTTAGTTTGACAAGCAGCGTTCTGAAAGTGCTGTAGTACAACATTTACGGTAAATTTTAGCGTTTGTAGCATTGTGTTAAAGAAAAGAAATTTTGAATTTGAGGCAGGACTCAATGAGTTAACTGTATAACCAGTTAGTACAGGCGGTCAATTAGTTTTGTGTGTGTTGTGTAAAAACAGGGAATGCTCGTCCAGCTGTGGATTCTTTGAAAAATATTTTCATTGTTGGAACAGTACTAAGCAAAATATTTCTCCATGTGTCACATCTGAAATGTCACCTGCGGCCAAATCACAGCTGTGCAATAGGATGTTCTTGTCTGTGGCAAGAATGTTGCGCTACGAAAAAAAAGATAATAATATAAGATATAAGATATCCGAGAACCTTTTTCTCACAGTTTATAGGCAGTTGATAAATATTTTCTGGAGTAATTCTTGTTTTTGTTAAATTGTACTTGTGACTGCTAAGTAAACAATCTAGTCATTTAAGGGTGAGCAGGATTAACTAATTAGCTCATTTTGATTAAACTATTTGTTTATATTTTTACATAATTTGCCCTCATATACAGTGTATTATATACTAGGAGTGTATAAAGTGGTTATATTACTGTAGAAGGACTTTATTAGAAGTTAAATACACAATTTAGAAATTAACTTAGGTATGTGATGTGTTGTACCTCATTCACTTATTTTTATTGTTGAACAACCATGGCTGGCCAAAGAGCTTAAAAATGTCCAGAAGGCAAATACAGCACAAACAACACAATGTCTCAGATCAATTCGAATTAAAAGCTAAGAAATGTGTTTAAGTAACATCTTGAAAATTTTAACAGTCCGAGCAGTTCTATTGTTTGCAGCTAAATAATTCCACAACATAAAAAGCTTGGTCAGCTTTATTTTTTAATATGGCTGTCTGGACATAGAGGAGCACCTGATTGGACAACCATCTGTTTTTTAAATTTATTAAAGCATTGTCAATTATCACACCAGGATTCCCTGTAAATCTACCAACATAGAAATGCATAGAAAATAAATATATGAGCATATACTAAAATTCACTTAAATCCAGAGGACAACCACAACAATCTCACACAATCTTTTATTTTCATCAAGACAAATAAAGTTCGGAGCCATAATTTCTTTTGCAATTAAGTAATAACAAAAATGAAGCGTTGTCAATTGGGACGACAGGAAAATACATTTGCACACCATTCACGTAGCAATAAAATGAGATATTGCGTTATCTGAAAATATACCCTAAGGGCAGCATATACAAAGAAAACAACATAGGGCTGAATATAGACCCATGGGGGACCCCACAATAGAGAGGGGCAGCAGATGAAGAAAATTCACCAAGATAAACAGAAAAACATCTGTCTGTCCAATATTAATGAAACCGTTTACGCCAACACACTGTTCAAGTTTAGATAAAAGAATTTGGTTGCTGACCGTATCAAAGGCTGCAAATTAAATCCAAAAGGACTTAAACAGCAGAATTACCAGATTTCACAGCCAGAAGTAGATCACTTATAAGAAACTTAAAAAAAAAAAAAAAAAAAAAAAAAAAAAAGATATTCATCTAGAAATGATTGTAGTTGTTTTAAAAACAACTCTCTCCAGAACTTTCATTAAGAAATTGGGAGTTTCAGTATAGATCTAAAATTAGACAAAATTGAATGATTTAAATTATTCTTTTTTAAAAATTGGTTGCACAATGACGCGTTTAAAAACCCTGAGCTAAGAGATGTATTAAGCAATGACACAATGCTTGGCCCAGCAGTGTCAGGGTTACTGTTTAGATCCAGGGATACTGTTAAGGGGGCAGTTGGCAGGATGTAGTTGTTTAACTATGTCAGAAAGATGAGAGAATGTAACAGACTTAAACTGCTGGAAGACAGAACGAAGGCAGGTTTGTGATAACCGAGATGAGCTAGGGCCAGCTATTTTTTTCCATACAATATTTTAAAAAGTTTTCATATAAAAGTAAAATATGGCACAGTACAATCTAACTTATGTTGGGTTAACAAAAGAGTTTAAAATAAAAATAAAAAATAGATGTTGCGCGGCAGTACGGTTGCTTAGTAGTTAGCACCGTTGCCTAACAGAAAGAAGGTCCCATGTTCACAGGGGCTTTTTGTGTGGAGTTTGCATGTTCTCCTCGTGCTTGTATGGATTTACTTTGGGTACTCTGGTTTCCTCCCACAGTCTGAAAACATGCATGTTAGATTGATTGGTGGAGGAGTGAGTGAGTTTGTGCATGAGTGTCCCTGTGATGGACTGGCGTCCTGTCCAGGTTGTACCCCGCCTGCCTTTCGCCCTTTAGAGACGGCTGGGGAAAAATTTCAGCAGATCCCTGTGACCCCAAATTAGGGAATAAGCAATAAATGAATAAAATTCTTTTTCCGCTTTTTCTTAGCTGTCCTGCAGGTACATCTGAATGAGCAGGTAATGTCATTCAACATTCAATAAAACAGTGCTATTTATTTCATATTTAAAAAGTTTGAAAAGTCTTTATTTTTCATTTCATTTTAAATAACATTACTTCTTTTGTAATTAGTAACGAATATGTATTAGATGTATTGGAGTAAAAGTTGACAGAAATATAAAAAAAAACCACGTAAAATACAGATTTTCCCCAAAAATACTTATTATTATTATTATTATTATTATTACTTCGTCATATTACACCTCTGGTATATACATACTGTACAATCTCCCTGTTAAAAAAGACAGACAGCATGGTGTTACGTTCTGCATTAGTTACCCAACTCATCACTTACTCTTGCGGGTGGCTTTTCTTATTTGTGTTGCCGTATATGTACTTTAAATAGTTGATTTGGTGTTTAATATTGTTTTAGGTTTTTTTTTTTTATGAACATTATTATTTTATTTTTATGTATATTTTTTAAATTCTGCCCTCATTTATTCAGAATAATGAAAGGTCCAAATGAAAAAGAGGGAAAAAGGAATGGCAGGGGCAAGAAAAAAAGAGACATATTAAAAATGCATTAAGGATTGTGGGTAATGGAACAGGGCAGTTGGTGTGGATTAGATAATGCTTATCAGATGTGTATGTGGGTGTATCCAAATATCTCTTCTAAAGCACTCAAGTATATGTAATTGATTGCGTGTTTGTTGTTGTGTGTGTGTGTGTGTGTGCTCTTTCTGACTAGTGTCCAGTAACACCTCTCACCAGTCTTAAAAAAAAAAAAAAAAAAAAAAAAAAAAAAAAAAAAGAGTGTATGCTGCGAGCACTCTGTAAATAATAAAAGATGCTAGAGACGATCGTACATGGAGAGTGTGTGTGTGTGTGTGCGCAGTATCTGAAAAAGAAGAGACAAGGCTACCTGGATTCCTCGCTCTAGTAACCCCTAATGAGAGTAGCTGCCTGTCAGAATGTGTGTGTGTGTATGTGTGTGTGTGTGTGTGCGTGCGCAGTGTATCAAAGCGAATCATTACAATCTACACTCATTTTGTTAATCTTATAAGAAAATTAACATTAAGCTTTTCATTAACATACTGAAAGTGATACCAAGACAGATTATGCAAGATGTCAAATAGTTGTATATCGTGTGTGTGCGTGTTTGTGTGTGTATTTGTAGTATTGAGTAGCTGTCATTAAAACTCACCCATGCTCTACCTGGTGCCACCCTGGGGGCGCTTCAGTAATCCAATACCTGTCAATCTTAATCTTTCTCTCTTCTCCTGAATTCCTCACACACCTGAATCTGTATACACCCCTAATGGATAATCGCCCCAGGGCACCTCTAAGCAAAAAGAGGGGATGTGTGTGTGCAGTGCTGTCAGGGAGGGGAGCTGGGATTGGTTAAGGGTTGAGTAAGACAGAAGTTCTTTTGTTTACTCTCTCTTTGTTAGTGTAGATCAGCCCAGTCTGCCTTGTTACTATGAGTCATTTATGGTGTTATATATGACTTATTAAGTTCTGGATGTTTGAACGGGTGTGCTATAAAGACATCAAGAACATCTGTTACCGGTTGGAAGGGGTTGTCTCGGGTTAAAATAGCACCAAAGCAAACTACTACCGTACCACAGTTGGGTCGCTTTAAATAAAAGAGACAAATGCCAGAAATGTAAATGTAAAAACTATATGCTGTTTAATAATAATTGCTATTAGCTAGTAAATAATAGCTAATTCTATAAATTATTAAAAACAGAGTAGAAAAAAATATTTTAAAAAAAGGTTTATTGTCAGTTGTTTTTTATCAATTTCTATAGTGTGTCAGTGGAAAATATCAGTTCACAGTTCCATTTATTTAGATCTCTTATACCCGCTTATTCCCTAATTCGGGGTCACAGTGATCTGCTGGAGTCTATTCCAGCCGTCTCTGGAAGGGCGAAAGGCAGGAGGGGGACACCCTGGACAGGTCGCCAGTCCATCACAGGGCCACAAACACACACTAACACTCATTTCTACTCCACATAGAAAGACCTCTGCCTGGGAATCAAACCCAGGACCTTCTTAGTGCTCACTACCAAGCCACCGTGCTGCCTATTATTTCGATAATAATTGTAATAATCCAGTGAGATTTTTTGTTTGCACAAGGAGTCTGACAAAAGCCAGTGCTCCACACAAAGATCTAATCTCAATCATCCAGATTGTCTAAAATGACATGAGGAAACAGAAAAAACTGAGACAGACTAAATCCTCTTCAAATCCTGTTAAAGCATTTTGGAGACGTTCTTACAGTTCTTCTGGATTTAGTCGCTCTCAGTTTGTTCTGTTTTTTTATGTCACTCTAGACAGACTAGATGATGATGAGAGCAGATCTCTGGATTAATACAATTAATTTTTGGAAATGGAAACATTTTTTTCACTGACACGCTACAGAAAAAGATGGAAAACAACAGACCTATGAGGTTTTTGACCATTGGTAGACCAGCGGTTGACCAGTCATTTATTCATTCATTCATTAATCTTCTATACCTGCTTATTCTCTAATTCGAGGTCACAGGGATCTGCTGGAGTCTATCCCAGCCGTCTCTGAAAGGGCGAAAGGCAGAAGGGGTACATCCTGGACAGATCGCCAGTCCATCACAGGGCCAAACACACACTCACTCCTATGGGCAATTTAGAATCACTAATCAACCAAACATACATGTTTTCGGGCTGTGGAAGTAAACCGGAGTGTGTTGGTGCATGGGCATACAGTATATCTGCATGGAAGTGTACAGAGCCAATCAGAGAACAGCATTTAGGATCCTAAAGGCTGGGACAGGAAATTGTATTACCATTACAAGATGCTTCATGGCTCCTGGGTAATTTTAGCACTCTGCAGCTTAAATGTAGCAGAGTAACTTCAAGAATGTAGTTTATTAATTGCGTAATACTGAATTTATTCTTAGTATATTAGTTGTTAATTGAGTTTGTATGGTAGTAATGTTTTGACTGTAGCAATATAGCAAACATTTGTGCTATTGTAACTAGGGTAAATATAACTAGGGTAATTATAGCTGTGCAGTAATTATTATTATATTTTATTACAAGTATGGTCTGATGATATGCAGTACCTGACATTCTAAATATTCATAAGTCAAACCTGAGGGTAATTAGGGCCGGAGTTGAGTGTTAGGATCAACTAAAATAAATGCACTCTCAATGCCAGGTGAGCCCAGACTGCTGCTGCTGCTGGGAAAAGTAGGGTGGTTTAATCAGAACGATAGGAGATAAAGGGTACAGTGCAGGAAAGAACAAAGGTATGGCTTCTGAGAACAGTGTGTGTGTGTGAGAGAGAAAGAACAAGTTAGTGTGTGTGTGTGTGTGTGAGAAAGAATAGTGCTCAGCGAGGCAGAGTTCAGACAATAAAGAAAATTCTTGCCTGCATTCCTTCCGAGTGTCCATGAACACCAACACACACACACACACACACACACACACACACACACACCTCTTTAATGCTGAATTGAAAATCGCTTTTTTTTCTTTCCTTACAGTAAATAGATACATAAGACTATACATTAGGCTAGTTGTTAGTTTAGAATGTCGTTAGATTAGGTTTAAATCCACGAGTAGGTGCGAGTGTTTATGCATACACAAGTGTTCAAGTTGTCTGTTAATAGTTGTGTGTAAGGCAAGAAAGACAAAAATAAAAGGAAGAAAGTTTAAATTAAAAGCAAAAACACAACATGCTTCATTTATCTTAACATGGAAATACCAAAAAAAATAATACAATTTTTGACATTGTACTTTTCTGGTTTAAGACAGAGCTCATTTGAAGTAGCAGGCAGTCAAGCGTGCGTTTGGCTCTCATTCTATTTTTTTAAGGATTAAGACTAAGTTGAAATTTAGTGTAGCTGTTTGTTATTAAGGTTGTAATTAATACATTATATTATATTAATTAGCGTTTGAAGTGGATTAAATCTCTTCTTCAAGGTTGTCCTTAAAACTATACAATGCCCGTTCTTGTCTTAGGACAACTACCGAATATGTTATAAGACTCGGGCCACATTTGCACTGCATGTGACCTAATTCTTTTTTTTTTTTCCTTCAGTGTAGCTTCATTCATATGTGGGAATAAATCAGATATGAATCGGATATGTGCATTAGATTCTGCCATGTAAGCAGAGAGATTAGATTTTCACTTGTCAATGCGAGTCGTATGTCATTGAATAAAAGACGATGATGATGTTAACTCAACTGGACACCAACAGCGGCATATATCTATATATGCTACAGCGATCAATGCTACATTCATCCAGGCTGCAACAAGGGATCTCCTCTATTCTTTCCGCCTGAAGAAAACTTTGTTTAGCCGACCTTTAAATATGGTGCGGAAGCAAAGTACTAAATGAATCATTACGCCTTGGTCCATTGCGTACATCGATTATTGTGCCGATTTTACTACCTTTTCCAGTCAGTACGTCCACCTTGTGTTGTTTTACCGCGTATAGTGTAAATGCAGATATCTGATACAGGTCAGTTTTTAAAAAAGATTTTAAAAAAAGTAAGCAGGTCATCAAGAAACGGGATGTATTTACAAAATTGGAACTAAGCATCAGGATTTGTAGTGTAAATGCGTCCCAGTGTATAAGCAAGTCTATTGGAAGTATAAAGCAATAGAGAAACAAACAAAAAAAATGATTAGGAGGACTATACTATCCTACTTCAGCAGTGTATTACTGTAATTAAAAAATGGTGGTCATTAACCACCAAATGCTCAATTGTATATTAAAAAAAAAAAAAAAAGTAAGTCGCTCTGTATAAGGGCGCCTGCCAGAGTCCGTAAATGTAAGCAGTGTTATTTATGCTAATGACTGATACCTGGAAGATCAGGGGTTTAATTCCCAGCAACACCATTTTACCACCGCCTGCCCCCTTGAGCAAGGCCCTTAACCCCTAATTGTTTAGATGTATAAATGAGATAAATCATCGCTCTCAATAAGGACATCTGCCAAATGCTGTAAATAATTAAATTCAATTAAATGAAAGTTGTCACATTCTTTTTGTCTCATACTTTAATACATTTTAATTCGATTTAGACAATGTATTAAACAGTTTAACATTTTTTATGCCATTTGGCCAGATTAAAATCTGCAAAAATCATGGAAAATTAAAGGATTACACATAGAAATCAAGGACGAGAAGGAGGGAGCACAGGGAGCTGGCTTGGAACAGCAGCAGAGTAATTAAATGTCTGTGCTGACAAGGGCACTAAAGGCAAAATATAAAGAAAAGCCCTTTCATTATCTGTGCCTTTAGTCGTGGGCTAATGTTAGAGCCACACATTTAGCTTTATGTCCACATACAGTGTCTTTTGGCAGTATATTATATGAAATTTCTATTTTTAGCACAGCCAATTCTAGGTGTTGTGTGTTTGTGTGAGAGAGAGAGAGATAGAAAGCGATACGAGAAAAAGAGCATATGTGTGCGTGGGTGAACATGTGGGTAATGGTGATTTCCCAGGTGGGCGTTTCCGTGGAAACCGTAAATGACCCACCTGCAGACGTTGTCTGGTGTTAGAAGTGGAATCGCTACTTTAACAACACTAGGCATGTGTGTGTGAGTGCTAGTGTGTGCGTGGTAAACCCATCTATCACCTTTTCCATGTGTTTCTGCCTTCAATTACCCGAAAATGAGGGGATTTCTGGCCTTTCAACTGATGAGACGGCTTTCATCAAGAAGGAGGGGGTGTGAATGTCTGTGTGTGAGGAGCTTTAAATGTGGGGTTGCAGTAAAGGTGGAGCACGATTAACTCTCTAGCGATAAAAGAGTTTCTCCATCTGCTTCTGTTCTAGGCGGTGCGTGCGGTTCGATACACCCTTAAATGTGGCTCCTGTTTGATGGAAATGATGCATTAGAGCACTCAGCTAGAAAAAAAGTGACTTATTTTAAATGTTTTAAATGGACCACTTTGCCTGCTAAAAGAGGGGTAAACTACAACAGGGAGGAAAAAACTCTCTCTCTCTCTCTCTCGCTCTCGCTCTCTCCTAATTATCTGTAGGCTACATATGATTCCAATTTAAGTTGAAATGGGAAAGAAAGAATTGATGAAAAGACATCCTTCTGTGTCTTGTAGCTTAGATATTATTATTGCTTGCGTGTGTGGGTGTGTATGTGCGCATTATTAAAATATTCTTAAGTAGGGTCAGATCAGATCCTGCTACTAGTAAAATATTAAGCCAGTACTGTGGGTTTACTCTACTCAGCAAGCATGCAATGTACTGTGGAGTGCATAGGGCAGACCAGAGTATCATGCGCCACCGCAGCTATGGAAGTTTCTAATACTTGTAAGGCACCCATATTCTCAACAGACTGCACAAACATCACATCATCGTAACTGATTGTCAACCAATAATAATAGCTGCAGGCAAGTCCACAACATGCCTCAGAACTACCTCTCTCTCTTACACACACAACTTAAGTCAACTTTAGTCTGCCAAAAACAGTACTACTAATTCAGCTTTTACAAAGGACAGATGTGGTCCGCAGGTATAAGCCAAAAGAGTTTGCTGCAGACTCTGCTAAGTCGATGTGCAGAGAAGATAGCGTAAAGTGGAAAGATGGCATTTGAAAGGTTTACATAAGATTCGAAACAATAGCAAGAGCAGGACATACTGTAAAAGCGATTAAACAGCTCAAATTAGAAAGGAAACTTTTTTTTACAGAGTTGAACAACACAAAACCACCTTCAACAACACATTGACCAGTCCTCATTAAACTGCAAAACCACTCCCAGCAACTCGTTTACACTGCCCAAACACCAAACCAATGCCACATACTTACACTGTCCAAATGACAGACCAAACCTGACAAAATACAAAAGCCTTTTACCAAACAACTCCCACATACACCAAACAACAAACAGGTGACCAAAAACTGCATACTTAAAGACTGTCGTAACACCACACCAAACCAACCACACTGCGGTTATACGGTGGGCTCTCAAACCCCAGACTAATATAACTCTTACAAACTTTCCCTTCTTCAAAACAAACACCAAACAATTTCCACCCACATATTAACACACTCCAAAAGGCAAACCAACCAATAAAAAAAAGAGATAACAAACCTCTAAAACTCACAATAAACCCACAATCCATCTATCCACCTATTTCATATATCCACTTATTCCTAATCAGGTTCACAGGGATCTGCTGGAGTCTATCGTAGCTGGCATTGGGCGAAAGGCAGGGGTACAACCTGGACAAGTTGCCAGTCCAAAATACAGACAAACAACAACTCGCACTCACCCACAATATAATACACATACTGTCTAGCACCAATCCAAAACCACACATAGGCAAACGTTTAACAAACTCAGCACACACACTGACTAATTTTTATTGATACTACTCTGGACACTTGCACTTTCTGCAATTCCTATTTCATCTTTTAGAATGTTTATACATGTCCATGACAATGAATAACACTTACAACATTCATTAGTTAACATAGCTTATAATTGTCAGTGTTTGTATATGCTCTTGTTCTACTCACATAACAAATGGCCACTGGTTTTATAACAACTCCGTATAACGTAAATTTTGTGGTAGCACACTAGAAAACTACCAGGCTACCGGGTACAATGTTGAGTAAAGCAAACAATGGTACGATGCGACATCCTAAAAAGCATTACACTGTAATTCACCCTGATATTAGGGTTATGAGAGACAATTATTCGAACAACAGACCAAAAGGATGTCTCTTGGCATAAAAAAAGAAATGCTTATGGACACCCTGTGAAGCACACACACACACACACATACCTGTGTCTTGCTTAAACTGTCACCACAAAGTTAAAGCACCCCAGACCTCCTTACCCAACATCAGCACCTGAGCTCACCAATACCGGGGGAAGTAGTAGCGCAGTGGTTAAGATGTTGGACTGATACTTGAAGGACAGGGGGCTTAATTCCCAGCACCACCAAGCCACCACCGCTGGGCTCCCAAACGAGGCCCTTAAACCCTAATTGCTCAGTTGTATAAAAAAGAAAAATGTCGGAAAAGGCGTACGCCGAATGCTGTAAATGTCAACAATATTGTGACTGAATGGGAAAAAGTCTGAAAGCCACATGCCAAAATCTAGCAAAAAGACTTTTTTTAGAGCTGTGGTTTATAATATGAGTAAGAGTGAGACTAATTCTGCTTGAGATGCTCATTTTATGATAGTAAAATTTTTATGTAAGGTGAATGTTTGAATAAAAAAATAACTTGTATGCCATTAAAAAAAAAAAAAAACGATGACAAATCTCATGCTCATAACGAATCAGGTTAGAGAACTGTGACAGTTGCCATAGTTATAATTAATCACTCAGTAAAAAAAATTTGTTGTATGTCTTGTTGCTATGTTAACCGCTATCACAGTGATTATTGAGATTTCTTATGGACAGCATGCCACACACATTTACACGCATACACACAAAAAGAACTGTATAGCTGTGCATCCTATACTAAAAGTAAAGTGTATTTAGGGTCAGGCAGCATTTCTTCCTACACATGTGAATCATTTTTCTGTGGTTTTCTGATTTACTGACTCCACTGAATCATTGAAGAGTTTATGATGACCTAATGTACACTTTAATTTTCCGCTTTTCTCTAACTAGCGGTCTTGTTTGGTTGAAGATTTTTTTTTTTTTTACCTCAGGCATATATTAAAGTCAAATCCTACTTTTCTGCATGCTACACTTAGCTAACACTGAGGGTTCTTGTATCATTCATAACACATCCATTTGTCAACAATGGCTGTGAAAGTGACAAAAAAAATCATCTTAGTGCTCAGATAAAGAGTGCATTTTTAGCCCAACTGGCTAGCTAGCAAGCAAAACAAACACTTTTGATTCTATAATGTTAGTTTAATTTAAGTGCTTATTACTGATCCAAAATGCTAGCTAGTTTTTTCCATAATCGAGCTTTTAAGCATTTCAATAAAAAAAATTAAAAGTCTAAAACATTACACAGCTTGCAGAAAGTAGTAAATTCTTATCTATAAAATGTCTTTTTGGGCTACAAGCCTAAAATAGAAAGACTGGATATAATTACTTACAATTAACGTAATAACATTAGTTAAGCAAAATCATAGCGACTTCTTTACTAGCTTTACATGATGTCATTTTATCAAGCCTGAGAGGAGGGATAATAATAAAATAATGACTAAATACTTAATACCAGTTTATTTATCTTATCTAGTTTTTTTTTTTTTTTAATTCACATTTTTTTTTCTCCGGTGGATTTAAATAGTTTAAAATATATACACGTGCAGCATGGTGGCTTAGTGTTTAGCACTGTTGCCTCACAGCGAGAAGGTCTGGGTTCAGCTTTTCTGTCTGTGGAGTTTGCATGCTCTCCCCGTGCTTGCGTAGGTTTACTCTGGGTACTCCGGTTTCCTCCCACAGTCCAAAAACATGTATGTTAGATTAATTGGTGAGTCTAAACTACTGGTCCCTTTTAGAGACGGCTGGGATAGACTCCAGCAGAACCCTGGACTCCGAATTAGGAAATAAGCGGATATAGAAGATTAACGAATAAATAAATTAATATATACATGCACAAACACATACTGTATGAACAAAAGTATTGGGACACCTAGCCATCACATCCATATGTATTATTGAACTTTCCTTTTTTTAAATTTAGTCTCAGTCTAACTCCTATAATAACCTCCACACTTCTGCAAATGCTTTTTTACAGTGAGTGAGTGAGTGTGTGTGTGTGTGTGTGTGTGTGTGTGTGTGTCTGTGTGTGTTTTGCATGTAGGATGCTTTGAATATTCTGCTTATAACAAGATATTGCTTCAACAAAACATAATCTATGTTTATCTAAATGACATCATATCTAACCTTAATGTAATCAACGTGCTTTGTTGCGGCTAACTGCATAGATGAGCCACGCCACCAATGTTAAACCGAGCCCCAACAGCAGTCTAAACACACAAATAAATAAAGTACTGAATTAAATCAATTCATAACACATGAAAAGATCATTGTGTGTGTATATAACAGTGTATATAAAGACACAACTAACATTATCTATAACTTTTTTTTTTTCAATAAGAAAATGCTGCTGTCTCCTAATGAAAGAAAAAGACATCATCATCATGTATCTCTTTGTCAGCCGTGTATTAAGCATGTGTGTGTGTGTGTGTGTGTGTGCGCGCGTGTGTGTGTTCAGAGTATTCTTTACGTCATGTTAGTTTGTTTAGAGCAGTGGGATGCTGTCGCCTAGGGCTACATCTTATTACCTTAGGAATGTGTGTGTGTTTGTGTGTGTGTGTGTGTGTCTGTACATGCCCACAAAATCAGGTACAATCATAAATAATCCCCTGTTTGCACCTACTTCCTTTTTCATCCTAATATCTGGCTTGTTATTATTTTATTGCAGGATATAACTGTGTATCCTGTACAACATCACATGTTTAAAGAAATACTGTACGATGCAATACCAGAAAAGCGTTTATTAGCTTTAGAAAATCCTGCTCATCGTTACTATAAGAGGGAAAGTTTTTCCAGTCTGTTTAGTGTTCCTGTCTCTTACATATCGAGGGGATTTGAGGCTTTGGGTTGCGCCTGGCAAATCTGGAATCATGCCACTTATACAGGCTCTGATCAGGCTTTCCAGATTTACTTGGTTGTGTGTGTGTGTGGTTTGGCCAGCGGATGAACTTGGCTCCTAACACACCAATAGCTGTACTGACACCCATTGTGTGCATACACACAGAGCGGTTTGAAAGACAGCTGAAATATCTTGTAGAAGGTTTAGCATATTTTATTGCCCAGTTTCCGCACTTCCCTCTCTCTCTCTCCTTTCCTACCCGTTCTCTCACTGCTTTCAAAGTTAAGTCCATTATTTTTGCCTATGAGTGTTATGCAGTGTCTAAGTGTGTGAGTGTGTGCGTCTATCATGCAGTGCACTTGTGGAGGAGTTTGTGTGCTTTTCAAAGTGGGTTGAAGTGCTTGTGGCCGGGCGCAGAGATTACCGCTTCTGACGCATACACACGCACACACACACGTACACAACGACACTTACACACTCGCTCACATTTAGACACAGAAACCTGTATCTGTCCTCTAACAGTTACAAACTTTTTTTTGTCTGTGTGGGCTTAATAAACCAAGTTGGGTTATGGATTTTAACAGATACTCAAATATAAAAATAATAATAATAAAAATAAATACCGTAAAAACGTGTAAAACCCTCTGGTTTGAGTGCGTCTAAAATAGATTGATAGTGTACAGAAGTGCACACTTCGTTTCTGTATCAAATAAAATATCTCTGCATAAAAACAATTATAAGCAGGCAACGCCACAGACGGACAGTAGGTCCTCTTGCTTGCTGTATACAGTGCAACATAATGGCTTTTAATACTGCTTAAGACTCCCAAAAGTACCTATTGGAATGTTGCTTAAACATTAGGACGTGTCCTTGTTGCCTTGATTTTTTGTAATATAATTTTTTTTACATTTTTTGTTACCTGTTTATTTTAGCACAAAGCCCCTGAGCTTCATAAAAGCATGACGTGTTACGATTGAAGTAGAGGAATTCCAGAGTCCATCCCTTAACTTTACTGTACACTTTTAAACTGGAACACTGACTGCACCCCAGACCTCCCCGAGCCAACATTAGCGTCTAATCTCACTAATACTATTGTGGTTGAATTGAAAAAATCCCCACGGTCATCCTCCAAAATCTGGTAAAAACCCTATCCATAAGTGTGGCAGTTATTCCACAAGTAAACTAGGATGTTTGGGGGAAAAAACGCATATTGATGTTTAAGTGTCCCTATAATTTTGTCTATAGAGTGTTTAGTAGTATTACATTTTAAGTGTTGACTCATCCCTAAGACAAGTCAGTTCTTGTTATAGTTTATGTTATATTAACACTGCTTGTCAGAAAACATAAACCGGTCTGCGCTAGACTTTCCAATGCTTTCCATAAGCGTTGCGTAAACATCTCTCAGCTAAAAACAAGTGTATAGAAGTGTGTTTATTAGTAGTCAGATTAGGAGGCGCATTAGTAATTAGTTACTACATTAAACGTGTTTTTGTGGTTTAACATTGGACATGGAGAAGAGAGAGAGAAAGAGAGAGAGAGAGAGAAAGAGAGAGAACTAGTGCTTGACATATAACATGAAGCTTTTTTTTTTGGTAGCCTTCCATCTCTCTCTGTTCTCCTAGGACTGCCCCATCAATGTGTCCCCCTGCCTCTCTAGGAGCAAAAACCTCTGATCTCCTGCTGTCTCTCATTCTTTTCGTCTTTTCTCCCTCCCTGTGTGAGTGGAGACCTTGCCTTTATGCATTCTTCTCTCTCTATTCTTTCCTTTCTGCTCCACTGTATGATGGGAGGCTCAGCCTGCTGGGAGGAGGCCAGACAAGCTGCTCAGGAACAATCACTTCTTTTCTGCGTCTCTTCGTTTCCTTCAGTATTTCACTTATTCTCTCTCCTGGCCTCTTGCTCTCATTGCTTTCACGACCCTTGCTTTCACATGTCGCTGTGCTTAACCCGAAGAGACTTATGACACAGTAATTACATCTCTCTGGCCCACTCTCTCTCTCTCTCTTACTCTCAGTCTCACTATCCCAGGCTGATGTATATCCTCTCATAAAAAAAAAAAAAAGATTTTCTGTAAGTCCAGAATGAGTTAATGTATATTGTTATATTTGCATTTCTGCAATTTGACATACGTCCTTATGCAGAGCAACATACATTTATCCAACCAAGAAATTGGGAGTCTAGGGCCTTGCTCAGGAGCCCAGCGGTGGTAACTTACTGGTGCTGGTAATCGAACCCGCAATCTTCTGTTTTGCAGTTTGCAGTCCAACATTTCAAAAACTGAGCTACCACTTAACCTTTCATTTTTATATTTACCTTGATCGTATATATTTTTTATATTTACTCTCATAATATATTTTATATTTTTATCTCAGCTTAGTTAATATAACCAAATGATTTTACACATAGAAACTTGACATCAATAAAGATGAAATGGAGAAAATGTTTAATATTTGTATGAGCCTGAAAGAGTCGTAGCTCAGTGATTATCGATATTGTACATTTAATTTTACTCTGTAAAAGGGGGTCCACCAGATGCCAGAAATGTAAATTAACACGTTATTAACTGGATATTACAACTAAAGAGTAAATAAATGTATAAAGGAACTATTTATATATTTTTTCTCAGTTGATATCGACTGGATTTTTGGGATGTTTGGTAAATCTCAAGACAAATGACTTTAAGGTAAATGTATAAAAAGTTTGGATCTTGTGAGTTGTGACGAAAAAAAAAATCCTTTCTTCTTTCTTGCTATTGATGTTAAGAGGTTTAATCCTATGAGTTTCAAAATGAACCAAGCACCTATTTATTTATTTGTGTGTGTGTGTGTGTGTGTGTGTGCCTCAGCTATAATGACGATATATTCTAAGCCAGTGGCACTGTATTTTGATGGTGTGAAAGACGGATGCATTTATTTTTTTCCTTATATCTCACAGGACTGGGACGGTTCTTCCCTACCCTGCCACACCTGCCTTTGTCCGTGTGTGTGTGTGTGTGTTTATGTGTGCTCGTGCACATGCGGTTTTTATAGGGCAACACTTTCGGATACACACACTTTGTGATAGAGTGTCTCAGCATTGTGGTGTGTGTGTGTGTGTGTGTTTGTTGCATTATTTATTAAATGGTGTGCACAGCTTATAACTGGGAAAACACACTTGACTCATAGGGCTACTTAGAGGATTTCAATGGTGTGTGTGTGTGGTGTAAAAAGAGAAGAACTGCATTATGAAGTGCTGAATATGCAGTATAGCCTCTTGCTGTGTGTGTGGGTGTGTGTGTGTGTGTGTGTGTGTGTGTATTATCGCATCAGGGAACACACCATCTATATTCCGTTAAGTCAGTAGGTCGTCTCTCACCTCTTTGGCTCCGCAGATTAAACCTCTTTAATATTCATCACTGCAGCAGTGTGTGTGTGTGTGTGTGTGTGTGTAAAAGAGAGCGAGACAAAGCATGTGTCAGAGTCAAGATGCTCCTGGCCTTGGTGGTTGCTGTAATGGATGAAAAGATTGCAATTTATTCTATTTCCTATAGCCTTGCAAGCATGGCTGCGTGCTTGTACACACACACACACACACACACACATATATAGTTTAGATGTTGTTGCCAGCGTCAGATACATTCAGTATCTTTTTAACGAAAAGAAAAATCAAGGGAAAGACACGGGCATCTGCTTTTCATTTAATTAGTCTAAAGGGAAAAAGCAATAGAGGGTTTGAGGGATGGAGGAAAAGAAACTGGGGGTGTGGGGTGAGACGAAAGAATGATAGAATTGAAATACATGGAGTAAAGGACAAAAAGTGATGCATGTAAAAAAAATGGACAGATGGAGAACGAGGCTTCAGGAAGAACAAAAGAAACAGGAGCAAAGAAGAGCAGGATGGAGTGACAAAATGTAGAATGAAAGAAAAATTGATGCATAAAAAACAATAATGATAAAGTATGGACAGAAAGATGACAAAGGATGGACGGAGTAACAGGAGTGAGAGAAATGGCAGAAGAAAAAAAATAAAGAAAGAAACATAAGAGGAAGGAATTTACATGGATGGAGGAAGGGACAGACAGATGACAAAAGCAAGAGACAATTAAAGAACAAAGAGATTGTGTGTGTGTGTGTGTGTGTGTGTGTGTATACTGTGCTACTGTCCATTCGTTCAGTTGCCATTCTGTGGCAGAGATCCACAACTGTTGGATTAAACACCACATGTGTGTGTGTGTGTGTGTGTGTACTGAAAGCCATTATCAAATTGCTCCACATAGTTTAATAGAAGAGGCAACAGCAGCCCATTTGTGCATTCCTGAAATCGTGTGTGTCTGTGTGTGCTAGCATTTGTGCATACCTCAAATAATCTGCTCTAATATTAGTTGGATATTTAGTGAAGTATGTTAGAAATGTAGAGAAAGTAGGAGGGAGGTATTTTTATGATGATAGAAGACGTGATATAAATGATTGGGTTGTTTGTAGTTAGAGGAAGTGCAGAGTTGTGCAAATCGAACAAAGCAAGTGCATTCGAGATGTTGCAAAAAAAAGTCACTCGCTTTTAATTTAAAAAAAAAAAACCCACCAACACAGCTCGTCATTTTCCTGAAGACATTTTTCTTCATTAAATTGTTAGAAAATGTATACAATTATTGTCACTTGTGATTACTGATGATGAAACTTTATGCTGATTATACTGTAAATCATTACTTCAGAAAGAAAATATACATTTTGAAACTAAAGTCAGGAAGGAAAGCTGAATGCTAAAATGCCAATAAAATATTTGCTTTGAGAAAAAAAAATTAGCAAATATTTATTATAATATTGTGACCTTAAATTGTAATATAATAAATATACGTTTATATATATAAAGTAAATAAAGATGGTTAGCTTGAGTGTGTAAATAAACCGACCGATCCTGTTCCTACGTGCCTATTGATTTCGAAAACTCCGCCTTTTGTGGGTGTGGCTTTAGAGGGAACAATAAATAGACTAGTTTGTATGCTAGCAATTGAAGCTACTTTCCACCAACCTCAGCCAACAAATCCTGACTATACTAAAACCGTTCTCTGTCTCATTTTTACCTAGTTCTAATCCATCTGTGTGATCTGAAACAATCCGGAACCCAATCACAAAAACCAAAGCAACGGACCAACCACTCTCCAGTGCATCCACCTCACTGAAACTTATTCCAATCACCTTTTAGAAAAACTGAGGATGATGATGATGATGACTATGATCGTAGTTGTTCTAACTGTGATGCTCAGCCTGATCACTGTCAGCTCATCACTCAGTGGATCAGCTGCACCTTCTACCTCTTCACCAAGGATGAAGCTTACTTACAAAGGTGTGTGTGTGTGTGTGAAAGAAAAAGATTTAGAGAAAAATATGAGTGGTAAATTGTTTCTGTTCTAATTTAAGTTCCATTTATGCAGATATCCTATTTTGAGACTTTCATTTAAAAAATCGTTATGCATTTATGTGTAATTGTGTGCATCTATGTGTGCCTGTGTGTGTGTGTGTGTGTGTTGCAGAGCTCCAGCAGTTTAATGGAGTAAAGCGTTTTGACTTGGACCGCTCGTGCTGTTTCGGATCACTCCTATTGGATGAAGAAAGGGGTCGGCTCTTTGTAGGGGCGAGGAACTACCTGCTGTCGCTCAGCCTGGACAACATTGGCAAGCAAGAACAAAAGGTAAACACTTCTCTAGTCCTGCTGAGCTGTTGTGCTAATGACAGGCATGACAATTAGCTTAGGAGTTATATTAGATGTATTAGTGCCAAACTGAGTTAATTAGCTTATGCATACTGGTGAAGACAATAAAGAAAATGAGGGGTTTTAATATGGAAGACCATCAATAAATTTTTTTTTAATAAAACTTTTTTTTTTCCCCATTAAGGTGTTAGGAGAATGTGTGTAAACTGACTTAACGTTTGTCTGTGCTGAGACATTTTATTTTCAAATTTAACCCTTTTGTGTTTTTTTGTTTTGTGGGAAATTATGCTATTAACTAATTTTTTAGCTCCAGACTTATTTGCCTTGGCTCATTTTCCATGTAGAACATAAAAAAAAAAGGTACATTTTTTTCATAACACAAATTTATATTTTCAAATTTGTTCTAATGACGTAAATGGCAAATATTAACCAGAAATACCATCTGTATTGCTTGTAAGTGAGCCTAATATCTTTTAGGTGTTTTACCATCGATTGTTGGCAACATTGGCTAACCAGAACATGACGGTTACGTTCAAATGTCAATCTATGAGTTTTCAATCAATTCATTTTTAATTTCTTTATGGCAAAACTAAAACCTTAGAATTCTTAATAATGCTAAATCTTTCTTCTTTTGTTAAAAAAAATTGCCCAAACTTTCTAAAATGTAGATTTAGCTATAGCGCAAGTAAGCATGCAACAGAATTATCACATACACTCTATATTTAGTGAGTTCCTGTCAGATCAGCTTTGATATACATCATGTACATAATGGAAGACCTTAAAATATCTAAGCTTTATCTATTCAACAGTGTGTTTGTATCCCGAGGCCCTGCTGGCGCTTGGCAAACGGTCAAAATAGGAGATTTAGATCTAAAGAAATCAAAACAGCTTTCTGTTAATTATCCTGCTGCTAGATAAGCTCTAAGGGTGCGCGCGGTTTTCAGGGTGATGTGTGTATTTGTGTGTAGAAGAGTCGAGAGGTTGTACTGATGGTTTTAGGTTAAAAGAGTAAAAGTGATGAGCGTCGATTTAAACGGGTGTTGAAGATAATCTCTGCAAGGCTTCCAGATGATACCTGATGACTAAAAGGTGATAAAGGGCAGCATGCTGATGAATGACTGGGGGATTTTTATCTCCTCTGGAGTGGAAAAAGAAAGATGAGAGATGAGGTCACTGCCGAGGGCAAGAGTATCGCTGTCTAGAAAGCGCACACTTTCTTTTGCTACTAACCTTGTAAGGACCTTGCATTGACTATTATTAATGGAGGTAATTAATAATACACCTCAATTTAACTCAAACATTAATCTCAATATTTGAAAGAAAACTTTCTTCAAAAAAGCTCTTTAATATGTGAGGAATAGCCAAATGTCCTCATAATTCAACCCTGATAGATACCCCTGTCACACTCAATAGGCCAAGTATATCTGTTAATCTAGTTTGTATATCTAGTGTGTGTAGCCCCAGGTTATGTTTTCTTTTTTAACAACAGGATATCCAAGGAGAATGTCCCTCTAGCTACTAGACAAGTCAAACCATGCCTAGGTCATGACCTTTTCCTAAACCCTTGTCTCTCACTGTCTGTCTTTTTATTAGATTTACTGGCCAGCACCTGTGGAATGGAGAGAAGAGTGCAACTGGGCAGGAAAGGATATCAATGTAAGATTTTATCACTTCAACAAATTGCTTTCTTCACTATGAGACACCTGACTATTAGTATCAGGTCTAAACTAGCCTGACAAAATGGATTAGTGTCAGATCTGATCCACTGAGGTATTTTATTATGTAAACACCGATAATACTGACTGACACAACACTGAATCCCGAGAACACCACACAATTTGTTGGATCATTTCTTTATCACATTTCAGGTGTTACACAAGTTTTGGCAAAAAAGGAAAGCTGCAGAAATCTTGGGGCATTAAGATGAGTATTAGGTGGATTTTCAGAGCTCTGATATTAAGTTTGTTTATCATTGCATGGGAAATGCAGGACGTTTCCGTCAAGTTCTAAACTGTAATATTATAGGGCAAGTGGAAGCCGTGTGGGTAAAGAGTTTATTTTTCTAAAGGTAATGGACTGCTGACCAGAAGATCATGAGTTTGTCTGGAGTGAATTAACTCCAGTTAATTGGCAGAATTTTAGTAGCGATATATTAATACTCGAGATGTACTATGCTGTATGTCGAGTACGCCTTCAATTAAGTATTTAAAAGATGCCTGTTAAATATTAAAGTTATTTGACAACATTTTTGTTAATTTATCAAATATAAGCTAGCATGATAACACAATTATCCTAACTAAATGGATGATACAAACTAGCTGAATGCAAATATTTATCTTTCAGAATCTGGATTAGGTCTCATTCTTGACACATAAAGTAATGTTTAGATTTGTTACAAGTGAAATGTCAGATTTACCTATTAGGGCTGTCTGATAGAAAACTAACTAGATGGGTTTATGAAAGTAATACAACAAAGTTTAAGTTAATGTGATAAGGTTTAAAAATTGAAAAATAAAGTAGTAGAGGTTTGTTTATTTATTTTTTTCCATTTTATTGAAAGATGGCAAAGTCAGAATCCTGACAATGCCACAGCTACCCAGAAATGACTTTTCTGACCATCAGAGAAACTAAACTAACACATTGAGTGAGTAATAACTTACAATAATTTTACATTTACAATCAAGTGTGGACAACATTGCAAGTGAGTAAACTATTTTGCTCTAATCCAGTGTTTGAATGTTCTTTTGCTGAATTAACCTCCAGCCCAGTCAAATGTTTTATTATTTCATTATAGATAAAAAATCTAGTAATAAAAAAAGAATTTTAGAAATATAGTTTATAAATGTTTCCTTTGGGTGTGAAACAGCCCTAAAGTCATCTCCCTTTCATTTTCCGGTCTGTATGTGTGTATTCAGGATATATGCCACAGGGGCGTTTCTGACAAATTAGCTGATGCTGGGATCCAGGTGAAGTTAGACTTGGCCATTACACACACTCACACACCCAGGGTCCTTATTCAGTGCATTGACCCACAAGATGACCTACATTAAGTGCATGTGTGTGTCAGGCAAAATGAGAAAGAGAGAGAGAGAGAGAGAGAGAGAGTTTTGGACCACCGTGAAGAACAGACTTTCTCTAAGACACTCATCTTATTTTTCATTTTATTCTTGGTTTCCTGTAAAATTTTCTGGCCACTGATCTGTTTTCTCAAATTTTTTAATCCCTTCCCTTTCTTTCATTGTTCCTCTCTCTCCTTTTCTCTCTTCCTTTCTTCAAACCCAAAAATCCCCTTTTAGTCTTTGTGAACTTCTTTATCAAAGAAGAAAAAAATTGAAGTGTAATTACTCATCCTCATGAAAACAGAAGGAAGGGTTTAGTTTCCTTCAGAGACTGAGATGTCAATGGGTGAAATGACACAGCTTAAGTCATTCATTATTTTGATTAGTCCTAGTAGCACTGTGTGGTTTTCCTTCTAAACAGCTCATTTGGAGAGGAGCTCATTGTATGGCTCATATCTAGATGCATTAGTTTTTTATTGGTCTGATCCAAAACTCGACTTCTCTATTCAAATGGATGAGCTATTAAATGTGCTGGTGCAAAACAGTGTATAAAATTACCAGTTATATTATTGCCGGTTAGGCGAGCAGTTCAGATTCCCATTAGTGTGTTTACTAGTATGTGAATTAATTCATTTATAAACTCATTACCTCTAAACTCATTAAAATAAACATATGAATTAAATAATTACAAATTCAATTGTTTCTAAGATTAATTTTAAAACAAATGCTATTTGCAATCATGTTTCCTTCACAATTCATTCCATACCAAATGTTCTATTATACTAATTTAATGATCTTCAAATCCTGATCTCAATAATTTACCCAACACACATTTGCATATATTAGGATGCCCCAAAGACTGCGTTTGTAATCAGTTCTATTCAATTTAAAATTCAGAGTTAAAGAAAAATGATTGCCTACATGAACAATATCATAACTTAAATATAGTAAAGTATAACTGAATGCCAGACCGGAGGTTAAACCGGGTTGGTTAAAACCGATTAAGAAACCATATATGAGGAAAGATAAAAGAGACTTAGCGGTCTTGTGCTGGTTACCGGAGACCAGTGGAGAACATAGGAGTGCAGGAGAGAATCCACAGATCCAGGAACTGAGTACCCCGGAGCACCGGCGGACACAGGAGCATAAAACCGGGAATGAGAAGTGGGAAGTGAGTCTAGCAGAAGCATATTAGTTCAAAACCAGATGGTGAGTTTGTGTGTTTGATGTGTTCTTAAATAGAGGAGTAAGAGTGAGTAAGGAAATGAGCTGCAGGTGTGATTATTTAGTACTCAGGTGCTTGTGTGAGCTGAGTGGTGGAAAGATTGGATGAGGAGTTTGGTGTAACCATGACAGCTAAAACCCTATGTCTTTCAAAATAAAAACACTTTAATATAAGTCACATTTCCTTTTATTCATACCAGATTAGTTGAAATTATGTGGATCCTAACTCAGATTGGGACAGGTGTAAAATAGGTAGTGAGTTATTTTATCAATATTTTTGTCTAAAATGCATTTGAGGGGGAAAAATAAATAAACTTAAAATTAGAGAGTTTATACACATTAGTCAAATTATACAGTATATCATATGTACAACTCAAATAAATCTAGATCTAAATTTTATTTAACTGAGTAGTTGAGAATTTTAATAAGTTTCCTTAAATAAGGGTGTCTGCAAAATGACAGAAATGTAAATATACTATTTTCAGTAGTTTTACTGCTCTTAATCATTTTAAAATATTTATACCAGTTAGCAGGTTTAACCTTGGTGTCATAGAAGGTCTGGTAGACTAAAGCTTTCAGCGGCAATAAGGATTAATTTGCGCTGAAAATTCAAACCAGAGAACCAATCAAAAGCAGCAGAATAGCCCCGCTTTATTAAACAGCGTTAGCAGAAACTCTGGTTTCCTCCCACAGTGCAAAAACATGTTTGTTAGATTGATTGGTGATTCTAAAATACCCATAGAAGTGAGTGTAAGTGTGTGGCCCTGTGATGGACTGGCGACCTTTGCAGGGTGTACCTCTCCTGCCTTTTTCTTTTTTAAGGGTCGGCTGGGATAAACTCCAGCAGATCCCTGTGCCCCGAATTTGCGGGTATGAAAAAAATGAATGAATGAATGCATATTTAGTCTCTCCATATCTGCATGTTGCATCGCTTAGCCATATTAGCTACATGTGCAGAGTTAAATGAGCATTTAATGTTCAGTTTAATATAAACGTCATAGGTTAAAGTTTGTGTATCTCAGTAGGGGGTCAAGCCAAGTGATAAATACATCTCTGCGTAAATCACTGACTGACCCTCTGCTCATTTCTTTTGTTGTTTGTTCTTTTTTTCTGAGTCTCTTTGTTTAATCTTCCACACACAAAAAAACACCGCGTTTTCCCACCCTCTTCCCCTTTACTAATTGCAAGCTATAAACCTATCGAAATAGAAACGTAGGAGGACACAGAAAGACAAAAGCAAAGACAAAAATAGAGAGGGACTCTTTTATAGACACAGTTTATCTTTAACTTAATTGGCTGAAGATGTTTTAAAGCCTGTACACACACAAACACACACACAAACACATCATGGGAAGCAGTAACTTTAAAAGACTGGCTGTGTGTTCTGATTTTGTATGGTGTGTGTATGTGTGTGATTTCATTGCATAGCAAATCCTACTAAAAATCATGTGTGTAGTTATGATGTAGCACAAAATAAAATGTAAATTCATATAAAAAACCTATATATTTAGTTTGGTTTGGAAAATCTTTCAAAAATGGCTATAGCTATAAATATACAAAACCACATCTGATAATGAATAAAGGTTTAAATATCTGAGGAATTTTTGGTAAAACCAATTATTGGTCAATCCTCAGCAAACACACTTTAGATCCCAAGTCATTCAAGTCATATCAAGTCATTTTCAGGTCAAGAAGTGGTAATCTAATTACTACAATATTATGACAGGAAGGTCAGAGGTGTTAAACCTTTAGTCAGTGTTTAACTACCACCTTTGAAGGATCAGAATTAAATTTTGGCCATTTGTTTTGTGCAACCAACTTAATTATTTAAGACATTTCCTTTTTTTTTTTTTTTTTACTACAACTAAATGTAACACAATTTTCATATAATTAATTTAATAGAAAAACACCATTTTAGGGTTAGGTAAAGATGCATGTCAAAATCACTTACTAACACCATACTCACAAAAAGCTAAAGAGAGGTAAGAAATAAAAAAAGAAACTCACATTAAAACTAACAGGTGATATACATCATGACATATATATCACATTTAACTGATTACATTTAATTACTTTTTTGATTACTTTTACTTAAAACTGAATTATTTTCAGACAGTTATACTAGGTAGCGGAGTTAACCTTACTATCAGACAGGGTGTAGAAGACTAAAGCTTTCAGCGGAATGTGGATTAATTTGTGCTGCAAATTTAAACCAGAGAACCAATCAAAAGCTTCAGAATATAAACAGTTTTAAAAGAAAGCATAGTGCAAATCAAAAACGGACAAAGCAACAACATATTAATATTATTTAGCATACCCTAGGGTTATAAAAGAAAATATTCAGTAATCTCTAACATTTTCATAAATAGCTGTAATTTAATTAAACATTTATTTCCAAGTAACACTAACGAATTAACAAACTGTTACATATTACGTATCGTACATTACATTTCACATGTAACTAGTTAGTCCCCAGCACTGTAAGCAAAACTAAAATGCTAAACAAATTTCCGGGGTTTGGACTGAGTATATAAATGTAGTTTACACAGTACTACTCTGCCACCTACAATCATTGTTATGTCTCAAAGCTCTGGTGCAAAACTAAACAGCAAATATGTTTTGTCTAAATGACAATTTATAATTTATTATTGTGCATTGTGTAAGATCGGCTGAACTGGCTTCAAATGTACACAACACACAGGAATAAATCATGGAAATAAATATAAAAAGTAGCCTATCCTTTTTATGATTTATCTTATCTGTGAGAACCTTGAGAGTCGAATGTGTATTTAGATACTAGAGACAGAACAGAACCCAAACAGAGAGATATGGCAGGACACAGAGACACAACAGGGAAGCTGTTCAAAACTTTCATGCCTATTCATTTGATTTTTTTCTTATTTTTAAAGTGGTGATTGGATGCCTGTTTCTCCACAAGTCCATATGATTCTTTAGGGTGTTAATGAAAATCTATAATATACTTTAATTAAACATTTTCATTGGTTGGTTTAAAAAAGTCATTTTCTCAAAAACACCTCTGTTTACCGCGGATCCCTTTACTTTTTTTTTTTTTTTTTTGTTTTTACAGTGCATTAAATGCTAATGAGCTCTTCTGACCCCGCCCCTCTTAACTACTTCATAACTTCCTAGCAAAACCTGCGTTATACCGAACTTCGTTTATAAAATAGTGAGAAATGATTTGTGCAAACATGAACGCATTTAGGTAGATCGGGGGCTTAGGAAACATTCTGCTCTAGCCTAAAAACAATGGCAGAAATCTAGCCTGGGTTGCCAGATTGGATTGAAAAACCCCATCCCAACTACAGCGTAAAACGCGCCCATTTAAAAAACACTTTGTAAAAAATAGCAGCCCAAATTTTATCAACCAGCTCAATTAATTTTTTTGTCGGTATGTGATCAAAAAAAGCCCAATAGGGCAGGAACCATCTACTATGGCAACACTGCCCGGGGCAGGTCTATGCTAAGGGTGACAAGACAAAAACAGACATAATTTTAGAAAGGGGGAAATGATTCAACAATATAAACAAAACACTGACTTGATGTTTATTATTTTAAGGTGTGTTGTGTAAACACTAAATCAACACATTCCAATTTAAACAACTTGTAAAAGTGCATCTCGCATTAAATGGGTTCTTTCATTTAAAAAAACCTTGCTTTCATTTTTGTTTTACTTTTCTGTTACTTTAAAGTCGTAGATTTTGAGGTCAGTTCCGTGTCGTTGCTATTCCCCTGAGGCACATGATGAACGCTGATTGCACTACGGCAGATGCTTGGTTTTAAATGCGTGTCTGAAGGTGTGTCCTGACCCCAATTAAACAGATGTTGGGGGTTCAGGTCATTAGTTTGAGGTAATGTTCCTTGGACGAAAATGAAGAACAAGGGATGTCACTGTCTCAAAAAAATTGATAAAAGAAAAAATCGGAATTTATTTTTTCTGTTTCTATTTATTCTTCTTTCTTTTTCTCTGCTCCTTTGCAATTCTAAGGAGTTAGGGCACTGTTTAAAACTAATGGGTAGCTCTGAGACAGTGTCCAGGGCCATTCTTTCCTCCTAAATCTCTCCCACACTGCTCATCTCTTAACCCTGGTCTATCCATCCAATATTCCTCCATCACTTTCCCTCTCCACTTGGCAATCTCAATGCTGATGCCCTTGTGTTGTCGTAGCAATTCAGAGAGTCCTGGGAAACATGGCATGCTCCAGTGAGTGCACTCACAAGTGATTATTGAAGTGTGTGTGTGAGTGTGTGTGTGTGAGAGAGATAGAGAGAGAGAAAAAGAGAGAGAGGGACAAGAAGACCAAAAGACCTTGTACCCCCCTCTTACCTATGTGTAAAATGAGTATTTTGTACAAGTTGTTGTTTGCAATGGCACCCTTTTATCATTTACTGTATAATCTATATTATGAATATACCAAGTTTGTGTGCTAGTATACAGTGTAGTATGCAGGGTGTTTATTGTTATTGCGTACATGATACAAGTATAATATAAACTGAACAAAAGAACAACTAGCATAATCTAGCCTAAAAGTACAGCAGCTATTTGATATATAAGTACTGAGGTTGAATATTATAGTTTGTTAGGGGCTGTTATGGCTGCAAGGACTAGCAGGCTATTTAGCATAAGCCTATTTATGCTAGCAGTAAAGTAGTTAGCAAAGAACAGTGTATAATATGAACAATCATGCTATAACTAATTTTCTTTTAAGTCATTAACCTTTTTTACTTCCATGTCTGTGTTTGACTTTAATAATAACTCACATAGCCAGTGTTGTGGTGTACTGGGTTATGGCACCAGCGCCCACATGCGCAAGTTCCCAAGTTCCATTCCACTGGGGGTCCTATCTCCCCAATTTCATCCCTATGTCCTATTAGTAAAGGCAAAAAATGCCCCAAAATATCTTTAAAAAATAACTACAATTACTAACGTGCATAATAGAATACACAATATGTACATGCTTAGAAATTTAACGAATTTGTGCATTAGCACAGTAACATTGTTTTCTTGATCCTTGTTATGCTTCAGGCATATAATTTTTTATTTATTTTTTATTTATTTTTATTTATTTTCATTATTTTTAAATAGTTGACACTTTAAGCTTCATGAAATTTCATAACATTCAGTATGTAGTGAATATGATGTGATTTAGCAAAGATTACGAATTACTACATATTAATTACATTAACATTCTAACAATGAGTGTGAAACGTGTCACACAATCATGTGTCACTAAGACAATTGTTAATGAATGTTAATGAGGTGTGAATTTCACACTCATGTCTAAATTTTATGTAACATGTCTAACATTCAACATGAATGTAACATAATGAATGCATGAACCATGAATGCATAATGAATTGAGGGACCTAAATGCAACATGGCATGAGAGACCATGTGTCCAACTATATACAGTGTATGTGTGTACAGTATGTGTGGCTTGGCAGGAAATTGTTGCGAGACGAACCAGATGGGGGCTTTTAGTTTTGTAAACTGTGTTAAGAATGTGAAAATTCATGTCCACAAGATAAATTTTTATATATGTCACCGTGTGTGTTTTGCAGACTGACTGCGTTAATTATGTGAAAGTTTTACATCACTTTAACCGAACTCACCTGTATGCCTGTGGAACTGGAGCCTTTCATCCCACCTGTGCTTACGTGGAGGTTGGACATAAGGTGGAGGTAAGACAAAGAAATAAAAAAAAGAAAAAAAGAAATAAAAGTATGTATGTGAAAATTGTCAGCAAACAGTTGTGCTTTAAAATCCTTAAAAAAGTATTTTCTACTAAAGAATACTTTATTTAACCTGTATCTTCTATTCTTTTCTACCTGTCTGTAGGATCATGTGTTTCGAATTGATCAATCTCTCATTGAAGACGGCAAAGGAAAAAGCCCCTATGACCCACGGCACATGGCAGCCTCTGTCCTGGTTGGTCAGTATGCCTGCCAGTCTTCCAAATATTTACCATTAATCTTGTAATCACCCAAAATATAATAACTGAAGCCATTTTGAGCAGGAAATAAGCATAACAAAATGCACTTTCCACTTGCAGGATGTCTTTTAGGTTCATGATACTGCATACAACATTTATCTATTTGCTATGTGTCGCTTTATAAAATAACCTTAAGATATATTAAATAAGAACATGAAAAAAAATGACTGTTCTGTAAATAGCTAGTTATCTCAATAACAAGAACGTTATCCTAATTGGCGAAGACATCACACACTAGGGAGTAACTGAGTAAGACTGTGTTTATCTGTCTCGTTAAAACAATTACTATGAAAAATAAAGTTATGTTATTTATTATTTATTTATTAAAGGCCGTGTTATGCATATTACCATCTAGATTTTTCAGTTGAATAGGTTTAATCCAAATGTTAATTATTTTTTAATGAATTAGTATTTTTTAATTTTATTCGTTTTGATGAACTAATAATAACGAATTATTTTAAATAAAGATGTGTTGTCTAAATAGATGTTTAAATACTTAATCTATTTAGGTCCAAATATTAGCCTTTAAATAGTTTATAAAATATATACACGTTTTTTTTTAAATAAATGGCTCATTGTTAAGAGAATAGGAGTTTCCCTGAGGATGAGGATGCCCTTTCAGCCAAGAATTTAGACGTTATTCAAGCACAGAATTTAAAATTTTAGGTGAAAAATAGACCTCATCAAGTCCTGAGTGAATACTTACATTTACATTTACAGCATTTGGCAGACACTTTTATCCAGAGCGATAAATTTATTTTATAAGATTTATATCTTTTATACAACTGAGCAATTGGTGGTTAAGGGTCTTGCCCCAAGGCCCAGCAGTGGCAGCTTGGTGGTACTGAGAATCAAACCCTGATCGTCCAATTAGCAGTCCAACACCTTAACCACTGTTCTACCACTTTCCCCCAATACTTCTGTAGTGATACATCCCAAAACAATCTTTTTGTTCTGGCTTTGGTCCTAGGTGATGAGTTGTATTCAGGTGTGGCCACTGACCTGATGGGAAGGGATTTCACCATTTTCCGGAGCCTGGGACAGAAACCTTCCATAAGGACAGAACAACATGACTCCCGCTGGCTCAATGGTATGTTTGGATTCCACAGCTTGAACCAAGAATCCGTCACTTACTCTGACCTTGAATTGATTAATGCTGCTGATTCAAAAAGGCTCAGAAACAAGTATGTTTGTGTGCACATTGTTTTTTAGAACCCAAGTTTATAGGTGCTTTCGCTGTTGCGGAGAGCGAAAACCCGGATGATGATAAAGTCTACTTCTTCTTCCGAGAAACTGCAGTCGAAGTTCAAGGCTTCGGCAAGGTCACCTATGCTCGAATTGGCCAGCTGTGCCGGGTAAGTAGAACGATTTAAATTAATAGCAACCAAAACCTTTTTTTTTAGGATTGCAAGACTTTAAATTGGATGTAATTCAGCGTATGTGTCTGTGCGTCATAGAACGACATGGGAGGACAGCGTAGTTTAGTGAATAAGTGGACAACGTTCCTGAAGACTCGACTTGTCTGCTCAGTACCAGGCAACGATGGCACTGAAACACATTTTGATGAGCTCAGTAAGAACACACACACAAACACACATATATACAGACATTAACCCATTCCTTCAAACACTCAAGTCAGTTTCAGGCAAAATTATTTATAATTTCATTTATGAATTTCATGTCAACTTTTAGGGGATGTGTTTCTGCTGCAGACGCGTGACAGGAAGAATCCTTTAGTCTACACAGTCTTTTCTACATCCAGGTAAGAGATCAGACAGATTCGAGCACACGTATTTGTATCAGTCAGATGATTGATTGCTTTATAATTTGGACCTGGGTTTATAGGCCAAAAAATAAAAAAAAGTACACAAATATCTCATATAATTTAAAACATTTAGCGTAGTTCGGATGTTGTGTACAAACTAGTCATTTTACAGTAAGTGTGTTACTGTAACTGATACAGTCTCTCAACTGATAATCGCTTAGCGCTATTTTATTATCATTATATTGTTCGAAATCAATAGATGTTATCGTTAATTATTTTGTACTACTTGTGCCAGCAAACAATGATGTGGTTCCAGCAATCAGAACAAACAAACCAGACAAAACCTAAACAACCAACATAACAAAAACAGTGCTAAAATAGTGTATTGGATAAAGTGCAGTGTCTCCACATTGTATTAATAAGTGTGTGTCTTTCTGTCCTGCAGTAGTGTATTTCGTGGGTCGGCCGTCTGCCTGTACACTATGAATGACATCCGGAGGGCATTTTTGGGGCCATTCGCCCATAAAGAAGGACCCAATTATCAGTGGGTGCCTTTTCAAGGCAAAGTTCCATACCCTCGACCAGGCATGGTGAGCCACTCATTTTACTGACAAATCTACTGACTGGAGGTTTCATATTTTTATTATAGTATAAACAGAATAAAGTTGGATTTTTATACAAGGATAAATTACAAAGGATTCCCTATTATTCATTTATTTAGTGTCCCAGTAAAACCTTCGGAAGTTTCGAGTCCACCAAAGGATTCCCAGATAATGTGATCCAGTTTGCACGTCATCATCCTCTGATGTATAACCCAGTGACGCCGCTCGGTGGCCGTCCCCTGTTCCTGCGCACCGGAATGCCATACAGCTTTACCCAGATTGCTGTGGATCGAGTCAATGCAGCCGACGGCCACTACGACGTCATGTTCATCGGAACAGGTCAACACTTTAAGAGTAGAATGGCTTAATAAATTACAGAAATAAAGAATAAAATATAGTATCAGTGTTGTTGCAGAGAAATAACCTATGACCCTGTGGCATAATTTACATTATGAGAGACCTAAAATGTACCTTATTTATTATCCAGCTTAGCAGTAGAGAGTTAGGTGCCTTGTTTAGATGTCCAGCAGTGGCATCTTGGTCGTCCTAGGAATTAAACCCCTTAAGTGTCTAGTCCAGCACTTTAACTACTAAGCTACCACTTCCCTGTAATAAAGTCAAAACACAAAATGTATTATTGTTCCTGTAATAGGAACACCCCAAAGTGTTTTATTATACTTATAATTATTTAAAACGAATCGTGCTGTACGATATCTCTCTCAAATTTTACCGTGAAGAAAAACTTAAAATTACAGTTTTACCTTTAACTATTCCAAAAACGTTGACACTAAATCTTCTCATCAACTTTAAATAAAAGTTTTCTTCCAAAAAATTCAAATTAACATATGTGTTTTAATTTATTATTTAACAATAAAGTGTTTACTTTAGTTCTATAGGTTCTTGCGCAACTGTACCAGCTGTTATTAAACATTATTTAACACATTTTGGCAAATTAATTCTTACTCTATAATAACATCAAACATCTGGAAAGGTTTTTTTTTTGCTACATTGTGGATCTATAATAGTAGCAGAGAGTTCGGATGCTAAAGTCAGGTGAGGAGGTCTGGGGTGAAGTGAAGTCAGTGTTTCAGTTCATCTCAAAGATGTTTGTAGAGATATTTTGTGCTGTCAACTTTGTTTGGGTAAGACGCACTCAGCATCTTTAGAATATTTGTGTAGGTATTTTTTTTTTTTATTATTATTTTAACTTTCTTGATATTCTGTGTGTGCAACAACAATATGAGGAGAAATAATTTGTATCTGTATCTAAAATACTGTATGCGCCTTTTTTATTTTGTAGATGTCGGCACTGTTCTGAAGGTGATCTCTGTGCCCAAAGGAAGCTGGAGCAACACAGAGCTGCTGCTGGAGGAGCTGCAAGTCTTCAAGGTGTGTGTGTATGTTTAAGAGGGGGAGAGAGCAAGAGAGAGAGAGAGAGAGAGAGAGAGAGAGAGAGAGAGAACGCAGCTGTGTAGGTTGAATCTGCTTTTCAAGGTCAAAATGACTGTGTGAGCAAACCTAACTGTTCTATTCTTTACAGGATTCTTCGTCCATCGTTAATATGCAGCTCTCCTCCAAACGAGTAAGTCACACCTATAGTACCTGTTCTGACATTTCTTATACTAGTTAACTAGGTACCTGCTGAATCCTACCAACGTTAAACTCTGACCCTGTGGTGCTTCAGGGTGAAAGTCAGATCTTTCTCCTCAGGTGGCTGTGTTGATGTACTTGCGTAGCGTAAAGTGTATGATCAATGTCACGTTAGAGGAAGCTATAACCTCTAGCACCACTGTATCATTTTTCATTTTGACAGCAACATGATAACATCATCAGCACCGGTAATTTAATGCATGTGTATATTTCATTTAATAAACAGGGCAGAAGATGACATTGCTTAAAAGATGAAAAAAATATGCAGTACGAATCTAATAATCGGTGTAGCTTATTAAATTTACAGATCTGTTTGTCCTTGTGTGTCTTTGTAATTCAATAATATTTCTTCTCTCTCTCTCTCTGTATCTCTCTCTCGACTATTTTCTTGCTCTCTTTCCTTCTTTCTGCAGCAACAGCTATATGTAGGCTCTGATACAGGTGTTGTGCAGGTGCCACTGCATCGCTGCAGCATGTATGGTAAAGCATGTGCTGAGTGCTGCCTGGCCCGTGACCCCTACTGTGCCTGGGATGGACATACCTGCACGCGTTACCTGCCTAACACCAAACGGTACGCTTTTCTATTACGTCCCCACTGCTAATTATGTCATTACTGTTATATAATCAGTAACATCTAATCTAAGATGATCTCTATATATCTGTGTGTTTGTGTGTGTGTGCGTACATGTAGACGCTTCCGTCGCCAGGACGTGAGGAACGGTGATCCTAACACTCTCTGTTCAGGAGGTCAGTGTACACCTCTGGGGGGCAGTGTTACACCACATGTTTTTTTAGCTACAGCACTTTATGTAATAGATTCTAAGAACAATTTCTGTGATAATAAACTAGTGTTATGCTTTAAATGGATTTTATCATAATAATACAATATAACACAACATTGTGTATAACGTCACTACATGACTGTACATTATGCTGTGCAGACCACCAGAAGCAACGTGTTCAGGAGAAGAAGCTGTATGCAGTAGAGGGAAGTAGCTCCTTCCTGGAGTGCATCCCCAAATCACTACAGGCTCAAGTCACTTGGACTTTACAGAGACACCCCAACAATGCTCGAGAGGAGGTGAGAGAGGGGAAATAACTGGTGGTTATGGGAAAAATCACCTAGAGGGAGATAATGGAACGGGTGAATAAAGGAGATTTTTTTTTAAATAGTCAAAAGGAAAAGAAAAAATAGGGCAAATAATATGTGTAAAGTGGATAAATATGGGTGGAAATGTGGGGAAGAAATTATGAGTTTGGTTATCATATCAAGAAGATGTCATTTATTAACATCACTGGTTTAAATGTTGTTAAAAAATTGTGTGTGTGTGTGTGTTTGCAGGTTCGTCTGGATGATCGTGTGCTCCAGACAAATCGTGGCTTGTTGCTGCGGCGGGTGTTACGCAGAGACGGCGGCATATACAAGTGTCACGCAATGGAGCATGGATTTACCCAAACGCTGCTCAGCATAATGCTGGACATCATCCCAACTTCAGGCTCAGCCAAAAGCCAAGCACACAGCCCCGCCCAGAGCCAAACACAGTCCACCAATCAGAAGCTGTGGTACAGAGACTTCATGCAGCTGGTCGATCACCCCAACCTGAGCACCGTCGATCAGATCTGCGAGCAGGTTTGGTCACGCAGGCACAGCCAATCAGAGAAGGCCATGGCAGATGCAGCAGAGTCTCCACCTGTTGAGCCTCTGCCAAACACTCACAAAAAGTGGAAGCATCTGCGGGAGGCGAGGAAGGGAAGAAACCGCAGAACACACGACGGAAAACCTGCACCTCGAGCGCCTCGGAGTGCGGGGGAGTAACATGGGATAGAAGAAATAAAAAGAGACAGAGACAGAAAAAAGGAGAGATCACTGGAGTTGGACAAAACTGCACACCATTGTATTTAGTGACTGTCAAATAACACAAACAAGTTATACATCAAAAATTCACAATTTACATACCACACACCATTGCCTTACTGCACTGCAGCCCAATCAAACCCCCATACTCCCCAAATACCCCTTCCTATTAATCAACCAACAGCCTTTTACACTCTCTAACCTGTTACATTCCTTTATTACCCAGTATTTCACACTTCAACCTCTATTTCAATTGTAACCTTAAGCCAAAACTCTTTAAAGGCATTTTGGGCTTAATACCCAAAAGTTAAAAAAAGTTGTCAACTTCACAATTCCCTATATTTTATTTCTAATTATGTAGCAATTTTATTCAGCTAAAGTTCATCTAAAGAATTTAAAATTATTTTCAGCTAAAGCTAAGCTGATTAGATATAGCTTTATCTAGGGGCTAAATTTTAAATGTCATTCTGCCAAGTACATAGTCCACTACATAGTCCCCTACATTGGTAGTCCACACCCTAGTATGCTAGTAGAAACAAATAATATACCATCTACAGGTAATAATCATTGCTAGTATAATAGTATTAAAATAAATGTTTCTAAAACATCTTTTTACACCCTTGCCACCATCCCTACACACTCCATACACTCCATACACTTTAGAACCCTAACTTTATCTTTACACACTCCATACACTCCCTTTAAAACCCTGCCTTTATCTTAACACACTCCTTACACTCCTTTAAGAACCCTAGCTTTATCTTTACACACTCCATACACTAATTTTAAAACACCCACTGCTATCCCTACACACTCTATACACTCCATACACTTCCTTTAAAACCCCACTGCTAGCCCTAAACACTCTATACACTCCCTTTAAAACCCCACTGCTATTCCTATACACTCTATACACTCTCTTTAGAACCCCACTACTATCCCTACATACCCTGTACACTTTTTAGCCCTTTATTTCTATCCCTATTCACTGCATTCACTTCTTTCATACACTCACAACAATCCCTACACATGCTATACACTTACTGCTATTATTACGCACTCCATACCCTCCCTTTGGAACCCCACTGCTATCCCTACACACTCTTTACACTCTCTCTAGAACCCCACCACTATCCCTACACTCTTTACACTCTCTTTAGAAGCCCACTGATATTTTGTACACACTCTATACACCTTCTTTGGAACCCCAACGTCATAACAACATACTCTATATGCTTTCTTTATACCCTCCTTGCTATTCATACACACTCTTTATACCCTCACTGCTGTTGTTACACAATCTACACACTTGGTACCCTCATCACTGGCTCTCACACTATTCCAATACATTTCTGTCATACCTCATATTTTTTTAATATAATCCCTGTATACTCAGTCATAATGTCAGCTACATTATATGCCATAAATAATCCAATTTACCCAAGCACAACTCACACACACACACACACACAGATGATGCAATAATTCTTTGCTTTTTATATGCAGTCCTATCTTAAATGCATATAAAGATGATGTTAAAACGACATTCAAAGCTTTAACACACTAAATACCTACACTTACTACAGCTGCACACACACACACACACACACTCTTCAACACACTCTCCTTTAAGAAAAAAAGCTTGTATATTTGACAAATATTCGCATGTTTGTGCTTCGTGCTGTTTGTGTTCTACAGGTTTCTCTTTATCCTCTAATATTCTGCGTGACCAAAATCATTATTTAGCTAAGCATCACTAGCTGACTGTTACCATAGAAACCATTGAAGCTGCTTTCTGTTGTTTACTATCAGCAGGTTAAGAGGATGAAAGGAACTTGAAACTGTGAACCCCCAAAAATATCATCAACAGTAAATGTAAAAGAAAAGAGGAAAAGTGTTGGATTAAGCAGGATGGACAGGAAGTTTACTGGTGCCACCTGTTGTACAGAAATGCTTTGAGCTGCTTTGATGGAGGTTTTCGCTTCCAAGTTATTCTAAGTACATTTTTCATAAGATCAAACTGTGGATTATGTTTGTTTGCTTTATGATGACGTATACCAGATTGTTTGAGATGTGATCAGGCACAGATGCAAAGCAGGGGAGCATTATGGGAAACGTAGGAAGGTGTGGGTCAGAAAAATAAATTATGATGTGGGAAAAAGAATGTTTTGGTTTGCAACCAGCCACTAATTTGTTGATTATTCGAAAGACAAGATGAGTGTGTGTGTGTGTGTGTGTGTGTATTTAATACCTCCATCAGTCACATTAACTATATATTCCTTATACAGCATTTTATTTAAAGTATCATTCATTCATTTTTACAGTAAAAATATTTATTATAGTGAAATCAGCCCTATCTGCCGGTATAGGGGTGTTTTAGAGCAGATTTTAGTTAATTATACTCAATATTACATTGAAAATATGTAACAAATGTGTTTTTATGGAACATCCCTAACTACAAAATTATATACCAGAATATTTACATCACTGTTGGAAAATATTTTCTTTTCAAATTCTTAACTTTCCGAGCATTCACTTTATTGCTTTTGTTGTTTTCCACGGTGTTTTGCAGTACTGTGTGTGTGTAGATGTGTGTAGGTGTGTGTGCGTCGGTGTGTGCGTGTGTATGTCTGTGTGGGAATTAAGAATTCCTAGTCACAACATAAGAAACTTTAAGTTCTGGTGTGTTTTGGTTTTCACCACTAGGTGGCAGCTTAGTGTTGTAAAAGAAGCATAAAACAATCTATACTTACATATTAAGTAAAACTAGAATATATATGGCCAAAAGTTTATGGACACCTAACCAGAGAGCGTTTGTCCAAAATGTCTTTATATGTATTATGTTTTGTTTCTTGTTTTTTTTTTTTTACCTGGGACCCAAAACTCTGTTCCGGCATGAAGCCATCGTGCATAAAGCCTCGGAGATCCATGAAGAAATAGTGTGTTATAGTCAGAGTAGGAGAACCCATGTGTCCTGGCTCAGACTCAAGCCCACTGAAATGAACTGGAATGCTGACTACAATCCAGACCTTCTTACCTCCAAATTAGTTTCTAATCTCACTAATACTATTGTAGCTGTAGATTATAAAATCTAGTGGAAAACCTTTCCAGATGTGTGAAGGTGATTATCAGAGTAACAGTGAGACAAAATCCAGATTAGAATGTTCAAAAACACATAAAACACATAAAAATGGATGTGATGGTCTGTCCAAAAACTTGTGGCCATATAATGTATCACTAATCAAGATTTCCTGAAATAAAATATGCAGATAGAAACATATATAGCTACAATATGATTCTTCTATTCTATTTGTCCGCATTGAGAATTATCTAACTCAACATTTCTTGCTGCTTTTTTGTATTTTTCTTTTACATTTTCAATCAAGCAAACTCATATGTTTTCTGTTTTCTTACGGCGTTGGAGTTTAGTGCGTAAACCGTGTAACACTTTGGTTTAAAAAAAAAATTGTATATAAATATAAAGCACTCCAAAAATAGGGCTATTTAAGGAATTTTAGTTTGAATAAAAGTACCAAATCAAATGTAGTTTTTCGGCTGGTTACAGCAGTGATGGACATGTTTAGTAAATGTGTTGTTTATTCTTTCTTTATCAGGGTGCATTAATTAATTAATTGTACCTTATTTTATTATAGTAAAGCTTTAAATGTAAGTCTAATTATGTACCACACCAGCAACAACAAACAAATGTTATCATTTGGGTTTCTGTCGCTTTTCTTCCAATGTCTTTTTCCAATGTCGGTATCTTTTCTTATCCTCTATCAGTATCAGTTCCACCAGCTCTTCCTTAAAATATAAGATTAATGGGGGGAATAGTTCTTTTTTTTTTAATAATGTTTTATAATGTCAAAAGCACCTATGCCTGTTTCTGTTCATTTGCATGACTTAAATAAAAAAAGATGTGTAGTTGAGTGTTTTGCCAATACAGTAGACGGAAAGCACATCTAATGTTCTTATAACGTATTTAAGACATAATAAGCTAATATGTAGTGGTGAATTGTGCTAAGATTGACATTTGTAATATATCCATTCTTCTGAAAACTGGAGAAAAAAAATGTATATTTTGAGGTATATGTTGCTTTTCTTTTAAAACTTTATTTAATGACTCGATCCGAAAGTCTCCTCGCGTGACGTGACTTTTTTTTCTCTTTTAACGATTTTTTTTTCTAAAGAAAAAAAAAAAAATAACCAAATGACCCGGACCAGCTGATTTTCCTGACTTGTGACTCTTCTCATATTCTGAGAGACAGAGCATCTCTGTGTGTGTCTGTGTCTGTATGTGTGTGCGTGTGTATGAATTCTCATACATGCATGTGTGTGAGATGTTAACATGTGTCAGTGTGTATTTTTATGTCTCTACTGTTCGATGGTATAACTATTGATTACGATTGGGGACTTGGTTTTCTTGAGAGGTCAATGGTTAAAGGCCAAAGTTGACATGGAACACTGTAGTGACTCTTCCTGTTTCTATGTGGTTTGTTGCATCAGACTGTATTTGATTAACACAAAGAAATAAACAGTTACTTCAGAACACGTCAGCCATGTGGATTTATTTCATGGTGATTAATGAACCTATACATTTCATTATTAATCATTCATTTAAAGCTGTCATAGTAAAAAATATGAAAATCAAACAACCACTGCTGTATCATGTGATCACCAGTTTGATCATTTGGGCCCAAAATCTTGATGCCCAATTCAGATTTTGTGACTTTACCTGATTTTTTTTTTTTTTTGATGACACTCTTAAATCATCTTTTAAAACTGAACCATATCCGAAATCTGCATTTAAATATACATGGCAAAACCAACCAAGGTGGTAAAAACGATGCAATAATTCAAGGACAAATGGACGAAAACAAAATGATTATTTCTGATTTTGCTTTCCGCACCAGATTTAAAGGTCAACAAAACAACGCTCTATTTACACAGAGTAAAAAAAACTCCTGTTGCGTCCTGGCCGAATGTAGCATTAATCGCTACATATATATATGTCGCTGTTGGTGTCCACCTGATTTAACATCATGCACCACTGTCGCTTATTTAATGAGGTACGACAGGTGAAAATCCGATCAGTTTGCTTACATGGCAGACGCTAATGCATTTATCTGATTTATCTCCGATTAATTCCCACATAGGAATGAGGCCTAAAACCGATCTGAAAATATCAGGATCTATGTACCTTTTTCTCCTTACACAATCATGTGTATCCATATCCAATCTGGGGGGAAAAATCAGAATTGGGTCATTTGATCTAAGTGGTGTGAATGCAGGCTATTTTGCCCATTCAGGTGCAATAATAAATTCATCATTTTAATTTCTAAGTATGCAAGTAAGGAGGAAATATGTTTCTGAACATACAATGTCAAAATATTACTGATTTTTTTTTGTTTTCTGTTCTACAAAAAACATTGTCCAAGATGAGAATGGCATTAACTTTCTACCCCAGTTTGTGTGTGCGTCTGTATCATCAATAATCCTCTGCGGTGTCTGTAATGGAATTAGATATACAGAAAAAATGTAGAAAATATAGAAATATATACCAATAGCCTACACTTACACCATTTAGCTGTAAACGATGATTATCTACAAAGGAAATCCATCTATCCATCTATCTATCCATCTATCCATCCATACATCCATTGTCTACCCACTTATTCCTAATCAGGCTCACAGGGATCTTCTGGAGTCTATCCCAGCTGTCATTGGGTAAAAAGGCAGGGGTGTATCCAGGTCGCCAGTCGCGGGGCCAAATACACACACGCACACACAATTTCACTAATTTTTTTGGTCAATTCGGAATCGGCAATCAAAGTAACATACATGTTTTTGGAGTACCCGAATTAAACCCACGCAAACACAGGGAGAACGTGCAAACTCCCCACAGAAAGACCCCTGCCAGGGAGACGAACTCGGGACCATTTTGCTGTGACGCAACATCTCTAACCATTAAGCCCCCGTGCTGCCCTACAAAGAAAATTTTCCCAGAATTTGTTTATCAGAATTTCGGTGCATTTTTCCATTGGAACTTTGGTGGTTCTGTTGTTCCCGGTTGCCCAAAGGTCAAAAACTTGATCTTTCTTAATAGCAAGAACACAGGTTGAAATCCCTGCTACCTGGTTTATATTAACTGGTGTAATGGCAGTCCATCTTCCCTCATGTCTTACCCAGTCTTCAGCGGAGACAGCATGGATGATTAATGCTTCCAATTAGCCCTAATTACATCCTGTTAGGTATACGCTCATTAACCTCTTGTTAGACGTGTTGACATTGTGGAGTCCAGGTTTTCATGTCAACACACTTTCACTCATTCAGCACTTTTAGTTTAACACACACACACACACACACACATATGCACTTTTTCACCCGGTCTCTTTGGACTGTCAGTCTTTCAATCTCTAGAGCTGCATCCTGTTTCTTTTTCACACCTTCTTCACTCTGGGTGTTTAATGTTTTTTTTCTCCCACTCTTTTTTTTCACTAACGTTCTCTCTTTCTCCAACACACTGTGTATAGGGCTGAAAAAGAGTTTGAGAAAACAAAAGCACAGTGATGACGGAGAGGAGGAAAGAAAAATGTAAAGCATGTGGGAGAGAGAGAGAAGCGTTTACACAGTCAGCAAAAAAAGCACCCGAGCTCCACATATGAGTCGAGGTTCATTAGGCTTCAAATAATATTGTCTTTGAGGATCAGCTGACCAACTGAAAAACCAAAGAAATGGGTGGATGTAGGGATGAGTTGACTAATCAGTGGACTAAAGCTCAAACCAACCAAAATCAAAAAACATATTTATATTTAAACATATAACTGCTGTTTGCATGGTGCTGGGTTTATGTTTAATGAGCTACACAATATTGTGAAAATGGACTATACACACCCGGGAGGGTGATGTACTTCTTCTAAAATCTTAGCCGGATCAGTGGCTTCCTGTATCATACCACACAGATACACTGGCAGCTTTGAAACTGGACAGAATGGACAAGTCCAAACTGTAAGAATATACAAATATACAAAATAATGAAAAGGTTTTACAGTGAAAATTAAAAGCAAAATAATGGAATAAGTGTACTATCATTCTAAAAGATAAAAAAATAACTACTAAATTTGTGAGAGCTAAAATTGTAGCCAAATTTTTATTATTTATTATTTATCAATTTTCTCACTTTACTCATCTCAATAACAGGACACAGAACGTGTGTAACTGAGGAGAGAAAACAGAATACAGTTTCTGTGCTTCCATATTTAAATACTGATAAGTATTAGCATAAAATTTATGGGTATTATAGTTGGTACCGATCCATTTTTCAAAAGTGGCTTTTCAGCAAAACCTGTTTTAAACGGAACCTCATTTATTTTATCAATTTACACAGACATGAAAGCATTAAGGTGGATTTGCTCCAGTGTCGAAACAACGGCGGACAGTTTACATCTAACCCGGGGCGGGTCTATGCTAACGGCAGTGTCAATCTAAAAACAGCTTGATTTGAGAAAAGAGAAATGATTTAATGAGAATGAATAAAAAAAACAACTGTGTGAATCTTTATCATTGTAGTGTGATTGTGTACACAAACTGCTAACACACATTTTAGTTCAAACTACTTATAAAAGTCACTGTGCAAATGTTCATTCGGCTGTATAGGGGTGGGAAAAGTAAATGATTTATAATCATTTGGTGTCACCCGGATGAGGACAGGTTTCCTTTTAAGTCTATATATTTACCGTTCACCTCAAAATCTTTATTATTACTTTGTAAATGCTTTAGCTCCAAGTAATTGGATACAAAATAAACACTTTGGCAAGAGGTAACAATAATCCAGCATGTACGTACACATTCTTACACTCATCCCAGCCTACAGACAATATTTAATCTCTACTTCATCCTCTGACATGTTGTTGGGAAAACCCATGTGAACACAGCGGAACCGCAATCTAACCGCAAGTAAGCTGAGCTTTGGAAAAGGGAACAGGAAACCTTACGACATGGAGGCAGCAATGCCATAATTACTTATAATTCAGTTTAATTATGTTATACTTTTATCACAGGAAAATTGAGACTGTTTATAAACACTTTAAATAAGTAAGCGTGCTTTCGATTCGGAACATAATTCCAAAAGCTTGCATCAAACAAATAAACAGCATTTGGACTTGATTACGGTTGTGTACAAATCAGGATCAGTTAGCATCTATTATAGCTTTAAGCAATGGCAAAATTTCTTTTTCATTCTATACATCAAAGAGGATCACAAAAATCTCCCTTTGAAACTTGAACTTTTGGAAACAGACATGTCTATTATACGGGTGATATTTTATTTCGTTTTATTCATTTATCTTTCAAAACCAAATCCACATCTGTACAGTCTGCATGCAAGGATCCGTTTTAAATAAAACATAAATACATAATGTACCAATACAAATTCTTTACACACAAACACACACATTGTATGAACTATTTTCGGAAATCTGTTAGTTAAAATCAGTACAAACTCGGCTTGATCACAGAATTGGACTGTGATTACCTGTGATTACATTAATATTTGTGTCTACAGTCTTGCAATAATGTTAAATTCTATGTTAACATATGAAGAGTGATGCGAAGATAATTAATTAGTTGTTAGAACATTTATATTTCTGCTGCATGTCTATGATTTGCAGTCACAGTGGTCTAGAACTATGGCGTAAAAACTTCAAATGTAGATCTAAAAACCATTCCAGCATTATGAGGTATCACTCGAGAGCTTTTCCTTTACAACATAACAGTCACAGATGAGCAAGCGTTTGGGATTCTCTGATATTAACCAACTCCTGAAGGTTCCACCCCTTCCCTATTCGAACATAAGTAAGTGTATGACTTAGCTAACATTAAACTAATACATAGTCTACATCAGTTAATATACTTAGGGTGGCGCCCCAAAAAATTGGTAACATAGAGAAAGTGGAGCAGATTGTGATAGTTCAAAGCTCACAACACTGGTGAGTAAATCCCATGATTTTGTCTCCTCAAACATTCACTGGGTTAATTGTCAAGTAGGTTATGATGATTGTTTTAAGTTCATTAATGCTAAATACTGAGAGTTTGGCATAGTTACCAGCAGTTTATAAGATTTGGGTGTAACACCTGGAGTAACAAGAGTGACGAATAAAAATTGATAAGGAATAATTTTAGTTGAAAGAAATCTACTAGTATGTGATTGTAGTAGGATAAGTCAAGTACACCGATGTCAAACTCAGTTCCTGGAGGGCTACCATCCTGCAGAGTTTAGCTTCAACCCTAATTAATTGCACCTGATCCAGCTAATCATGTCATTTAGGCTTGTTTAAAAAAAATTACATTTTGTGGTTGGAATAAGGTTCAAACTAAACACTGCAGAGCTTCGGCTCTCTAAGAACCCAGTCTGGTTCTGCCCTCTAGGAACCCTGATGGATTAATTCTAACATGGGCAAACAATTTTAAATCATCATTTGTAATAGAAACTACAATATGCCTAGATTTTTACAATAACCAGACAGTTTTTTGTGGTGAAAAAAACCCCCACCGTCTTTTAACTTGAAAAGTAAACAGTAAAAACGATATACTTTACTGTACTTATAAAGATTTTATCACAATGTACAAAATGCTAAAAAAAAAACTAGGCCCAACTTTATCTAAACCTGTTACCCAAACATTTACTGGAAAACTTTATAACGCATCAGCTGAATTTCTATATTCCTAACTATTCTTTTTTTTTTCCTCCACTTGCTTCTGAATCAGGGTAGATAAGATCAAAAGCAATATTTCCAGAAAAAATAAGAAAGTTGTGTTTCCAGACTTCTGTTAGAAGCCGAGCAATGTCGAAGCGTCTGGTCTTAATGGGATGAAAAAAAAGAACAAACCAAACAACCATGTCAACTTGGATCATTTTTCATTTATACAACGAAAAAACGCTAATAACAGAATCCTTTTTTTCTATTTCCAAACGATCTGGATTTTTAAGCGTGTCGAACTGGATTGCGTTTGAAAGCCAGTGTTTTTAGAGTGTGTCAGTCTGCACATGAAATAATGCCTACATACAAAATAACCAGCTGAAATCCGATAAAGACAAAAAAAAAAATAACATACAAAACCTTTACTGTCTAAGTACCTTTATTTATCCGATGTCTTTTACGAAAGTATGGAATGTGACTATCGCATTAATGTGTGTAGCAATTATGCACCAAAATGCAATTTGTTTTAGAGTTTAGCTACATTTCTATATTACAGTGCTGACTTTATGTTGATCAGTTGTCTATACCAATATGGCGAAACACCCCATATAAAACCTGTAAGGAACAGGTGCAGATTGAACATCTGGTAGACAAAAACTCTCAAATAACTCTCATACTGTTTTGGGTTTTTTTTGTTTTTTTTTTGATTGGCCCAAAGAACACTCATCAGCCTATTCTTATTTCTGCTCAATTAGTCGATGCTGCTGCGGATTTTGCGGAGGTGTAATTTATTTGTCAAAAAAAGGTCGGTGTGGGATTTCTTCCCAGACAGACCCATCCAAGAGAAATTAAATCAGCAGCCAATTGGTTCTTTTCTTAATTGATATTGGGCTGACCCAATCAAATATCAAAACAACTCACTTTTTGGGGTCTGTGTAAACGTTTAGCTTCTAACTACTCAGAGAGAGAGAGAGATGGAGAAGGAGAAGAAAGACAGTTTCACAGGTAGTATTTGTGACCATATATAGTGGGTTGATCTAGGCTAAAATACCAGGGCTGATTTTTTTGTCCTATTCCAGCCCCTGGTAAGTGTTTGAGTGGTTAAACATTCACTGTGATTTGGTGTCCTTGTCTTGATCTGTTCAATGATGACACTCGAAGCACTTTGTGTATGTCACTCTGGATAAGAGCACCTGCTATATGTAAAATGTTTATTCACCATGTGGTTGAAAAAAGTCTCCAGTGTCAGCACTTTGTAACGGTCACTGTAAAAGTTTTAAGTCTAGAGGATATTACACACTTTCCTTTGTGGTTTCTAAATATTATAAGTTGTTGGTGTTGTTGGAGATTTTTTTTGTCGTATTAACTTTCAAAGGAAATCGACAATATTAAACATAACTATAAGCAGATAGTATGTGCAGTGTGTTGTGTTTTAATAAATACCGAGTTGTTGGTGTTGGCAAATCGTTGTGGTACTATATAAAAGAGGGAAACACTTCAACAATACACAACCGCTAGCTTTACTCCAGCACTGTCCATTATTTCCTGTCTTCCTTTTCTTAACTGCATGTCCCATCATAATAAATTCCCTACATAATCCTTTTATAACTGGTAGCTTGAAGTAACTGGTGTAAAAAATCTGGACACACTTTTAATATCTGGACGATGATAAATATCTTTGGGTTTACACCAGGATTCTGAAAGCCCAGTTCTGAGGACACCCAAATCTTCTCAGCACATACAGTAGAAAACTACAGTAAACAGAATTTCAATAAAGCACACACATTTGTGTTAGTGTGTACATTATGTGTATGTGCACAACCACATTGTGTTTTTTTTTCCGTTGTTATGGCAACTGTCGTCAATTAAGGACAAAACATCCCTCTAATACAATAATAAAGAAACTGAAATATAATGTTCACTCCACAGTGATGCAGGGTTCTGCTGATGGTAGACATGTTCCATCTTCGTCTGTGTGAGCAGTGTGTATGTTCCATCTTCGTCTGTGTGAGCAGTGTGTATGTTTCAATGCCAACATAAAGCTTGAGAGGTGTTTTTTTTTTTTTTTTATAAAATGATAATAACCTTTGAGTCGGTGTCTGTTAGTCGTGTTGAGTATTGAGTCACTCGACTGCGTGTGTGTCTCGTGGCATACGACTTCGTTCCCCGACGTTCTTACTGACTCTGGTTTTCCGTGCTACGTCTTGCGCTTGTCTGTATTTGTCCAACATGTTCTTGTGCTTTCGTCGCAGTTTTTCATTGCACCACACGCGCTCACAGTATTGCTCCACTTGAGGAAGATTGGATGGACCGATCAGCTGCAAGACGTCTTTAAACCAGCCTTTGGATGGTGTTCGGTTAACTGAGCCCGTATGGGAAGGACATGGAGACCAGGCTTTGTGTTTATGGTCTTGAGATAGTAGGTCAGCGAGGGTGTCGCCTTGTAACACATCCAACCACACACGAGAAAGCGTTTGAGAAAACCCGTGTTCCCGGGAGCGGCACACGTAGACGCCCTCATCGAGTTGTAACACTCGCCTGAATAGCAAGCCTTCATCTGTTTTTACCACTCTCTCGTCCAGCTCCACCTGCAGGAAGGAGCAGGGAAGTGACGTTATTAGTATTATAATGTTATACACTATATAATTTATGCATATTATATTATACATATTTATTTCACTTATCTTATATTCTATATTATTTAAAAAAATTTAATGATATATATGGATATTGCATTATTAGTTATATTATTTTTTTAATTACAAAATTTTGTTTAATATTAACTTATTCATCTATTTATTTCAATTTATTAATTGATTTAAATGTACACAATAAGTAAATATAGTACTAAAATAGATAATTAATAAATTTATCCCATTTCAATCACAAAAAAATATACTATTGCATGATTAATTCAACATCTCATAACATCTCTATAGATAATAGATAATCTATAAAACAAAAAGTTTATTCAAAACAAATGTTAAACATTAAATTAGCAAAATATAAGGGCAGAAAAGTCTATTTTTTAATAAAAACTACAAATAAAATAGGAATAATTAATTCAATTATTAATTATATAACTTTTAATAATTATAATAAAATAGCATTTTTTTAAGGATTTCTTATTAGATGAATAATAGGGTCCAGGGGTAATTAACAGAAACACTTTGCATTAAATATTAACATGAAAACATTTAAAAAAACACTCTGCCTGTCTCACCTCCTCCAGATGTTCATCTCGCTGCATGTGCCAGGTCACAGTGGCTTGAGGAGACCGAGGAACACACTCCAGAAAAGTGCTGTTGTTCTCTGTGCCGTACACAACCCGCACTTCAACTGTGTCCACATCCTCCACTGCAGACAAAACACACTAGAGTGAAGACACGCAAACACTCGAGTGATCTGTTACAGCAATGGCGACAGGATTGAGTTTCACTCCAAACAGCCAAATGATGGCAGATAACATCAGCCACTAGCAATTTTGGGCCTTATAAAAGAATATAAGGTTGGGCCCCCTACCACACCCATTGCACACAGTTACTACTAATAAAACAGAGCTCTTGGGGCCCCAAATATGTGTGGTCCCTTAGAATCATCCTACCTCCCCCCCTAAAACAGCACCCCTATGTGTGTGTATATAAAAAAGTTCTAAAAGGTTTGACACTCGTATAATGGGGTTCTTCCAGAGGTCATGTTCTGCAGATGTTTGGTGGTGGTGTGTGTGTGTGTGTGTGTGTTTAGTTATGGATATGTCACTCTGCTGAAAAGTTCTAATCAGTTCATTGAGCAGGTAAAGCTTAGGTTTCTTCATGCAGGTGTGTGTTTGTGTGTCCGGTATGTAACCCTTTTTTTTTTGCTTTTCTCCTTCCGTCTCATCGATGAGTGATTTTTTTTGACTCAAAGAAATCCAATAGGGTTATCAAAATCGAATGTTTTTTTTGTGTGTGTGGTGTGTGTGTGTGTGCTTGTTAAGACTGTTATATACGGTGGCTGAGAGCTCACTGCAATTTAAGAAAACGATTGCAATTAGAAAAAAAAAACATTAACAAAATAAAGAAAACCTCACGAAACCTAAATACAGAAAAAATACAGAAACGTGCTGAGACTAGCACATACCACAACGGAACCTGCTTATTATATACCCTAACTGGAACCCGCTTATCATTACTCTTAGAACTTAGGTTTTAATGGCGTCATCGGTGAACTGAAAGGTAAGCGTTTTTATTCTTTCACTGCAAATGATCCAAAATGTCTGTCTGTTATCCTGACAGAGTGTTATACAGCCTGGTTTCAGGACTAAGTGATTAATTATTGATGAATTCATTAATAGAGACATGAAATAGTACTAAATAATGGCACAGATGCCATAAATGTAAATGTTATTGTATAGCCACATGCTTGTGGTCTATCATAAATTTAATGTGGAATAGACACTCATTATATCAAACACTTCTCTCTTTCTCTGTGTCTCTTACCGCTCTGGTTCTGGTTTTTGCATTGCAGCGCTGGATTCCCGTGTCTGATGTCCTGTCTGCGGTGCCGACGTTTCGCATTGGGAACATAGCGTGTGCAGGTGTGTCCATCCCAGGCGCAGTAGGGGTCTCGTGCCAAGCAGCATTCAGCACACGCTTTACCGTACATGCTGCAGCGATGCAGAGGAACCTGCGCTACACCAGCACTCGAACCCACAAACAGGGATTGCTAAAGGGGTGCGTGAGAAAAAAAAATTATACAAATTATCAACCAATAAACAAGGATTAAAGGTTAGCATAGGTCATTGCTCCAAGATTTAAAAATGGTGGCATTAATTATTGAGGCAACACTTAAGAGATAAGTTAGAGGGGAAATATGGCTATAATTTTTTTTATTCATTTATTAATTTTCTTGTACGGTAAGTGAATCCTGTTTAGATTTACGCTTAAACCTGATATGTTATTACATACTTTAATCAGCCTCAGCACATGCTGTTTGTAGCCTTATATGGGACCATACAGAAAAAACCATGCGACCATAGATGTTTTATTTTTAAACTCATACAAATTTGCGGTAAAATGGGGCACCTTAAAAAAAACTAGTAAATTTAATGAAAAACAAGTGACTTTGTTGGAATGATCTAAAATTTGAAAACTTTTTAGACTTTTTGGTATAATCCATCCAATCAGAGTAACATTTCCTCAAAGTCTCACACGTTTAGCACCAATGGTGGCACATAACTAAAGTCAACCTGGTTAAAATAACCCTTTTTAAAAAGAAGTGTTTTCACCAGCACTTATTTTGAAAGAGTGTAAAAAGAGCTCTGGAAGGAGTGAAGAAATGTGAAATTACCCGCTTTACTGAGATCTCCATGAAGGTGATGGGAGTGGGCACCTGATAGAGAAATAACAAACAAAATTAAAAATAAATATCTATACAAGCATGAAACAATAAAAATGACAGCCAATAATCTGACCTTAAAGACCTGCAGCTCCTCCAGCGTGATCTCCTCACTGGTGATAGAGTTGCCACTTCGCAATGCTATGACTTTCAAGATGGTGCCAATATCTGCATCGTCAAAAATCGATAAAATGTATACCAATGTGATTATCATACAGGACATTACACCTTCAGTTATACATAATAATAACCGATCCCTTGATTTCACCTGTGCCGATGAACATGACGTCGTATGGGCCGTCCTCGGCCAGCGTACGGTCCACTGTGATGTGTGTGAGTCTGTAGGGTGTGGAGGTGCGTAGAAGCAGTGGCTGGCGCTGAGTCGGGTACACAACCCGCCACATAAGAGGGTGAGAGCGAGCAAATTGCAGCACAGCATCTGGGAATTCCAAAGTGCTGCCAAACATACGGCCAGGCTGAGCAGTGATCTTACTGGGACACTGAGAGAGAGAGAGAGAGAGAGAGAGAGAGAGAGAAAGAAAGGGTTTGGTTTATTTATTAAAGAAATTTTCGAAAAGCACTTACATTCTTCATTAAAGGCTTTTGTAAGATAAAATTTATATTCTAGACAAACAGATCTGTTAAAAAATAATATATTAGGATATTGATTGAGAGAGAAAAAAGAGATAAAGTGAGAGAGCAAGAGACAGACACGTACAGAGCTAGAGAGAGAGAGAGAGAGAGAGAGAGAGAGAATCAGCAGTTAAGTTAAAGATTTTTTTTATTATCTAACTATTCGGTACAACAGTGTAGTTCAGACTAAAATGGAAAAAAATGGTAGACTTGACTGACTGTTGCATGGTTGTTAATGTTAAAAGCATTTCAGCATTCCAGCATTTTCACACACTAGATTCTGTATTGATTATTTAGACTGGTACAAAAAACATCCAGTGATGTGGGTGAAAACACAGATCAGAAAAAAAACCAAAATGCCTACAGTAACTCGTATAAAAAAGGTGTCTCAGAAACCACAGTGCTCAAGGCAGAGGTGTTACACCAGGTGTGACCACATCAAATTTGTCTTTTGTCAGCCCAGAATAGGCATTTAGGGTCACATCACTCACATGACCACCGAAACCGCACAGTTAAGGGTTGAAAAAAATGTGCGGTCTTTAATATTTAACTGGTTGCATTAGACATCCGAAATAGTAATCTGGACATGTGGTTTCTCACCACTCCTGGTCTTGGATATGGGACGCGTCCTTCGTAAGGTCCCCACTGATAATCCGGTCCTTCCTTATGAGCAAATGGACCATTAAACGCCTCTCGGATATGAGCCATGTTATATACGCATACAGCATAACCCTGGAACACGTTGCTGCAGGAAGACACACCCACACAGAGAAATATGTCATATAGTGTAAAAATTACTATAATATGTGATATGATTAAACAGAAATATTTTTAATCAATTTTCAGTCTTGGAAATACCTGATAGTGCTGAAAATGGCGTAAATTTCCGGATTTTTCTCGTCTTTAGTCCTCAAAAGGAACACATCCTCTATAACATACAAACACACACACATATAAAATAAGACATAATAAGATAAGATATAATAAGACAAGATAAGACAAGATAAGATGAGATAAGACAAGACAAGACAGGATATAATAAGACAAGACAAGATAAATGAGATAAATGAAATCAAATACGAGCAATTTACAAACATACAAATTAAAATATATAAGAATGAAAAATATAAAAAATGAATACAGTGTGTGTGTGTGTGTGTGTGTGTTTCTCACCCAGCTGGTCAAAGTGTGTGTCAATGCCGTGAGGTCCAGGAACAGAACACACCAGACGAGCTTTAATAAAAGTACTCCATTTATTTACTAGTACACGCTTTCCTCCCACATCATTCTAGAAAAATGACAAATATTAAGTATTTATTATTAGTTGTAAAGAAGATCATCAGCTCTGACTAAACTAGTTTTTAATGTTACAGAAGACAATAAGGATTTTTTTTAGAATAGGATGCAAATTAAAATGTGTCCAGTACTGCAGGATCTAAAGGATTCAGTTAACTGATTAAAAAAGAATCCAGTGCAACCTCTGGCAAAAGATTCAGGTTGGAAATCTGCAAATGTTTATGTACAGACTGCAAAAGAAATAGTGACCTCATTCTAACAGGACCCTGAAGGGTCTATTACTCCTCCAAGATCAGTGCACGTAAACAAAATACAATCTCGCTGATACACAGTTATACTGTCCAGATTCAGTATGCAATTATTGAAAAAAGGATAAAGACACTTTAAAAGACAAACATACAATATCGTATGATTTAAAGCATTTTCTTTTAAATACTGACAAAACAGAATTTCTGCCTTTTCCTTTAAATTCTACTCTACTGGAGAACTGATAACCCTCCGAATACCTTGCAATGCCTTGTCCATACCATGTGTTATCCTAAATTGAAAAATATTAAAAATATTCTCAAATGACGTTTTTCATAACTTACTTTAAGACTCTTCCATGTCTGCATTCTGTATAAGATTCAATTTATCTTTTATACCTATTTATTCCCTAATTCGGGGTCACAGGGATCTGCTGCTATCCAAGCGGTCTCTAAAAGGGCAAAAGGAAGGAGGGGGACACCCTGGACAGGTCGCCAGTCCATCACAGGGCGACACTTACAATCAACAATCAATCTAACATACATGTTTTTGGACTGTGGGAGGAAACCAAAGAACCCGGGGAGAACATGCAAACTCCACACAGAAAGACCCCTGCCCGGGAATCGAACCCTTGCTGCGAGGCAAGGGTGCTAAACACTAAGCCACCATGCTGCCCAGTATAAGATTTCTTTATGCAATATGGCTACAATTTTTTTTTTATTAGTTATATTGTTTTGGGATGCTTAAAATTAAGCATCCCAAAATGGGGGCATAAAATTAAAGAAAGATGGTGTTTAATAATCTATTTTATTACCAATAATTGTTTTTAAATCTAAAACAGAAATTTTAATATTTACTTTATAGTTTTAGATTTTGTTCCATTGCTTTATGGGTTTTTTTCTGTATAAGTAAATTCAATTCATTGTCCGGGGTACATGTACAGAGCCAATGAAATGCATTTTTCGCATATCCCATCTTAGTAAGTTGGGGTCAGAGTACAGGGTCAGCTATGATACAGCACCCCTGGAGAAGGCGGGGTTAAGGGTCTTGCTCAAGGACCCAACAGTGGTTGACTTGCCGGAGGTGGGAGACAGATCGGAAACTGCTTATTGCAATCTGAGTAAAGTTAGAAATATTCCATCACAAACGTCCATGATATCCAAACTGGACACCTGTTTCTGTACCTGCTATAATGTGCATTATGTTTACTGTATTCTACATTTTTTAAAAGTTGATTATTATCAGTCAGAAGTTTTGTCCTGTTCTAAAAAACATGGCTTTTATTATGGGGTCTGTGAAAAAATCAGCTTCAACATTGGATGAAGTATCATAAAAATGATCAAAGTTAGTATTTTATTTATCATTTCTAATATATTTATTATTCAGTTATTAAAGCTTTTTGAAGATTTGCTTGAGTTGATTGTGTTTAGCTTCTAAATTATGTCAACTGGAATCTTTCATTTATTCATAAATACATAAAAGTGGAATAAAAAATATTTCCAGGCGAAATATGTGTTTGTACTTAAACAATCTGTTCAGTGTTAAAAATAGTTATTAATAAATACACTTATTCTGTGAGCGGCTGAGGAATTTCAGCTGCAAAGAATTTTGCTATAATGCAGCGTTTCAACAGTGAGACTGAATAAAACCAACTGTGTGTGTGTATGTATGCGTGTGTGTGTGTGTGTGTGCGTGTGTGTGTTTACTTATCCAAAATCAAACATCTATACTATGAGTTTATACTATTTTCTAACAGTTCCTATAAATGAAAGCTTATTTTAAAGAAAATATCAAATACTAACTTTGCCTAAAGCACGAAAAAAGTTTAACAGAGTGTCACTATGATGTAAAACATCTGGATGAAAGGACTCACACACTCTTACACCTGCACACATTCTAAACATTACTCAGGAAACGCTGTGTGTATATAGAACATGTTCTACTAATCAAGTGCTTTCTAACACTTGTGTGTGTGTGCAATTGATAATAATCATAAAATGTTTAACTAGCCCTATAGGAGGATGTTTGTGTGTATGTGTGAGTGTGTGTGTGTGTGTGTGTGTGTGTCTGTTTGGGTATATTTGCACGTGTGTGTTCGAATCCTGGGGGCAGTAAATTGTAGTTGAGCACAAGGTGCGAGTGACCCCGAACCTTTTAAACTTTGCCCTCGAAGTTCTAATCCTAGGAAAGACATTCACTTACCTGCAGAAAATCCATGAGCATATTTACTTGCATGTGTGTGTGTGTGTGTGTGTGTGTGTGTGTGCACATGTTAGATTTACTGGTATGCCAAATATTCTGCAGCTGTGTGTATAAGAAGGGTAAAAACTTGGCAATTGTTCTGGCATGTTTGTTTTTCTTTTAGTGTCTTTGTATGTGTATGTGTGTGTGTGTGTGTGTGTGTGTGTGTGTGTGTGGGAAAGCTGTTCTCACCGCACACACTCGTCCGATGCGTGTGTGTATTGCTGCCTCTCCTTCTCTATCCCCAGCCTCACTCGCTCTCTCGGTGAAAAAGAAATAGACTTTATCATCATCTTTATCTGCGCTGTCTGGAATGAGGTGTGCGGCCACAAACCTGGGCTCTGATCACACACACACACATACACACATACACACAAAAAAAGAAAAAAAATAAAGCTGATTAATAGACAACAAAGTCAGTCTGATAAACAGTCATATTATCTGAATGTTTATCAGGAGAACTGGAACAAAACTCAGCACATGATGTCATGCAGCTGGGGTCTGTCTGTCTTACCATCTAATATTTTCTGATCCGTTTCCGTCCTCATAGGAGATCGATGCCCTAAACTTCTCAAAATTACAGAGTCGCGTCCCAGGAAATCAGCTGTTAGACCCGTGTACAGCTCCCCTCCTTAGAATAACACAAATAGGGATTGTATAATTTTCTTGGATTTCATGCTGCTGGAATGGAATCACATTTGGAGCAGCTTACTGAGTGAACGCTCACTCACTGGGGAGCGCAGACCATCAGATGCACTGGAGCAATTCAAACCACAACACACACATACACTCGTTCATGTACACTGTTGCTCATATGGCAAATGATGAGACATATACTAAACAACAACTGACAGTCTTAGATATACACCCTTAACAGAATCAGCCAACACACACACACCAATACTCAAATACACTGTGCTTATCCTGTCAGTTGCATATTCTGGCAGTACAGTACAGTGCAGTTCTGCAGGATGTAAGTCATGATGTTCTGCTTGACTGAATAATTGTGTGGGTTTTTTTTCGAAATTATGCATGCATGATGCTTATTTATAATATAATCTGCTGAGGAAAATAATTTAATCTGACTCATTCTTTCCTCAGCTGGAAATCAAGGCTATATTAATTGTCTATGACTGTTATTTTTTGTTTCGGGCTGTGAACTGGAAAAGTAATCTGGTACTGTTCCTTCTCAAAGTGGGTGCGAGGACCTCAGGGATACATAAAGCAAAGCCTTTGCAATGTTAAGTGAAAAAAACTCTTATGAAATTGGAAATCACAACCTATCATTATTTACTTTCCCAATTGTTATCTTTAATTTGGTTTTGTTCAAGTCCCTTCTAGTCTCCCACAGCCTAGTCTCAGCCTAAAGGTCTAGCTATGTAAGAGACTACCCTTAGCCAGACCACCAGACTAATAGCAGGCAAACCTTCAAACTGAGTCTGGACCACATAGCAGCTTTTATTGGCTGAAAGGGTGTCAAAGGCATGTAAAGCAACCAAACAGACCAACAGCAACCATGTGCTCATTAATACCATATGTCTTTACCGTGAAACTTACATAATTAAAAAAATTCAATATTTAGCTGATTTTGGAAAGTGCACCCTTTCCCATTTCCTGGGAATCGTGTAGATCCTAACCAATGAGAGTGACTTTCACAATTTTTATGTGTTTCCAGTTTTGGGTGCCACATTTGCATATTGAGTGGCAGTTTAGAGTGTATTCCACCAGCATTTTACTAAAACTATTATTTTAATAGCTGTTTATTCTAATATTGAGTTGAAAAGTTCTTGCATGAAATTTTGCCATTAGAAATGTCAGGTACCCCAATAACAAGCTGCATTTGCTCTGATCACAACATGCTGAAAAAACTCCAGGAGGTCTAAATCAACTTGCTGCATAAATCAGGGATATCTTTACAATATTTGCAATAACATAAGACCTTTAGAGTTGTGGTACGAAATTCATTAACACACGCACACAGATCATCTATTTGTGAACTTACCTGTGAAGGTGCTGGCGAACGGAAGTTTGGGGTCATGAGGGCATCGTCCTCTCCCGTTTTCCACACTGGAACGCTCCAGTGAAAATACATGCTGTCAAAATATAAAAGTTATATACTGCATATAAGAGCTGTGTAAAGTGATCAGTAAAGCTAGTGCTTTTGTATAATGACTTCCCCCGCTGTTCCTGTTATTGTCACTGACACATACAGACATTGTCTCAGAAGCAGGTACGACAGAAAAAATAAAGATGCTACAGGCTTCGATTTGTTGTTTTCTTAGCTATTTGTTAAACATTAGTGCTGTTTGCATTATGTATTGTATTGCAATTTATCGTTATATATTGTATCGTGACCCATGTATCGTATCGTGAGGCCCTTGTGTGGGTCATACAAGTGTGTATGTACATTGTGTCACGCGATTTGTGTACACAGTAACCATGTATGCGTAAATAATACGTGTTTTTATACAGTGTGTGTGTGTGTGTGTGTGTGTGTGTGTGTGGAGATCTTAACATACAGCGACAGCACATAAAGACAGGCCTGCCTTCTTACACCCTGTGATGAAATCACCAGATGTTCTCCACACACACACACACACACACACCTGTACTAAAACTAAAACTAAATTAGAAGGGAAATCTCATCTTTGCCTCTCAGTGGAGCTTTCAACATTTCCTTCTTTATCTCTCCTGTTGAAATCATTTCCCACGTCTTTCTTATATTGTCATGTTTCTGGTTTTTCCGTCTTGTCTTTCTCCTCTTCTTATCTTCCACCATTTTTTAGCTGCTCTGAATGATGTTCTTGTTCTGTTTAACGATTCTTACTCGGTTAAGAAATTTTTCTGACGTTTTCATCTGGCAGTGAGTTCATGCTTTCCACGAGACCTCATCCTCACCTCACGTTTATTCTTCCTCTTACTCTCTCTCTGTCTGCCTCATTTTCCAGTGTGCTACATCACACGCACACTCTCATTAATCTCGCTCACATATACACACACACACACACAGGGGGACTGACTGCGCTGCTTATTTGTTCTATCTGTTGCAGTGCATTTTAAAGTTTTCAGCCTTTTGTTCTGCTGTTGATTAAATCATCCAGCTGTTCTGCACACAAAACATCTGCGGTTAAACCAATAAAAAAGTAATAAAGAGTGTGGATGTGGTGCACAGCCACGATGTGTCAATAAACCTGAAATGGAATAGTGGGCAGTGCTCCAAGTGTGTGTGTGTATGTGTGTTTATAGACATGTCACATTCAGGACAGCAAGTTTGTATGATCAATCAGTGTGTTTGCTTTTCTCTTCTCTCACAATCAGGTCATGACTTTAAGGGTCACCCTGTGGGTGGGATGACCTCTGCCCCCAAACAGTTTGATCTGGTAAAGATGCTTCATTATTCAGGCTGTGTATTTAAATTTAGATTTTTTTATTTGGTTTTGTACAATAAAGTTTGTGTACAAGGCGACAGGAATATAACTCATCCCCTGTTTCCACATTTCCAGCACACACAAACACAAAAGCATAACCGGACAGGATTTCATGATAAAAGATGGAACTATTTATTATATCTGCCTCTGTTTACCTCTCCACGATGTCCGACATAAACGAGAGCACACACAGGTTGGAAAGCACCGGTTCCACATGCCAGGAGATGAGTCCGGTTAAAGGGGTGGAGAAGACGCACAAAATTTGCACACTCCGTCTGTAACAATACACACACATGCTGGAGCAACTATATATATATGCTGTATATAAGACCAATTTTGAGAAAAAAGATTATATAAAATATATGTATATAATATAATCTTATAACCCTCTCTATCTCCCTCTCTCTCTCTCTCTCTCTCTCTCTCTCTCTCTCTCTCTATATATATATATATATATATATATATATATATATATATATATAGAGAGAGAGAGAGAGAGAGAGAGAGAGAGAGAGAGGTTAGAGAGGGTTATAGATTATATTATATACATATATTTCTATAATCTTTTTTCTCTCAAAATTGGTCTTAATGCCTGAGAAATTTCTTAATAAAAAATTAAAAAGACAGATTGAATCAGAAGAATTTCTGGTTTGCCATCAGATTCATATGTGGTTGCTCTTCAAAATGCTGCTACATATTTGAAAGCACACAGTTGTCTAGAATATCTTTGTAAGTTGCAATATTTCTTAACTGGAACTAGGAGACCCAAACGCTGTTCCAGCCTGGCAATGCGCCTGAGCACAAAGGTGGTCATTACAAAGCCCTGATCTTAACACCTTTGGATGAACTGGAAACACCGACTTCACCACAGACCTTCTTACCTGATGTTAGTGCCTGATTTTATCAATACTATTTTAACTAAATAAACACATCTCACATTCAGGCTACTAGGAAGAGTGGAGCTCAATCTCACAGCAATATAAGGAGTAAACCTGGAATAATAGCATATGTTTTGTGATGGTCAGGCGTTCCACAAACCTTTGGCAATGTATGGTCATTGTGACAAATAAATGCCAAAGTTTGCCTGATATTTAACAGTCAAAAAAATTAGTTTTAATAAAAACAGTTTTAATAAAAGTTTAAAAAAAACATTTTTGGTTAAGCAAAATTAGATATAAAAAAAATGTATTCTGTGGCAGCTAAAAACCATGAACAAAAAAAATAGCAGCCTATAGAACACTTTTTTAAGAAACTTCCACAGCAAAAACAACTTGACTGAATATCATTTTTGATCAATAATAAATACAAATAAAGTAAATGGTCATTAAATAAGAACTAATTACTGCATGATTACCTGTATATTTTACCAATTTTGTATATATTTATGTTCCGTTCAAACATAAGACACGGGTCTTATGCTTACACCTAAATAGTTAAAAATCACATTTTACACACCAAACTACTTTGTAATTCAGTAACTTTAGTAGTTTTTTTTTTTTTGTGCAAAATACTTATTTACTTTTTGTCATATAATTTCAGTTCTTCTACTTGTACTTAAATGAATTATCTAGGTAGCAATACTGTTACTTCAATAAAATATTCCTACATTGTAAAGATGCTTAGCAGAAATTTTGAATGTTAAAAAAGGTCTATACAAAAAAAAAGTCTCAGGGCCTTAAACAATCAAATATTCTACGATTATGAAAAAAAACAATGTGTGGTTTGTCAGTTCACAAGCCTTTCGGCTGGCCAGACAGAAACAAAGCGGAGGTTTCAGTTTAACAAAAGGCCAAGGTCAAAGTCATTAGATTACAGCATATTCCCTGAACTCTCCACCCAATTAGTTCAGGAAACTGTCACAATGCCCTTACATGCCCTACTCACACATACACGCACACACACGGAGTCCAAATGTGACAAAATTTTCCAAATTAAAAATGAAAATTACATTTTTCCAATGTCCTGACAATTTAATACTGAAGCTTTATTAAATAGTATAAGCCTTTAAACTGAAACCAGACATTTAGTGTCTTATTAGAACCTTTGTGTAGTTAATAAGTCATTAAATGCAATGCAAAACAACTTAGTTAGAGGGATGCTTGGTAAATGTTTATTTTAACTGTCGCAGTAATAGTAATTTAATGGTAATTACAAAAATCCATCAGGTGTTTAAAGTCATTTGCTTGGAAGTCTCAAGACCACATCATATATCAATACCGTCACACAGCTGGCCAAGCCTCTAATCCGGTAAATTAATGCTAACAGAAGTAGCGTGTATGACCTTGACTCAAACACCAGGTGGCCATTAAAATTATCAACTTTAAATTATGATATTTATTTAAATAAAGACACAAAGAAGCAGAACAAAATTACAGGCAAGCGTAGAAGCATGATGTCTTCCAGACCTATTGGAAGTCAGGGTAGCTCGTTATTTCTACTGAGACTTTTGGGTTGCATTGAGTTTATGAAAAGTTAGTTAGAAACCTTTACATTTGTGAAATAACCTTGACTTCGGTATTTTTTTTGGTAATGATCCAAGTAGTTTGGATCCACTTGCAGTACCTATTTGGAGCAGCACTCATCTGTGTCAGGATCAAACGTCCACTCAAGGATAAAAGTTTATAGGCAACGGACCAGGAAACTGAACAAATTAGAAAATTAAATTAGGAAAACCAGACACAAACATCTTTCCCCCCTTACCTCCGGCTCCTTTCCCTTTGAGATACAGTCTTCTCTGTTCCCAGGCAATGGCCAGTGGATCTGGAAAAATAAAAGTCTAAGATGAGATTTATGGATGAATAAATGGACGGATGGATGTATGGATCTCATTTTGTTGTCTTATTACAAATCCTATAAAGTTTATTCAGAATGCAATATTTTTCCAGAACTGAAATAAACTTTAGGGAAAATCCAGCAATGACTCAAGTAATATAAAGAAATGTAATTTAATCTAAGCTTTCTTTATTAGGTACCCCTATTAAACAAACTGGATGGTAAAAATGCTTTGAAAACAATAATAAAAATATGGTGTATGATGTTATGACTGTGTTTTCACACACTACAGCACACACACTACATTATCAGATTCACCCTATGTGGATTATGTGGATGTGCTTGTAGAGCATCCACAAACTTTCGGCCATATAGGTTGTGTGGATGTATGAAAATAGCACCATATGGTGCATGACCTTTCCCCAGATCTTTGCGTCAACATTGCAGGGTCAAAACTTGTATATTTAAGTTCACATCACTTACTTGTTCAGGTTTATCTAACTTGGCTTTTATATAAAACTTTAACTATTAAGTTTACTCAACTTTGTGTTGAGTTCAAATCCCGTCCTCTCTTTCATGGTAAAAATATAAAGCATCAACTTTTTTCTAATAATTTACTATACAGCACTTTAGTTCACTTCTATGTCCCATCATATCGAAGGAAGACCAGCGTAAATTTATTTAAATGATTTCAAGTTATGGATGTCATTTAAAATCACTTTCACTTATTCATTTTCTTAATACATAAATTTAACATCTTTTATAGGTCCAAAATTCAAATGTTTCAAGATATTGTGATCATTTAGGTCAACAGAGTTGTTACTTTAAAAAAGGAAAATTAGTTTTTGTTGCTAGTTATTTCTCACGAATAGTAAAAGTAACTAATTACCAATTACCATAACATTACTTTTTAAAAAATGTACAAATATGTCAAATAACTTGGATAGATATATATAAAAAATAAATATGTTAAATGAATGAAATAGACACTAAATATATGAAAAATGATAAAAAGTCATTGTACACTAATCTACACTATTGTGGTGGTATGTGATGATGTGAGATGCTTCTTTAGATTAAAATTACTTGCCAACGTAGAAAGACTTCCTGGTCCTAATTTGCATGTTAAATAAACAGTCTTGTCTTTCACCTTAACAAGGAAAAAGTAGTGCTTAAACTACCTACGCTCTGAATCTTGTAGTATGTACGAATTTTATTCATACTATTTTTAACCATAGTATAAAACATACTTTTTAAACGATTGGAAAGTACATACTTTGTGTGCGACTGTACATGCTAATGTGTGAACGCCTGAACTACTCTCTGCCTCTGATTGGCATGTGATGGATAAATACTCTACTTAAGATAATCATTATCAGTTATGTGGTTGTTTCCTATACCTGACGCACACATCAATCATCATCAATTATGTGTTCCATCTCACCCCACATACACCGGGAAATAAATCTGTGCAGGTCTAACGCCTAAGAGAGTGTACTCAAATAAAAACTGCTTCAGTTAGGTCAATTATAGTAACGCTGCATTTTATTGTCAGTAACAGTAACAGTATAATGGTGGAAAATATAGTGCATCCGGTTACTTGTTACTAAAAATAATAAGTTAAAAAAAATACTGTTAATAACCCTATTTAACTATAACGCTGTCAATGGTTACCAGGTGACTATTATGTGTAAAATACTCTTCATTTATTTTTATTTATTTTAAATTTATTATTACTTAGTATAACAAGACAACAAAAATAATAAATTCCCTATTAGTATGAAAATCCAGTCAGCATATAATCTTCCTTTACATTTCTTTGCTAATATAAAACAGAACACATCTAAACTAATAATATGACGCTTTGATAGAAGAAGTCATCAGCTTCCTTAATGAAGTCGCCGTTCATGTGGTTTAGTCATCAGTGAGTCACTGCTGTTTACCCATCTTACAAGCTACTACATTGTCAGAACCCGGATGCTGCAATCAACTGCATTACCCAGCATCCTTCCTCATCCCAGAGTTATTTCCTGTCTTCCTGATTAAGCTTTATAGTGTAAAGTGTGAATCCAGTCTAAATAAAGCCCTGTGTACTTTTATAAATCTGTTATCACATTAAACCAGCTGTAAAATGTTTTTTACTTTGTGTCTAAGGATAAAAAAAAAATGCATTGCTATATATAATTATCTATAGCTGTTATAACATAATCTATATCTAATTATCTGTAGCTGATATAACATAATCTATATCTATTATATCTATAGCTTTTATAACATAACCTATATCTATATTATCTCTAGCTGTTATAAAATCTATAGCTATATTATCTGTAGCTGTTATAACATAGTCTGTATCAATATTATTTATAGCTGTTATAACATAAAAATTAACAATTACTAATTGTTTTGCAGATGTTCCACTATAAACTTGGCTGTATGTGTAAAAACTTTACCCAGGCTACCAGTAAAATATGTGACTTTTGCCATAAAGCAGGTGGCACTCTTCTGCTGGTAGGGGATGTGCGGGGCTGTGTGTATCGACTCGATCTGGAAACTTTACAGAATGTGAATGTATCTGTTAGGTATCTACTCAGGTCACGGTGGCAGCAAAACCCATTTGGTTAACACTGGAATAATTTTAGAGACACTGTTGCGTTAGTGTTGCGTTAAATCTAAAATCATTTAAAATTCAATATAAACAATAATATTAACTATTATTGTTTTGAGTTTTAAAGTCAATAGAAAAAATATGGAGGACAGGGGTGCTAAGTGGTAAAAAAGGGCTGCGTCTAGGGGCAGGGGTCAAATGTCATAACCTGGGGAGTGGCAGTAGCTCTTTAGTGTATCAACTAAGGAGCCCACTTACGCTGGATAGGGTTAAGAAGACAGGGTTCTAGCCAAATGCATACATACTTCCAAATGTGCTAGGCCATCTTCGAGAGGATGCAGACACCAGAACACACACAAAGTATATTTTTGTAATATTTTGTCACTGTTTAAACAATCGTTTTTGGTTTTCTTCCATTCATGAATGTCAGACAGCAACTGCTTTTCATAAATAACAGCCTAATAACACACAGACATAATAAAAGTATTCCTATCCAAGTCTATAACAAAGTCTTTACAACCAATCTGCTTTCCAGACACCACAGTTATAACCAGACCTCATAAACCCCACAATATTATCAAACCTAACATGTTTTAATTAGTGGGAATGTTAGTGTTTATAATTCTACATGCTCTAACGAGATTTTACAGACATGTGAATGTTTTAAATGTTAGAAACGTGTGTAAAGCTTGTGTGGCTTCGTGTGGCTTAGATAGTTGTTTTTTTTTGTTTTGTTTTTGCCCCATTAGTTTTTTAATTAATCCTCCTGAGAAAACTGACATGGTACCTAGGAAAATAAACACTGTGGTTAACGGTGTGTAAAAGTGTGTGTGTGTGTGAGAGAGAGAGAGAGAGAGAGAGAGAGAAAATAGACATGAGGCAGATTTATGCTCCAGTGTTTGCAATATTATTTGTGTGTTTGTACTAGTTATCTTTTGGATAGCATATAATTATAAACATCATCTTATCTTTTTTATCACACACTGAATCAGAAATGTATTATTATTTATTCACGAATATATATATTTTCAAATTGTTTTCACTTTTACTGTTTCCTGAATCTATAAAGGCTAATGTAAAGTAACTTTTTCTCATTTAAGCACTTAATGTATACATTTATCCTATCATGAATTAGAAATAAATAATTACGGTAGGAGTCAGCATTATAAATTAAATAAATTATTGTCATTTAAAATGTTGGGAGGTTGAGACATGTGCTGTAAAACATCACGGGTGTAACCATGACCACCATGGAGTCAGTTTATTAACACAAGAGAAAATTTGTGACTATTCCTACTCCTCCTCCTCAAACTTCTCTTGAAAACGTGTGTAAATCTGCTTTCACAGTTTTTCCTTAAGTTGCAGAATAAATACAGACATTTCAGTTTGATCTAAGAGTAATGATAAAATCGGAGTATTATAAGACTCTATCGAGCATCAGAAGCAAAGTTGCAGGACGAAGACAAAAAGCAAGTGCTTTCAGATCTAGGATATGAGTTCATAAAAATGTCAAATCTTAAAGTAAAACTCCTTTACAACCTCTGACAGGTAATATACAACACACTAAAGCCACTACATTATAGCATGAACTGTAGTTCAAACCAGCACACTTTTCAAAATTAGGAGAACATCCCTGTGAGGAACGCCAGAAGATAAAGATAAAACTCAAAGATAACGAAGCAGAAGTAGGATTGTTATAAAGAAGTGAAGAGCATCGGTGTTCTTTCCTTACTAGTCGAAATAGTAAAAATGTTAATGTAAAAGAATGCAATAAATGCACCATGAATTATTGATTATACGTTTAATGTGAGTTTGTTATCAAATAATCCAGATATCAAAATAATAATTTAAATAATTTAGCCATTTATATTAATCACATTCAGAGATGAGGGGCGTAATACTAATGCTGTCCACCAAAAAATGGAAAATAATAAAAGGCATGACGTACGTCGCAACAGTCCAATCACTAGAGACCAAAAATTTAAAGACTATGGATTCGTTACTAACAAAAAGTAGGAGGGTCCAGGAAGGCAAGCGATGGACTCTGAGAGGAACTTGAAACAACTCGATTAGAGCTCATCAAATTTTTAGAAAATTACGAATTTACAGTACACAATTTCTTTAATCAATAAAAATATGACTAACAGTGAAATAACTGGGAAAAGGGTGGGGGAACGCTACACTAAAGTAATCAGGACAACTAATGTCACATATACTGTATATGTTCTGTTCTACTACAAGTGGGGCAATATTTGATTATTATTTGCTTTTGTTTTTTATATACTGCAAAACGCTTTGGTGTAATAATAAAAAAAAATCTTTCTAGTGATACAATTATTTTTATAAAATTTTTCTAGACACCATTAACCAAACATTTATGATTCAGAAAATGAATAAACAAATTCTATTTCATCTCCAACACAAAAGTTTTAAAGCCTCAGTATAGTAAAAAAAAAAAAAATCTTTTACATTATGTCTAAATGAGCACATAGGTTGAGCTTAGAAATGTCATATGATAGTTTGTCTAACATCAGAAAGCAGTGCCAGTAAAATATTGTCCTTGAAGTTTTAGCTAATTATGTGAATTTGGCTAGGAACTTCTGGAATGTGAAAACTTTGAGAATCCATATTTCAAAACAGCTTTCCACCTAGAAAAGGGTTAAGGTTCTGGAATACACTATATGTCGAAAAGATTTAAGTTTAATAAAAATACCTCTTTAGCATCTAAGTGTGTGTGGTCCAGTCTAAGGGAATAGAGCACATCCTTTCCTCCCAAGAAGAGTCTATCATGATACTCATCCAAAAACATGGCCGACAGCTCCAGGTCCCCATCTAGGCCAGAGAAGATGAAGGTACGATTCGTAGCCACCAGGTCTAATAAGGAATACATAAAAAACATTTGTATTAGTATCAGCTAACTGCAAATATCAGGAGTGCAACTTTTTTGCCTGGATGCAAAGATGCATTATGAGGACAGAAAATTGAAACTTCATTTCACTTTCTGAATTTCAGATGGTTTATTTTTCAGACAGGCTTGTTTAGATTTTAATTACAGAAGTAAAAGGACCTACACTGGGCCGTCATACATTCCTAAGCAATGTAAAAGAGGAAATATTTTTTTTTACCTCACTGTTACAAACTGATCAAAAATTGTCCTTTAAAATGTAGAAGTTGGCTTGAACAATCCGACAACTTAAACAAAGTGTGAAGTTTACATGTACTGTATAAGTAAACATTTATTCATTCATTTATCTTCTATAAAACTGCTCATTTCCTAATTTGGGCTCATAGGGTTCTGCTGGAGTCTATCCCAGCCGTCTCTGAAAGGGCGAAAGGCAGGAGGGGTACACCCTGGACAGGTCGCCAGTCAATCACAGGGCCACACACACACCACACTCACACCTATTGGTAATTTAGAATCACTAATCAACCTAACATACATGTTTTTGGACTGTGGGAGGAAAACCGGAGTACCCGGAGTAAACCCACATAAACACAGGGAGAACATGCAAACTCCACACAGAAAGACCCCTGCCCAGGAATTGAACCCAGGACCTTCTTGCTGTAAGGCAACCATGCTAACCACTAAGCCACCAAGCTGCCCCTATAAGTATGGCAAATAGTCAATCATTACCCTCATATTTAGACATTTCCAACATGATGCCACAAAGTTAGACGCACACATCTGAACTGTCTTTATGGGATTTAGCATCAACATTTCCCTTCACTGGCACTAAGAGCGCATTTTAATCTGTCTCAGTGTAAAAATGCACCTGTAAATATAATAGCTGCTAAATATGAGGGTAGAAAGGAATACAGTTATTTTAATTTCATGCAATTTACACAATTATAATTTAACAGTCTAGTGTTTCAGACCACTGAATGGCCCTCCAGGACTGTTCTATTTTTTAATATTTGTAAATTTTAGTTATATTATTTATGTTCTTTATTTTGGTGATTATCTTTATATAACAGCTTTATTTAGGAACGCACCTAACCAACAGGTAATGAACTAACCTTTTCTGAACTGAAAAACCAGTGCCTTCTTTTTCACTTTGCATTTTCATTTTTATCCCAACTATTAGCCAACTTACAGTACAATCCTGCTTCTCTTTCCAGCTCTTCTGAATTCTAAAAGCCGAATAACTTTTCTTCATTCAACATATAATTCCTTATTAGACCCTAATGAGAAAGAAGGCAAACACAAAACCATATAAAACAGAAAAAAAATACACAAGAAACACAAAAAACCCATGTGACACACACACGGCTTTCTGGTAACATCTGATCTGCACAAGGCAAGCAATAACAAACAAAGGCCTGGCCTAGTTTTTCAGAACCATAAATCACAAATATTATGCAGAACACTTGTTAGGAATAAGAATTGACCACATCTGGGTGGCTCCGTGATATGTGTGTGGGTGATTAGGTGAGATTCACAGAACCTTGTGTGTCTGTAAGTCTATGTAAGAGCAGCCTGCAGTGTGTGAAACCCAGCATAGTCCTGGGTTTAATTTTGACTTAAATTGTGCAAGCAGACATGTTAGGTTTGGCTCTGTGTACCACAGAGTGTAAGTGTGTGTGTGTGTGTCTTGAAATCGTACCCTATTGATAATATTGACCCAGAAGGAGCAAGCTGGCCTTAAAGGGATCAGCACGATACAAACAAAATAATCACATTGTAATTATCTTGCTGTGTGCATGTTTAACGTGCGATGTTGAACGATATGTATGTGGTGGACTGAGAAAACACTTTTATATAGAACGTGGAGAAACATATTCATATGTACAGTATATAAATATACATATATATATATTTTATACACACCCATATATATATATATATATATATATATATATATATATATATATATATATATATATATATATATATAAATATATATATTCCAACCCTAACCAAAGTCATGTATTTTAATTATATGTAAAGCATGTGAAAGACTATTTTATTACAATTTGTCAAAATTGCCCTATAGGATGTGTGTTTTAATTAATTTTTTAAAACCTTAAACAAAGTGTAAAGTTTATTTGAAAGGAAAATCATAAAAGAAAATTACATGTAGAGATTATACGGTTTAAACTCCTACAAACAAAGGTTTAAATGCCTACTTTTACTTCTGCATGTCTTAGTAAAATATATATAGTTCAAAAATAGATATAGTTACTGTATGGAAAATCACGTTACCTCTCACCCAGGAACAAATGTCCTCTGTTTTGGACATTTACTTTTCAGAAATGTTTTCTCAATTTTTTGAGATACTCATATATTTCTTTTGTCATGGTCAGATGACCTTAGACGACACGCTGGGCTTTCTATTGTTATGTTATTTAATTAGGATGTTAGGAACTAGTGCCTACACTGCATCCGAAATGGCCGCTATAAGAACAAGTAAGTTTAAGGGGGAAGTGGTGTCATAGTGGTTAAGTTGTTGGACTACTAATTGAAAGATCTGGCTTTGATTCCCAGCACAACCCATCTGCCACAGCTGGACCCCTGAGCAAGGCCCTTAAACCCCAGTTGCTCAGTTTTATAAAAGAGATAAATGTAAGTCACTCTGGAAAAGGGCGTCTGCCAAATGCTGTAAATGTAAATGTTTAATGGAAAGACATAAAATTTAGAAAGTCTTTTTAAACTAAAATAGATATGTGGTCCACTAGAGTGAACATGCTGTTAATTTAAAAATCACAATAACATGTAAAAATTCTAAATTGTGGGAATGTTTTTTAATCTAATCACACAAAACCCTTGGGTCTCAGGAGGAGGGTCTCAGGAGGAGATGTTTAGTGCACAGTATGGCAAATAGTTCATAAGTTTGCAAATACTTCATTATTTTACCCACATTTCCAAGATGATGCTCTAAAGTTAGAAAACCACAATTATCTTTTTATCCCACCCCGGCATGACAACACATGCACCAAGAGATTTGACCTCAACACCATAAAATCCCATTGAAATAAACTGGAAAATCGATGGCACAACAGACCTCCTGACCTAATATTAGCACCTGATTTCACTAATGATCTTAAAGCTGAATAAGCAAAAATCCCCACAACTACATGCCAAAATCTTGTGGAAAATCTTTATTAGTTTATTATAACAGTCAATGAAGACTAAAACTGAACGTTCAACAAGCACATGGATATGACTGATCAGGGAGCAAAACAATTGTAGCGTATGCTAGAGGAAGAAAAATACAGTTATGGCCAAAACCTATAATTCAGTCATAGTGACATCTAACAGGCTTTTCCGAACTGACACACAAATGAGTAAACCTTTGTATTATAGGAAACACTTTAAAATACTGTTCACTCATTCATCAATAACACAAGAAGAAATGAGTAACAAACTAACTAACTAACTAACTAACAGAAAAATTTTATGCAAAATGAAACAATAAGTAATGCAGGAAAAATGACTAGCACGGTATGCTAAAATGTTACCGGAAACTGTTTTATTTCGATTAAGAATTTATTATGATTAAGAAACATCTGAAACTCATCAGAAAAATACTTAACTAGGATGCTGATACCAACAATAACTGTATTTTTATGGTTTTCTAAAAACATTTGCAAATATGAATATAGGTGATGATGAGCAGTGTTAAAAAAAGAGCGTCCCTCAAGTGTGGTGTGTTACAGATTGATCCACCTCGAGTAGTTTAATGATTGGATCTGGTTTTCTCAAGCTGTAGGACAGACATGTGGACATCTGAAGACAATTAAACACAACATTAGATTACAGCCTCTACTGCGCTGTTTCTCTTTCTGTCCTGTTTTAATTTACTGACATTCCCACATACACACACACACACACACACACACACATGCACTGGTGCTGGATCTGGGCTCTCTCTCTCACTGCTGTATAAATAATCTGTTCTTTTAAAACAACAAAGTGCTTCATATAATCGGTAATTAACCTTAAGTAAACCAGAGACATCACTTCATCCAGGTGTTTGTGTTGGCTCATGCACACACACACACACACACACACACACACACACACCACATGCATGAACACAGATAGCTAATTAACCTTACTGGTGGTCATCAGTGATATAAATATCTCATCTTGTAACATGACGCAAGACGAAAGAGTGTAAGAAAATAGCAGAAAGAGAAACAGAGATCTGGGTTGTGAATTATTACAAGAAAGAACATGATGGGGTGTGCAATGTTTTCAGAAAAAAGTAAAAACATGCTTGCATTCATTTTCTCTTTCTAAAAATTGGAAAATATGTCGATGCCAGATGTTGGTTGGCTACCAGAAACATAGACTCCAGTAACAGAAAAAATGGCAGATCTTCTAAAAGTCTGTCATAGAACAACTGTCCAGTAAAATGGCAGTCATTTCATAGGAAATTGCCAGGAAAGGATGACAGAGTAATGGAAGTTGCCGCATTAACTGAACAAAGCGAAGGAAAAAGCTGCATTTTCACAAAAAAGTGATTGCATGTTTAAAGTGTAATCAGTCCAGCTGAGAGCGTACGCCTTCCTTTCTCTCCTTTCTTTCTAATCAAGTCGAGTAATAGTGCTTACATCATGAGAGAATTACAGTAATTACAGGAGGAGTACTTGGAGCTGTTTATCTCCTCAGAAAGAAAAGAAATTCTTTTTATGCAAACACACAAACACACAACTTAGCTATGTCTAAACTATATATTTAATAATACTAAATAATCTGAAACTGTTTCACAGACTGCTTTCAGCTTGTCCGTGTTTATTACACACCACCCATGTTGAAACTTCAGAACATTGTAATCATTGTAAATCTTATATGATTTGAATAAACCAACCAGAAAGTAGCTGCACTTTCATTTTTATGAGCGGCGCGCTGCTTACAAACCATTACTAATCCATTAAATAGTGTGTAAATAAACCATAAACTTTACTGGGAGTCTAGATAAATGTCTCGGAAAATGCAGAGCTGCATTTACATATATATTTTTATTATATATATTTTTTTGTTCAAATGTAAATAATGATGCCTCTTGTGCAGGAGGAGCCTGTGTCATTTCCGGTCAAAAAAAAAAAAACTTGCTGGTTGAATAAAAGTAACTTTAGGTCAGAATTTACCAGGGGTATGAATTAATTTCGGGCTTGACTATATATATATATATATATATATATATATATAGATATATATATATATATATATATATATATATATCATGTTCACACACATTTTCAGACATATACAAATAATTAACTCTTTGTTTTTTAAAATTGTGGTTTTGTTCTTTAAACTAGCAGAGCAATATAGCTATCACATTTTTTAAGTAAAATGTAGCTTAAAAATCGTAAAAATTTACTAATTATAGACTAAATTTCCTTAATTAAGATTTATCTAATGTGCAGTAACTTCTATTCCAAGACTTTTTATCTCTCATAGCACAAAAATTTATAGAACAAATATTTTTGGGATTTTCTTAGATTTCCATTTTTACAGTCTGGTTTGCCGTATTCTAATACTGCATTAGCGAGTCATGTGATTTTTTATTTAAAGACATCAATTAACCAGGTTGCTTTGTTGTATGTCTCAGGTCTAAAGAAACAGAGGGTTCTTTCTAAATTATTCCAAAACCTCATTAACATTGTTAACCTTTTAAAGTGTTCTGAGTCACTCATAATATATTTTACAACATAAAAGATATGTTTTATATCCGCTATAGTGCTGACCAGGATAAAACTGTTGCTAAAATTCTATGTATGAATAAACAAATTCACAAAAAGTAAAGAAAAAGTAAAGAATAGTACACTCTCTGTGCGCTGCAGATAGCTTATTCGATATCCCCAAATATCCAGTTACTACGTGTCTAAAGTGTCTCATATTTAAGTATTGATTTATTTTTATTGGCTTTTGAACCAAAGATTTAAAATCCCAGTATCACTAGGCTACTACGGCTCGAACCTTAAGCCCTTAACCCCTAAGCAGCACGCACTGAATCTTGTTTCATTTGTATGTCAGTTGGAATTAAGGAATCTGTCATTTATTTAAGAAATAAATGCAAACTCTGTCGAAGTTTTTTAAGCCACCTGAAAACTGTGATCTGATCTACTAATGTCAGTACACAGTGTGTACAGTGTGTGTGAAAATGATCCACTCCTGGGGCCGGGTTTTAAGTAATGTGATTAGTTTGAACTTGTAATGTTACTTCCTGTTTTATAATGGCATATCAAAGCCAAGTGACTACAACTTACAATAAAGAAGGTGATATGCTGACACGTACCTGCAAAAATAGTTACGGAAATAATGAAATTTCCCTAATTTCACCCTGAACAGCTTCAGACAATGGTTACAGTTGATCCGGATGGTAACCCAAGAACGCTAAACTTGAGGTGGGAATGCCAGGCCATCGCAGGGTACCACGCATACCCACATTCGCATACGTATTTAATTTTAGGGGTATTTAAAGCATAGTTAATGTACACATGCTCAGGAGAAAACTGACATGAACATAGACTGAGCGTGCAAAATTCCACATAGACACTAGGGTAAGATGAGCTTTTGACCAACCAGAAGGCCTGGAGCTATAAGGTTACAACCCTACTTATTTCTTTGAACAGTGCCAATAAATAACTCAGAACAGTTTATGAAGATATCTCATGCTTTTTAAAGCAAACGGTACATTTGCTCCATGGAAATCAGAGAATTTTACGCAACCTACAACGTTATGCTCTTCCAATACAAACCAAAAGTGGATCTTTGAATATTTGGAGCAAGTTGGAAAACACCCAGACACACCAAACTACGGGTGAAAAACTGGTTTTGAGGTTAATATCCCATAAACCAGAAGATCTGGCATGTATTCTGTTTCCCAGTGTGTGATCGCTATCGAGGTCTTGTTGCTTTGTACTGTAGCTCTTGGCTGTTCCTGTCAGCAGCTGGAGTGTGGAACTAATCGATGGTTGGCGAGTTCAGTTAACATCATGAGGAAATGATTACAGTGTTGCATATCATTTTAAGCGTGATGAAACGTCTTCCTGGCACAGAATTGGGTTTGAATACCCAGTGTTTCCCTTTACAATTTGGCTCTTTCTCTTCTCACATGTGTTAACACAATGCGGTACTTAGTGCATTCACAGTTGACTTATAGTCTTATATTGGATAAAGTCTCTGATTTACTTTGACATATGCGACATAGTGTTGTTTTTATGGGTTTAAGGTTGTTTAATAAACAAATGATTTAATTTAATGAATTCATTACTATTGTTTTTTTCCTTTCTAAATCTTAGTTGTAGACTGAACTAGTTGCTTAATTAAGACAAAATCATTCATCCCAGTTCATCAACATGTGCGTATAAATACTGTTAATTTTAATCCAACTCATTTTGAAAATGTGATCCAAGAGGTGAGATAAATGAACAACCCTGTTCCAAATCTGCACATGCTAAACTCAGGAATATAAAACACCTTTAAATGCCTTGAAGAAAAACAAGAAAAGGGAAAAATATTAGCCTTTTGTTGGCAGGAGACACTTTGGACAGGGTGCCAAGTCTTTGCACACACATCCGTTGACACACAATGAACAATTTAGAGATGCCAATCAGCCTCCAACACATGGGTTTGGACTCCAGGAGAAAACTAGAATATAAAAACTCAGTGCGTGAAGGACAGTGACAGGAAGCGAAAAGCTGAATAAAAGATTTCAAATCAGCAATTTATGTCCAAATCCAGCCTGAATCCAATACAATCTTTACATTTTTAGACACATACTTAATTAAAACGATAAAATCATTGATTTTTTTGTTTATTAACACATGCAAAAAAACATTCAAATGTCCTTTTGGTTCTTTAACTCTTTTTATAGAAAGCTTGTGTTTTTGTTAGGGAGACACACACACATCTGACAGCTAGTAAATGCATTTCCTAATGCTCGATATCTCTTTACTTCACATTTCACTTTGAATTATAGCATGACATATTCACCCTTATTCATCCTTTCAACTCTTTGCTACATCCTTTCTCCAATCAACAAAACCCTATTTTATATTTTTTTGTGTAAAAGCTTTTTACAGCAGGGGTTCTTAAACTTTTGTGGCCCTATTTTATGGCTTCTCTGAGAGCTGCCAGTCCTGATTTAGTTTTTTTTTCTGTGGTCTGATGTAAATTAATTCTAAGAAAAATGTACCTAAGGGAAAAAGCTGACAAAGTTGTATTAAATTTATTTTTTGTTAATATCAATATCAATTTATATATGTTTCGACCAGCACTATAGATATTAACGTTAAAATTTCACGGAGAAAGTGGAGGCCCCTTCGCTTTACCGTGAGCACGTCAACTTTTTCAAATACAGCTTCTTTCTACTTTCTTCAGTTTTAATTGTTGCCCTTTTTTATTTCTATATTTCCCAGTCACTTGTATTTATGTAGAAGTGTATATGTTTGCATAGATGTAATTCCAATCTAGTCCCATGTCTGTTCTCAGTATAAAGGTTAAACAAACCGCACTATAGATTTACTGGCCAGCTGTTGCTCTGGTCTTTCTCAGCATGTGTGAGTATACACCATTTTTATACGCTTGAATGAGCTTTTTATTTTGCACAGCTTCATTACACAGAGCCAAAGTTAAGCAATGAAGCGCTTAACTTTAAGGTCCTTCAGCACTTGGATCAGTTTTAAATAGGGTTTGTAATTGTTTCTTGGTGTATCTTTGGGATTGTAATCCCATCAGAATCCACACTGTCAATCATTTTTTATAGACTGTATGTGCAAACATCTGGAAAAATTATAGTGTCTTTTACCTTTTATTAACTGACCAGTGAAAGTAACCCCATGTAATTGTACAGTATATCCTGTTAGGTAAAGATTCCGTTACATCCAGTGGGAGAAAGATTTCATGCAACCTCAGGATGCATTTGTTCTTTTCAGTCACCTCCTATAGAAACCAAAGAATTGACTGAGCTTAAGATTCCAAACAGAGATTTTAGATAACTTTCAGCGGGTTTAAATAAGTCAAGTTCACATAGCACAGAAATTGCCTAGATATTAATTATGGTCATGTGACCTACTAATAATCAAACAACTTTAAATGGTCAAGGTTCAAATCTTTAGTTTGTATTGAAATAAGAAGTTAACATTAAGACACTTGTGATGTATACAGATGTGTAATTGTGTTCAGAACAAAAAGAAAAGAACGTTTCAGAAATAATCTCTTAAATGTTGACTGAGATGAATAAATGTTTTTCTGTACTACTACTACTGCTGCATAACACCAGCTGAATAACACCAGAATTTAAACTATGAATAAAGAAATACAATTAAAAGCACCTTTTTTAATTGAAAACCCAGAAGATCTCACACAAAAAGTCTGGACTAGTTTAGTTAAGGATTGGGTTTGTGGTGAATTGGTCACAGCAGTGGGCCGTCGGGGTCAGCAGGGCCTTCACTGCTGGCCCTATCAACAAAATAAAAGCATCTAAAGAATGTTTTTCTTAATCATTTAGTTACCATTTTTATTAGTGTAATGTCCAAAACATTTCTTATGATTAGTTTTGTTGAGATTGAACAAGAATGTTCTACATTAAAAAGACAGGTCCCATCTGATTTGTAACAAGAATTAGTGACAGATTCATCAGCCAATCAGATTTGGATGTTTAGTGGCAGCCTGTTCTCTGGGTCTTCGAACGGCGTGCCAGGTTCCACCCCCAGCATTTATCAGGAATTTCCATGGTATAACAGTGAATTTTAATGAAAGGTAAATGACAGCTGCAGTCACCGGCACCGCTACAACAGATCCGGTTGTCGATCTACTGAAAACGCTTTTTTTTTCAAGGTGCTTTTTTGCAGACTGAACAAGAAATAAATTAATGAAAGACCTACACGTAAACTGGATTCACTAACAAAGGCCAGAAAATGTTTGTACTCTACTTTTAAAAAACTTGTGTTAACTGAGCGCTATGAGTGGCTAACAGTTAGCACTGAGCACAACTAACTATTTACTTTAATCATACAGTATATAAGTAACAGGGCAAACCATGATTCTGGCTTTGTCACTCTGAACAGCTTTACCAAGTCACCTCTCAAACATCAGGACTCTTATTTATAAAACCAGGTGGGATCCTTCACCGGGGTAACCTGGTTGCATTTAGCTTATCTAGCTTTACTAGGAGCAGAAACTTTCGCCTCTATCCATTACCTTTTTCAGAACTATTCTGTTTCCATGCCAGCAGACAGTCAGCAATGCTTACAAACTCAGCGTGTGATGGATTAAAGTTTATCATAAGTACCTCCATCTTTCCTAATCTTGGTTCAGTTACTAATGGTGCCATTTTTAAGCTTCTTTTGGTTCAGTCTTGTTATTGGTTTCTTCTTGAATTTTTGCTATAGAAACAGGAAGTGCCTTTACCTTTCATCTTTTTTTCACACATCAGAAAAGCATAGAAACTCATTTTATCATGAAATGTAGTTTTGCTTGATGAGAATGTTGTAAGTCTTGACCTCAGGTATTACAGAATTTGGAAGGGCCAGAGATCTGGATCTGGATTCCATCCCTTTCTGAGTGTGTGCAGACTTAAACCAGGTTACAGGAAATAAGTAGATAACTGAATTATTTCGAGCTCAAAGAGAGTTCATAACTGAGAACTGTAATGAGGCTAACAATGTAAAATTGTTTACATCCTGGCATTGGACAGCTCTTTGGCCAATTGTCACCCTTTGGGAATGGTTTCCATGGAAGTGTGTTTGATCGAGTCCAGAACTGGAGTAGCAGGCAGCAAAAGCTCTAGAGGAGCCATACACAACGTAGCATTGTTAAAGCCAGCGCATGAATCAGAAAGCCAGAGGTCTCAATCATCCGAAGCATGCTGCTGTATGTGTGCGCTTGATTATGTGTCACAGGGGATGTACAGTAATCCTCCATTAGGTCCATTTTCTACACTACATTTAGACCAGTTTTAGTATGCCTGCATGCACAGGTGTGTGTGTGTGTGAGTGTGTGCCCTGCCAAACCATAGCCATGACAAATAGGCAATGAATCCAGCACAGGCGTTACGGGAATTGGGGCCCCATGGACAGACATTTCATTTCCTAACATGCTTTTCAAAGAGTTGGAACCCAGTAAGTATTTAAGTGAAAGTAAATTCTAAACTCTTATTAGCCAAAAAGTGATGATTCATTTTTTTTTTTATTACAGCAGCTTTAACAGTAAAGCCACACAAAAGAAAACGCACACACACAGTTTGACCATGTCAACCATGATCAAATATGATACCGTTTTCTAACAGGGTTTCTGACATGTTATAGCACACACTACCGATATGGTCAGAGTTTCTGTTTAATGTTTATTTATCATTTCTTAAAGCTGCCATTGTCATGTTTTATTTCTAATGTCTTTTAGATGAATAGCTTCCTGGTTTTTATTATCATGTCATGCTGCTGTTTGTTTTATTAACTGCAAGAGAATGTAAAGGTAGGTGAGCGGGGAAATGCCTGATTTTAACACATCCGATGAAGAAATTAAGGTTAACACCAGTCTTTTGGTTGAGTCATTTTGTCTACCTACAAATTGTATATAACTACATGTGTATAGTGTATAAACAAACACTGCATAAAGATAAAAAACGGAATGCATGACCATCACTACTCTTATGATAACCTTTACATTTCTGAAAAGACTTTACACTTGATTTTGGAGCTTAGCTGCAGGGATTTGCTCATTAAGCTTTAATAGACCCAAATGTGGAACGAGAGGTCTGGGGTGCAGTCGCCATGTGTTCCCCCCAAAAGTGTTCACTGGGTTTAACAGTTTGGGGAAAACACAATAATGTTAATGTGCTTGTAGGATGTGATGTGATTTAATAAATGAAAATATGTTAAGGAAACATGGTGGCTTAGTGGTTAGCACAACAAGAAGGTTCCAGATTCGTATCCTCTGCAGGGGTCTTTCTGTGTGAAGTTTACATGTTCTCCCCGCGCTTGTGTGTGTTTACTCCGGGTACTCCGGTTTCCTCCCACAGTCCAACAGTATGTAAGATTGATTGGTGATTCTAAATTGCCCATAGGAGTGAGTGCGTGTGGTTGTTTGTCTGTATGTCGTCCTGTGATGAACTGTCGACCTGTCCAGGTTGTACCACTGCCATAAGCAGATCCCTGTGACCCTGATTAGAAATAAGCAGGTAGGTTTGTGTGAAAATTGCTGTTGTGTAAGAGAAATACTCAACTTCGGATAAGCTGCCTAACTCCACTCCGTCTCTACCAACGAATCAGAGGACGATAGTAATATTGCATCAACCAAAATTTATGCAAGTGTAAAGTTGTATTTTTAATTACTCAATTAGTAATGCAGTACCAAAATACATGTATTAGCTTATATAGACCATCAAGAAGAACAGGTGCATTATGACTTTTTAAAGTAGTCGATACAGTACAAAATCACTAAGCTGTATTTAAACTGTTATTCCTCAGTCTCAAGTCCTTAGAAAGATTACAGCAGGCCTGCATTACACACACTGCATTCCCCCTAAACCACCAAAGGTTTAACTGTATTTTTTTACATAACTGTCTGAATGCCTTCTGCCTCTGTGAGCTCTATTTTCTCTATATCTCTGTTGTTTAAAAAAAAGTTCAGAGCAAGAGAAAGAGAGAGAGAGATTTGGAGATGGCTAGTTTTTTGCCATCTGGGTGACTTCATTCCATCTTGTAAAGTCTCACCTAAATTTATGCACCTTCCCTCTTGTAGAGAAAGACAGAGAGAGAGAGAGAGAGAGAGAGAGAGAGAGAGAGAGAGAGAGAGAAAGGGAGAGGTGTATGGATAGTTTTTGACCATCTGGGTGGCTTTATTCCATCTTGTAAACTCTTACAACCAGAAGACATACACTTACCCTCTTGTATGTGTGTGTGAGGGAGAAAGAAAGAGAGAGAGAGAGAGAGAGAGAGAGAGAGAGAGAGAGAGAGAGAGAGAGAGAGAGAGAGAAAGCAAAAGTAGGAGATTATAGAAAGGTTTGTGTATTCGGTCACATATTCAGAAGTTTTATAGACCTTTTTAGGAGAAATCATTAGAAGCACTAATAAGGATTATCTTATCGCATAACATACTCGTGTTCCTGTCCGGTATTTGGCTTTGATTTCGACTGTGAGTGAGAGTGGGAGAACATGTATACCTCTTATCAGTAAACAGGAAATTCATGGTGTAGGTCAACACTTAGATCAACACTTTTAGATATGATTCTGAAGAATCTACACTTTAAAAAAGAAAATATTTAGCTGGACTGGGTGGGAAATACTAGGAGATTTTTTATCAGACTCAGACGGACAGGGAAGTCTGCTAATACACACCAATTAGCAAGTGAGGAACTGCACACACACTGAAATCACTTGTATTAATAAATAGGAACTGTTTTTTCAATGATGTTTATTTTTGTATGACTGATTAAAACCTCATTTAAGCCCACCTTTAAAGCAGACATTTTCTTTTTTGAGACAGAGACAGAAAATAATAATCAAGGTTCTATTACATCCAATCTTTAGTGAGCATTTTATCTTGATCCAGGGAGACTGGATAGGACATCAGTCCATTACAGGGAACCATAAATAAACTTTTATACACTTTCTCACCTAGGGGCAATTTAGCATAGACAGTCCACCTACTGAAAAGTTTTAGTGACACTTAGAGGAAACTGAGACAGAGACCCTGAAGGAAACATGGACCCACCATTAGAGCATTGCAACTTTATCAAGAAAACTACTCTATTTTCTCTTATTCACAGTTATTCTCACAATTCAAGCTCACAAGCCACATACAGTATGTCCATATACCCTAACTGGGACATTCACATGTTTAACACTGGCACCCTTTGTTGAAGATCAGAAACAAAGTTACCACAGCTGTCCAGGATATCAAATACAGAAAACCCTGTTCTACAACAGCTAATCAAATGTTACAATTCAGGAATGTGAAATATTTTATCGTCTGCCATTTTTCACTTCGGCAAAAAATGTTATTGGCTTCATCGAAAAGTTTTGAAACGTGTTACTTCAGTGTAAAGTATCCGATATGAGCTGAAATAGTTTCGGATAAAACTTTTAAGGTCCAGCTGGCGAAAAGGCTTAATCAGTCAAGCAGATTTATACGCTACAGGGAATTTCAGTGTGTAACTTAACACTACATTTCCACCCCAAGAGCTTAATATAGATTTTAATACTTAAATCTTATTATTTTGTTTAAGTGATAAGTATTAGGCATCTTCAGACACATTTAATACATTTCTGGTGATATTGTGAAGGTTAATGAGTTGATGAAGATCTCAGTGGAGAAAAATATCTGATTTGTATAACGAGAGCCTGGATTTGGAGATATAGTATAAATACAAATACAAATGGTAAAAGCACAAAAGTGTATATAATGTCTTTATGTGCTGTAGCATTACACTTTCCTTTACTAAAATAGGCCCAACCCTGTTCCAGCATGACAATGCCCCTGTGCACAAAGCAAGCTCTAAAAGACACAATTTGCCAAGCCGGTGTGCGTCTGCGCTGACCACTGACCTGGGATAAACTGAATCTCAAAAATTCTCTTGTGACTGAATAAGCTCAAATCCCCACAGGCATGTTTGAAAATCTGATGAAAAATCTTTTCCAGATGAGTGGAGGTTAATTATAACAGCAAAGCTGATGGACCTACATCTGGAATAGGGTGTTTAAACTCCACATACGGGTGTGATCATTAGGTGAGGAAGTAGTGGAGATTAAGGTGCCATGCTACAGATTGAAAGGTTGTAAGTTCAAATCCCAGGACCACCAAGTTGAGCAAGGTTTTTAATTATTATCTTGAAAAAATCTGTATAATGAGTAACAAATGCTGGTATCTGTTCAGATTTTTTTAAAGGAAATGTCCCCAAAAAGTTAAATTTTTTACTTTCCACATGATTTTATTTGCATCTTTGTATATTGTATCTGTGAACAGTAATAGCCTGACTAAAGGCAACTATATCTATATAATCAGATTGTCAAAAGAGGTTTATTTATTTATTAATTAATTCATTAAAAAAAAATTTTTAATTATGTTGGATTAAATATTGGTAAGTAAGAAAACATACTAATTCCCTCTAAAAAAGTATAAACGATAGATAGATAGATAGATAGATAGATAGATAGATAGATAGATAGATAGATACTGACCGATAGACTGACTGACTAGACTGATATGAGATAGATAGATAGATAGATAGATCTAGATAGACTGACTGACTGAGATAGATAGATAGATAGATAGATAGATAGATAGATAGATAGATAGATAGATAGATAGATAGATAGATAGATAGATAGATAGATAGATAGACACACAGACTGACTGACTGACTGACTGACTGACTGACTGACTGATAGATTGATTGATCACCAGCATTAATTCTCTTTGACTATATAAGGCTATCAGGAAACCGCAGTTAATTAATTGCTAGAACTCTGGGATGCTGGGATGATGCTGATGATTTTATTTCATGACTTTAAAAAAAAACAGCACACACATTTGAATTGCACGTGATGCAGAATTTTTTTGACCATACATTTTTAGATGAGACAGGGAACAAGACTGAATGAGAGCATCAGGGGGTTTTTAGGTTTGCGGTTTTGCACGTGCGCAATGCCAAGCCAAAAAATGACCTCGGTGAAATTTGTAGTCCTGTAAGATTGGACATGCAACTCAATGATGGGCTGTACTGCATTACGTTATGTCAGAAATGCAACATAGCTAATAGAATATTTAGTAAAAATCAAACGAATTATTTATTAAAAAACTCTTTATGATCTCTCTGTTTATTATTATTATTATTATTATTATTATTATTGTTATTATTGTTATTATTATTATTACTCTGCTACTTTGACTACTATATTATAAGTAGTCAGAGTAGCAGTGGGACCCAGATCTGGACTACAACTTTATTAGACATTACACGTTACTTTATTTATTGCATTATTTTATTAATGTGCAATGAAATTTATCCATGTTGACAGAGCCAATTTTTAATGCTAATAAATCTCTAATAATCTCTGATAAATACAAACAAATACTAAACTGAAAAAAAAAAGTTTTAGTAAATATGTTTGCTTTACCTTTGTATGAGAGCCGAAGACGTGGGATGTTCAGTTTGCTCGCTAAAGAAGTGGCAAAAGCGACAGCGGTTAAAAAGCACCAGGTTGAGTAAACGGATAGTTCCATTATTCTGCGCTTAATTAACGGCGGCAGCAGCGGCGGCAGCGGCGGCTCCGGTACAGCGCGCGCGACTCAGCGGCTTGAGCGAAAAGTGCGCTCTGTTTGATCGGCCCGCCCTCAGACAGACTAACAGCAGCGCAGGAGCAGCGGGTTACACCGTGAGAAAACACACACAGAAAGAGACAGAGGGGGAAATACCCGGCTAATACTAGCATATAGGATATTTACTAAATAACGCCACCTAGTGTACACTAGTGTACATTTTGCGCGCTCTTTGCGCAAAATATGCGCAGCCAAATTAGAGTTTTGTATATGTGGACTGTAAAACATCGCCAGAAAAATATAATGTCTACTTCTTCATTTATTCCCAAGATCTCTCTCTCTCTCTCTCTCTCTCTCTCTCCCCATTTCTCTTTCCCTCTTTCACACACACACACAAACACGCGCGCATCTCTCTCGTCTCCCGGATGCACACACGCGTGTAGCTTTTTCCTAACATCCTTCTCATGGACGCATTTATGAATCTAATACAAACTTCAACTTAACAGGAAGCTGCAATTTTTTATTAAAAAGGTCACAACTGTCAAATATTCTTATCTCTCTCACCACATCTCTCTCTCTCTCTCTCTCTCTCTCTCTTTCTCTCTCTCTCAATCTCTCTATTTCTCAATCTCTCTCTGTCGCCCAATCTCTCTCTCTTTCAATCTCTCACTCTCTGTCTGTCTGTCTGTCTCTCTCTCTCCCTCTGTCAGTCTGTCTGTCTCTGTCTCTCTCTCTTTCTCTATCTCTCGCTCTCTCCCTCCCTCTCTGTCTCTCGTTTCCCCTCTTGCTCTTTCTCCTGCTGTTTCTCTCTCCCTCTCTGTCTCTCCTCAGCCCAAGACTGCTTTCCTGGCATAACAAGATGTACTTAAATATTGCCAGTGAATTAGAATTAACTCTTGAGATCATCGTTAAACATGTTCTGATTTAATGAAGTCCTCGAAAATAAGTCCTGAGATCATAGTTGAAACTTTTTAACAGCAGACAGAGCTTTACATCTCCCAGTTTAATTAAGTCAATGAGGAGTGAGCTTCTTCTCAGCAGGTCTGTGCAGGGTCAAGCACTTAGCAGCACTGGGAGGAAACAAGAGTCTTTTGAGGTCTCCATATTTGTCAGTGAGTTGGAGCGCAATGGGAACCTTTCAGCACAAAGACCCGTCAGATAGAAGCTGCTGTTCCTGCTGCATGACATCAGCATTCCTTTTCCTCCTCACTGCAGTCATAGCGACAGCGAATTGGAAATGAACATGAACCATGAGGCAAGCAGGACCTTTATTCTGGGGCCTAATAAATAACCTTTAGTACTCCTAAAGCAAGCTGTTACGCTTTCAGGTTTGTAAGCAATTATGCAATTATTAATTTCTGACAGACCCTTTAAGATACACTGTTACTGTTATTAGCTTTAATTATGCTAAAGGTAACATATAAGATAACATATACAAGATAAGTGAACCTTGATCATTTTTGCAGTAAAAGTAGAAATAGATTCAGAGAGGCAGAATATATATATATATATATATATATATATATATATATATATATATATATATATATATATATATATATATATTGTTCAGTCCTCAGTGGGACCCAAATGGACTGGAAACCACCCATTAGGGCAGCACTGCCTAAAGGGTTAAGACGTAATTAGGAATCAGGATGTGTGTGTGTGTGTGTTTACAGACAAACCTGCTACCCACCTGCTGGCATTCACATTGGCAATGCAAACTTAGTGTCTCAGAGGCCTCTTGGGGATTGACCTTTGACCTTATAATAAAGGTGGGGTTTTTGCTGGAAGAGTTCTGGTTGCTCTTTGACCCCTAGAATGACCAGAATGTGAGCGCGCACACACACACACACACACACAGTATTAATACAGACAAACCACCACACAATCTATGATCGTCTTTTTTTTCCTACCCTTAGCTGCTTTGCATAAAATTCCTGCATAAAATAAAACAAAGCCCATCTCTTTTGGAGGGTTTTCCAGTATAGTATACAAGATCATTTTATTCTAATTCAGTTTATCTGTATTTATAACTGAGCATTTTTCCTTCACTACTGAACAGAAAGAAAAGAGTACCTAAATCACATATGTATGGTGATTGTGTGAGGACTTTCATGGTATAAAACAAATAAATTGAGACTATACAACACTTAAAAACTAAGATTACTGTAGGTTGAATAAAATTAGACTAGCTATTGTCTAGCTGTTATCATCTGACCTAAAACCGTCACTATATCTAACTCCAATTTTAGCAATAAGTTAAGATCAACTTAATTGCCAGCTCGCATAAAACTATAACCCAGTTAGCATCTTATATGATCTTTTTGCAGGGACAACATCAACACAGTGGTGGAATTCATTAAATATGAACTGTGTTTGGACTCCGTACATCTGGATACAGCAATGCTGGAAAATGCGCATTCCATGGGCTTGGACGTTTTTTGGCTTCTTTAAATCAATCCAGAGTAAATTGATTTGACGGTTATGTGATAGGTTGGGAAAATTGTTTTTTATTGGTTAATAACCATAATAATGTGATTTCAATGTCAGCAATGATATTACAGCTACGGTTGAGCCAAAAATAACACTATGTTTCCCCAGGTATCCAACAGCAGGAGCGGTCTCAAAGTACAGTTAGCCTTGATAAATAAGAAAAACCCCAAAGCCACTTCTGTACACTTTACCAAACGTGGAAAACAGAACTAATCTGTTCCTGGATATTATTCTGACTTATTTCATCAAAACAGAAAATATCATTTGTAGCAGTGCCAAAAATCTTTTACATTGTTTTTGTGCTTTTTAAAACCTTTTTCCCATCTAGATTTTGTTGACAAGCCTCAGGGGAGACTGTGTCCTTTGAACCCTCATGTCCCCCTCCCCATGCTGCGGTAAGGACAGGAGGCCCAGCCTTCAGCCACGCCGCTCTACTTTAACTTCGTTGTCTCAAGGAACAAAAGCTACCATAAATCTTCAAACACACACACACACACACAGATGTTCAAAGATGTGGAGTCCACGGCTTCCCCAAATGTCTGACAGAGCAGAAAATGTACATTAGTCACAGAGCGTGAAAGGGGAAAGCAACTTCTTTGCTGTGTTTGTAAGCATGACTTATTGGCTGCCTCGATGTTGAGAGGCTTCACTAATATCAGCTTTATTCATCATTACCCCACATTTCTCTCACCCTTCCGAAGATGTTGCACGTTGTAAGTTATGAGTTATCATTTTTTTCCTATCATAGTAAAAATTACATGCTGTAGACAAGATTCGGTAGATAGACGTGGGAGAGTCATAATTCATGGTGTAAAAATACTAAAACCCATACAGAAGTTTGATTTTGTTTTTGAGAAAATACAAGCCTCAGATATACACAGAGCAATTTATTGCTTCTCAAGAACAGTGGCTCATTGGTCCAGCATTTATTTTTATTTTTTTCAGAAAATCAGATGCACTTATATCATTTTATTTTTCCTTGGACTTGCCGATACCGGTATCTTTTTTGGAACATGCTATCATTTATTTGGCTCGTGGGTTTTTTCTCTCAACTTGCAAGGGTTTGCGGCAGGGTTGGTTTCCAAATGCTAACCTTACTGTTAGAAGCAAATTCTCCATGCTCACATTTGTGTAATTTCAGATGTTTTATTAGATTACTCGTATTATAAGTAGTAATGTTTAAACCCTTTCTTGGTTTGGTTTGGTTTGCAGCCATGTGTGGGTCATCAGTGTTCGAGTGTTTGTGACATTTTCAGAGGTATCGGTGTGTTTTTTTTTTTAACTTAATGTAATTTTATTACACTACTTAATGTAAATTTATAACATTTAAATATTTAATACTTTAACACAGGGTTTCCTGTGACTGTACTGTTATCGTGAGTTGTAAGATTAGGTTGGAATGCAAGTGTACTTTTTAGAAATAACAAATGACTAGACAACCAAATCTAAGAAACTTTAAAAACAAAACTGAACTAACAGAACCTAACCCTAAACCTAGGTTCTTGACTGCTTAATTGCTCAGTTTGATAAATTTAAGGCGCTCTAGATAAGGGTGTAGATGTAAGCCTGAACCTGAACCTGACATAGCCACCAACTGTGACCAGCAACAAAGCAAGACCAAGACACGGACTGAAGCAGAGGGTTATAAATACACCAACTAATGGGGGGCACAATCAACTAAACAAAAAACACCTTAACACAATGAGGGACACATGACTAAAATAAACCAATGACAAGACAGATCTGAAAGCCAATAGAAACATGACACATAGACAGGGGACTGGTGTGGCAAGACAGGAATAAACAAAGGACATGAACAAGAAACCATAACAAATCAAAACTAAGAACATGAAAATGACATTACCATAAGATAAGAAATAAAAAACCCTAAACCTGTTTAAAGTATTATTATTAGTATTATTATTATTATTATATGTTTATTTAATTGTTTTTAATTCCTAAACCAATTTGTTTAAAACATGACCTCAAAAACTGTAAATTATTTGAATTAAAATGTATTTGAAATAAATGTATTTCCAGAGGGGCAGCATGGTGGCTTAGTAGTTAGCATTGTTGCCTTACAGCAAGAAGTTTGTATCCCTGGCAAGGGTCTTTCTGTGTGGAGTTTGCATGTTCTCCCCGTGCTTGCGTGGGTTTACTCGGGTTTCCTTCCACAGACCAAAAACATGTATGTTCGGTTAATTGGTGATTCTAAATTGCCCATAGGAGTGAGTGCGAGTGTGTGTGTGGCCCTGTGATGGACTGGCACCTGTCCAGGGTGTACCCCTCCTGCTTTTCGCCCTTTCAGAGACGGCTGGTATAGACTCCAGCAGATCCATGTGACCCCGAATTAGGGAATAAGCAGGTATAGAAGATGAATGAATGAATGAATGAATGAATGAAATTTCAGATCTAATTGAGTTAAGCAGTTTTGTGCTGAAAAAATCTCAACACTTCAGGCACTAAATGCTAAGTGAACAGCAGCATTTTCTGAGACAGAGGGGAGATGAACATCCCCACCAAAATTATTAGGGGTCTTTGGTTATATTGCTTCAAAGGACAACAAGAGATAATGATCTCTGCAAATTAGGCAAGCCAAAACGTGTAAGCATATCAGAGCTGATCTAGCAACCTTCTGAAATATTTACTGTTACATCGTTAGCTAACTGAGTGGGTTAAACTAGCTAGCCAGATTGTTTGATGCTACAGTATGATCAGTATAATCATCCAAAGATGCTAGTTTGATTTACGGTAGTGAATCCTTAATGTGTTAAAGGTTGTCCTTAGGTGCTGTGATGCTACATGTACATGTAGCTATGAATTAACATTGGCACAAGTTAGCAACACAACATTTGGCTATTTGGTAATCTGCATAGCTCAATTGGTATTATCACATATACACTAGAAAATTCTATTTTTCCTACATGGTGGACAACTATAAAATATGCATTACAAATTGGTAATAAAGTTTATATTCCTAATTTAAAGTGGCGTTAATTAGTTTTCTCAAACGGTTTGGAGATGAAGGGATGGAAAGAAAGTCCTCCAGTGTGTGAGGGCCTTAAATCCTATTTGGTATTATTTATTTAAAGATTATTTTCACGCTGACTTAAGTGATACTACAAGTTCTGTATCCATCATTTACATTTACATTTGGCCGACGCCCTTATCCAGAGCGACTTACAATATTTCTTGTTATACAACTGAGCAATTGGGGGTTATTGGCCTTGCTCAGGGGCCCAGCAGTCGTGGCTTGGTGGGCCTGGGATCCGAACCCAGGTCCTCAAGTTGGTAGATCAACAACTTAACCACTGCGCTACCACTTCATCAAAAACTGCCTATGTACTTTTCACTCACTCTTTATATCCTAGCCTTAGAAGCAGCGGTCAGAGTGCAGGTCATGATTCAGGTCTAGAACAGGAAGAGGAACAGAGACTTGGTCAGGGGGTCAACAGAGACAGCTGACCAGTGCTGGAGCTTGAACTCTAACCTTCTAATCAGCAACCCATTTCCTTAATTTGAGCTAGCACTGCTTCCATTTTATCCATTATTTTATTTTACCAGATGACATTTACTCTTACTTGAATGATTAACGTTTTATTTGCCTTTCATTTTTCTTCAGTAAATTATTACTACTCTTGTTAACTTTAAGAAAATCCCCAGCTGATACTTATTCCCCAGTATCGTGTGGTCTCTTGCTGAAATTAAAGGCTTATCGATACTGTAAATCTGTCAAGACATCAAGACCCTATCATGAATATCTTGGTTTGCTGACAATGTTGTCATAGCGAATAACTCTCAATTCCTGACATCATCGGTTTATATTCGTAGACCAGAAACATGTTTGATATCTGAGAAGTGCAGAACTGGTAATAATTTTAAAAGAGAAACCCACATGAAGTATATTAGTCACAGGATGTTATGGTAGCAGGGCCAAACACTTTCAAAGGGGTTTGGTATAGATTCTAGTCCAGATTTATACTAAAGAATAAAAGATATCCTGTCACTGGGTGCTGCTGATGATGGTCCTGATGATGATCTTTATGGCCTGTGGATGCGAGTTGGAGTAGAATTAGAGTAGAAATGTTATTTTTTTGTAGTATTAGCTTAAGAATGCTTTGAATGAATTGTGTTTAGGCAAAAACTGCACATGACATAACCAATAATCCATACGCCATTACTCATGTCTCTCTCTCCGTTTCTTTATTTCATTGTCTGTTATTTAAAAACTTAATTAGAACAGATCTAGTTTCGAGTCAAGAAATCAGTAATCAAGACATACAAACAACAAAAACTCTCAATCGAAACCGCATGCACACAAAATGAGACTGATATTGTGCAGTGATTGGACAAGCATGCTGCAACTGCAACTCCGGTTGGCACCCTTATTGACCCTGACTCTTGGCCTATGACCCTTAGAACACAGACAGCATTTATTTATTTAGGCTCTTGACCCAAGACACATTAATCATCACTGTCATACCTGTGTGTGTATGTGTGTGTTTATGCTGGTTTGTGTCTATGTGTGTTTAGTAAGTGTTTGCAAAAGCAAAAGTGTTTAATGCATCTGATGGCTAAGTGCATGCATCTTGATGACAGAATTGCGAAGGGTGTCTATATTTTTGTGTTTGGGTGGTCCTGTATCTGTGTGTATATGTGTGTGTGTTTGTGTGTGTGTGTGTGAGTAGAATTCGGTAGTAAAAGCATCCGTATGTGTGTATTTGAGCTATGCGATTAAAAGCAGAACATTCCAACTTCCCTGCAGCTGTCATACACATCCATTCCAGCTAGATACACAGTTATATCCATTACACACACACACACACACACACAAATTATTTGAACATGATGTCACATCATCAGCTGGTGACAGGGCTACTTACTGACTCTCACTTGGTTTTGAAAAACCTATGCAAGTTATCCAGACCATAAATTGGCAGAATACACAGAAACATTTATTCTAGTCAGAGGAAGAAGAATTTCTTCATCAGCCACACACAGTGGTATAAACACTCATAGCTGCTGCGAGTGGCCCAGCTGAAGCCACCTGTCTCACTTGACCATGACTTATTGAGGAAACAAAAACTGTGTTGCAGGATCAGGGAAAAAAACTGGAGATTTGTACCATTTTAATATAAAATGTATCCATTTATCCAGGAACACTAGAAATAGGGTAAGGATGCATTCACAATGGGACACCAGGGTAATTAGTCCACTTAGCTGGTAAAGCATCAGGAGAACATGCAAAACTCCACACAGGCAGTAAACTGAGCTTATCAAATCTAAAGAATTGAAAATTGTGTTGTGATTTTAAACAACAAAAGTGCCATTTTTATGATGGCAAAATAAACGTGTTACCCCGGTGATACACTACACTGTACTCACTACCTAGCATAAAATATCACTTTTCAGAATTATTTTCACCAACTTTGAATTTGTACAACTCAAAAATCTCAGGTGGTTAACTCTTGTATCTGATAATAGAAGTTTTTAAAATTGTGCAATTAACTTTACTGGCCTACGTGTTATTCTTATATTTAGACTTTTTGCATCCTAATCCCTTTTATGGTAGAAGATTAAAACTGTCTGTTTTCGCCTGTCGTTGGTATATGATCTATCTATCTATCTATCTATCTATCTATCTATCTATCTATCTATCTATCTATCTATCTATCTATCCATCCATCCATCCATCTATCAGCACAACTATTACATGAGTACCCTGCACACATCCTTAACCCCACTGAACACCTTTGTGATCAACTGTAAACCAGCAGCACTAATAGATATGAAAGTGGAACTTAATCTGTTGTGTGTGTTATTTTTTATACTGCTAATAAATTGCGCTATTTATCATTTTAAGGATAATGGATGTCTTTTTTCCTTTGTTTGTTAAATTAATTAAATCAATCATTTCTTAACACAAAGCAGAAAGTATTAGGTAACCTTTGGTCCATGTACCTCTTTACTCACACACACCACTATGTGGGTGTCTGGGTAAGCTCAATACCCCAAACGTTGTTTCACTTCCTTTTTTATCATCCACCATTGGTTGTTCTCCTTCATTGATGTCTAAACTAAACAGAGTCCAGAACCTTCTTTCTTCTATTTCCTTCTCCCTATTTTTTTTGTATCCCTGTATCACTCCCACGGTTGTTTTTCTCCCTTAAAAAGCACTTCCTATACTTTCCATCTCTCTTTTTAACTGTCATAATATAAATATGCTTGATAGATGATATGCAATATAGATATTTTCATTCTCATAGAAAATAATAGTTTAGCATAGGATGTTTGGTATCAGTAAGTGTAAAATCCCGGCCTTGCTGCAATTGGAGTCAAGCTTAAGTGTAAAAAACATTGAAGCCTCCATGTCCATCTTTTGTCCAGCTACCTGTGAAAGGTAAAGTGTTCTACATGTTCCGATCCAGTCACCATATAGTCAATATCATAGATGAAACCAATTGTGTGAATGTTGATTTATCCTAAGCAAAATCATGGATCAATGCATCAATACATCATAATTCATTTAAAAGTAAAGCAGCTTTACTGTATTACTGTGAATGCTGTGTGTATAGCTGACCTTCTTCATTTTTTCTGGAAGGAAATTTGAAGTGCTGCTTTATACTTTTTGGTATCTTTAGTCCAAGACCGAAAGTTATAAATTTAGTTTCGAGCTTTTTTTGCAAAAAAATAAAAGTCCAAAATTAACTACATATTTAACCAATAAAGCGGTGGAATCACAAAAGCAGCACAGGAAGCGCAAGGAATATAAGAGAGCCAGCAAGAAGAAAAATATATTGTATATATGCATGTTCCTTGCAGTTTATGTGGTCCTAAATTTTATATAAGTTGGTATTAAAAAGATTTCTTAACCTTAAATGTAACTTCAAAAATTATGTAGACACCCTGTATTAGTGTTTAACAGTTCGAGGAAAGTATTAGTATCGGCATGGTAGTTTCTCATTAGTTTGATTATTTGCCTCTTTCCTCAGTTTCAATACTAAATTTATTGCTAAATTTATTACACCAACTAAACGGCACCATCTTAAAATCATCTGAGCTCACTACTTCCTGGATCCAGACCGGCAAAATGTTTGTGGTAGAACTGATTCTATAGCCAAGAAGCAGCTTTTACAGTAACTCAGAATTGTTTAAGCTTAAGCAGTGACTCTAGATGTATGTCCTCTTTCCTAGTTCATCTTTGAATTATACCAGTATTTTGTTTAATGTTCTAATTAATTTTATTTGCAGCAAGTCAAGGCGATGATTGGGTCAGAATTTGGGGCTAGTTGAGGTGGTGTAATGGTGTGGAGAACCATTTCTTGGCATGCATTGGGCTCATTAATGAAAATTAATTATTGCTTAGATACCAGTGTGTTTTGTTGTGGGCCATTGGCATCTATTTCTGACCACAATGTACCATTTTTCTTGTCACATCAAACTAATTTTATAAATAAGACAATGAGTTACAGTAAATGCTTTTAATTGGCCACCAGATTGAAAGCAAAGGGAATGTAAAAACTCTGCAGGAATTGTGTGATGCAATCATAAACATCTTGTAAAATTACTTCCATGAAGAATTAAACCTGGTGAATCAATTGTATAATTTGTAAATAAACAAAAATAAAAAATTGTTTTTTGATATTGTAGATTTGATCGTTTTCAATAATTTATCTGACAGCAGATTACAAAATCGCAAGATTCTCGAATTTCAACCCTATAATAGGATGCACATATTATTTCACTGTCTTATGTGAATAGTTCAGATTGTCACAGAACAGTGTGTCCTGTGATGGTCTGCTATACTATCTAATGCATATTACCTTGAAACAAGCCCTAATCCAAAACCACCCTAAACAACAACTGAGGAAAACTGACCAAATATATCATTTGCTTTCCTATCTTTCCTGTTCACTTTCACATCTTTGCTCTAGTTCATTCACACACAGTGACATATACTTACCCAAGCACTGCAGCATGTTTTATGTATATATACAATATATACATTAAATGGAACATTAAATCTTCTTTACAATTTACACAAACATGGTTACACATAAAACGCTAACACATCAACTTAACACACACAGCAAATATAACCATCAAGTGTGAGAAAGTGGTCTGTAACAGAAGCACACCCATTTTTTTAGTTTATATATTCAGCCTACAAAAAAAGACATCCCTCTCTCTCTATCTCTCTCTCTCTATCTCTCTCTCGCTCTCTGTTTAATGTGTACATAAATTTTGTGTCAATGCTTTGGTCGTTAAAATAGCATAGTAAGTTATACCTTATCCCAAATGTATATAACTGCACAGTGCACATAGCTCATCATAATAACACACATGCAAGTGCTATGATGACATTAACTGTGACGCTAAAGACCAGAGTATGGTATGAGCTTTATATAACAAATATGCTGTTTATTTCTATGTGTGTGTCCAGTGTTTTCCCAGAATACTATGACTTAGTAGACCTACAGGATGTTAACAGTATAAGTAAGATGTATTGTGTGGGCATGGAAATGTTGCACTGGCTGAACAATATCGCACTGTAGAAATGTGTGATAGGGCACAGTTTTGCAACAGTCAAACATTTAAAGAGTTCAGGCATTAAAATGAGTCAGTAGCTCTTTGTTTCGCTGTGATCTCTCACACATTCATTGTATGCATCAGTGTGCATGTGGTTCTTATTCAAAGGCATTGGCTTCCAGAATGTTGATTTTTAAATAGCTTAAAATATAATTTGAGACCGTATTATTGTAAGTTTTAGCTGCAGGGTGTGTGTGTGTGTGTGTGTGTGTGAGAGCAGGGTTATACATTATCCGCACTCTGCTCTGATTCTGACAAAGGCCAGATCTCACGATAATCTTTCATTTATTTTATACAAGACATATTCCCTCTATGCTTGCATTTTTCTTACTAATCTCTTACTCACACACATACCTCTAACATTTTACGTCTGGTTCTTTGCTAAAATACTAGTAATATTTTCCCCTAGATCCACCGATCCCTTAAGTCTTTACCCCCCAACCTCTCCAGATGTGACCATTTTCCTTCCCAATCAACCACTAAATCTCCCCGAAGCTTAGTACGACCCCAAATCCCAAATGGCAAGCCGCCAAAATATCCCTAATAACCCATAGTGTCTCCTCACTAACACCTAAAGTCCACGCTGCAGCCAGATGTGAACTCAGGTGAATGACTCAGGGCACTGCAGTCTGTCCCTCTTACAAACAACATACTGTCTCATGGTGTCATTTTAACTAATCATTAATAAATTACAAAACTCAATAGCACTCTACACTAAATCAAGAATAGTAAACCCTAACACAGCATTCATCAAACAAACCCTAACACAGCATTCATCAAACAAACCCTAACACAGCTTTCATCAAACAAACCCTAACACAGCTTTCATCAAACAAACCCTAACACAGCTTCATCAAAATCAAACAAACCACCTAACACATAACAACAACAACCCTAACACAGCTTATCAACAACCCTAACCCGCATCATTAAACAAACCCTAACACAGCATTCATCAAACAAACCCTAACACAGCTTTCATCAAAAAAACCCTAACACAGCTTTCATCAAACAAACCCTAACACAGCTTTCATCAAACAAACCCTAACACAGCTTTCATCAAACAAACCCTAACACAGCTTTCATCAAACAAACCCTAACACAGCTTTCATTCAAACAACCCTACCAGCTAAAAACACAAGCTTTCATCAACAAACCCTAACACCAGCTTTCATTAAACAAACCCTAACACAGCTTTCAAAACCCTCAAACAAACCCTAAACCCAAGCTTTCCATTAAAACAAACCCTAACACAGCTTTCATCAAACAAACCTAACACAGCCCTAACACAGCTTTCAAAACACCAGCATCATCAAACCAAACCCTAACACAAGCTTTCATCAAACAAAACCCTAACAAACAAACCCTAACACAGCTTTCATCAAACAAACCCTAACACAGCTTTCATCAAACGAACCCTAACACAGCTTTCATCAAACGAACCCTAACACAGCTTTCATCAAACAAACCCTAACACAGCTTTCATCAAACAAACCCTAACACAGCTTTCACAAACAACACAGCTTTCATTAAACGAACCCTAACACAGCTTTTATCAAACGAACCCTAACACAGCTTTTATCAAACGAACCCTAACACAGCTTTTATCAAACGAACCCTAACACAGCTTTTATCTAACAAACCCTAATACAGATTTTATTAGAGAAACCCACTCCCTTTCATTAGCCGAACCCTAACTCTAAATTTAATAGACAAACCGTAACCCTGCTCATAAGTAAATGGTAAAATACCTTCATCTTGATAAATAATTAACGATATCCAAGTACATTACTACTACTATTATTACTATCAATGATAGTATTAATAATACTAATAAAAATATACGGACCTTATACACTTCTAGTGAACTTTTTTTTATTTTAATGAGTTAATCATGTGTTTGGAAGCTGCTTTTCTGCCTCATGTATTGAAATACACCACATCCTTGATGTATAGACATTAGAAGTCTTAAAATACAGTACATGACAATCTCTATAAATCCCCAGCTCATTTCCTCTTAACACACACCGACACTTTCCAGCCTGCCATTAGTCTGCTTCCTGTAAGAAATCTGGGCTTAGTGCCTCAGCATCTCAATGCAAACACCAGCACACTTTAACTAAAGCCCCCTGGACACACACACACACACACACACAGAAACACACTTTACAGCCCTAAAGTAATTTCCCATTTCCATGTGGCGCCTGGGCTTAATCCTCTAGCACTGACTCCCTAGAACACACACACACACATACACTAAGGTACCCTGTACGCATAAAAGGTACACACATAATTAACCTGCTGGCATTAACATTTATAGATTTAAGCATTGAATTGCTCTTTGTGCCGCCAAATAATTTACCACCAATTTACATCCAATTACCAAGTTATACCAGCCAATAAATTTTACATTTTATTGCACAGATGCACACACATACATACACACACTGGTGCTTACACAGGAGCACACACACATTACACACAGGTGCATACATACAGCTGCATATGTTGTATTGAAAGGTGATACACACACACACATACACACCCACACATGCACACAAATTTGAAATCCCCTGTATCCATTTTAACTTTTTTAATGATTCCAGTCAGTGAAACCTGAATGAAATATGTTTTTGTAAATTGGCCATAAAACATTAAGAATAGTGGCTTTATATGTGCCTTCTTATTTTCCAGCATTTTATCCGATCACAAAGAACCAATTATTTCATAGCTAAGTGAGTGACCACCAACAATGGTCAGAGAGTCAAAGGTTAAACCCACATACCTACCTTTCAGGGTGTTGCATTACTTTCAGTGATGGAGATGGGCAGATAGGGAGTTAAAGCTAAAAGCCACTGAATAAAAGTGTTGAGGAGATTTAGGAGATTTTGGAAAAAAGGGCATTTGCCCTAAAGAAGGGTTCGGTAGCAGACAAGTTAACGCAAAAAGAAACCTTTAATAAAGGGAATTTTCTATCAAATAAGACATTAAGTCAATATATATATATATATATATATATATATATATATATATATACACTATATAGCCCAAAAGTTTGTAGTCACCTTACAAGCACATCCACACGGGTTTGTCTTTTTCAAACTATTGCCACAAAGATGGAAGCACAGTTGTCTGGAATGTGTCTGTATATGTTGTAGGATTACATTATTTCTGATAGGCCTAAACACTGGTTCAGCATTACAATGCCCCTGTCCACAAAACTCCTGGGCTTTATGAAGAAATGTTGTTGTAAAGGAAGTGTTGGTACATGGCCCTTATTCTGACTCAAGCCCGCTAAGCAGCTTTGGAACAAACTGGAACTCTAACTGTATCCTGGACCTTCTTACCCCACATTAGTGAGTGAACTCACTGATACTATTGTGACAAAATTGGAAAATCCCAAAAGCCACACCCCAAAATCTAGTGAATTGCAACCTTGGATCAGAAACTTTGTTATTAGGAATAAAATAAAATAAAAAAGATACAGGCAATTGCTTAACAGTGGAGGAAGTACCATAATTAGGAAATACAACTATTGTCACATAAGCCACAGATGGGAAAAATTGAAGACATAAAACAGCTGCAAAAAAGACAGAATGTTATGCGGAAAAATTTGCTTAATCCTCACTACAAAATAGAATGTGTTACTGTTATTCTATAATAAAACATTTTAGATTTGAAAGAAGTCATCTGTTCGCTCCAACTGAGGCAAGTTGGAGCTGAACTCTGCAGGACACCGGACCGAGATTGCCCACCCAACTTACCTGTAAGTTTCAAGTATACCAAGCAAGATTAGTTGGTTTAGGTGTGTTCAATTAGGATTGGAGCTAAACTCTGCAGGCCCTCCAGGACCAGAATTGCCCACTCCTGGTTTACTGTATAGTACTCCTCCCTAGAACATTGTGTAAAGTGGATAAACTGGGTCATCCTGAAACAAATGACTTCTTTCAAATCTAAAATGTCTAATCAAACATCATAAAACTTAAAATCTCAATCCTGAAAATGAAAAAAATATCAATCAGCCTACCAGGACCGAGATTGCCCACCCCTGCAGTAGACTGTATGTTAAAAGTTGTGAAAATTGCAGACATCATGTTAAATGAATTAAGATTTTTAGTTTTATGATGTTTCATATTTTAAACAAAGGTGAAAGTTTGAAGTCAGAGAATATACAATGTATTTATTTATTGTGCTTATTAGGTATGTGAAAAAGATCAGTGTAGACTAAGTGTGTGATTTATGTAATGTTTGAGGTGGTCTCCAGGGTCTGACCTCATGTTGAGAGCACCGCAGCAAAGCTTGTCAGATCTCCCAAATCCCAACTGGGACTAACAAATCTCCCTCGCTGGTGGATTGCTATTGTAAATGTGTCTTCACAAGGGAGTGATTTAGTAATAGATGTGTCTTCACTTGGCCGTTTAGACTAATCCTACTCAGACTTACACCCGCACACCTCCTGATTCCAAAGTCCATGCCCTTTGACCTTTGCACATCAAGCTCATTCCTTATATGTGAAGCTAGTGGACAAAAAAACTAATGCTAACTCTTCTTTTTAAATAAAAATATAAAAAACTTACAGGATACATACAGCGGATGGTATTTGTTCAACTTTTACCTTTTTTAATCTGTTTCCTTGTTTCTGTCTTTGTGAAGACAAATTTATTAGCTTAAGATGGATCATAAACAATGTTAAAACTACACAGCAGTAAAAATATTATATCAGTCCTTTCATAGAGTTCAAAAAGTTACTTGATCCATGCAAAGGTTTATATTAGAAATAAAACTTGGGTTTTACAACAGGTGTGTCTTCATGAGAACATTAGTACACCGGTGCAGAGGTGGTTTTCCCATCACGATTTTTCCAAATCAGAAGGTTCTAATGAGTTTTATTTATATTATACCACAACGATTGCCAACAAATGCATGTAAATGTATTAATTACTGAATCACACATCAAACTTTTTACTATATATAGCTGAATTCAGTCTTATGGATCTCCTGGAGAAGTTGCTGATATTGTATTTATTTTTCTATACAGCAACTATAGACAGATTGTCTCCTGTCTTTCTTTTCCCCTGTCTCTTATAAAGTAAGAAAAAAATGCAACCCTTTGTATCTTCTGCCCTGAACAGTGTTATAAAGCAGACCACTTGAAAATCTTTTCATAAATATGAAATAAATGAGCCTTGGCAGAAACTTTACATGGTTATGATATGATCATGTTTATTATTTTTGTTAAATGACTTGTTTGTAATCCATGATTTTCTGTACAAATCTCAAACTGTGACTATAGCAACATTAACACATCAGAATGACTTCATTAATATTCTGTATAATAATTCCGCGGTTTGGACTGCTATCCACGCTGTTATCAGCAGTTTCTGACACTCAATCAACACCATCAATCAGATTTGGGAAATTCAACATTGTGCTGTAACTGAATTCACACGCCGGTATGGCCCAAACGAGAAAACTTACATCTGAAGAAATAGGACTGCATTAGATTAAGATCAGTGAGCTGTTTTCCATGTGCTGGGTTTGTGTGTATTGCCTAAGTGGCGTGGCTCATTTTTCTTCATTGCTTTGACTTTTTTTTTGTTCTCATCAATCTTTTCCATGCAGAAACAAAAAAGCGGGTAAAAGGTCGATGGATAAATGATTCTTAAGCATATGCATGTACCTCATTGCTCCTACCAACACGGCTGCTAGTTCACCAATGGAAAATAAAAAAAGTGTATCACACACACACTTGTATATGTAGGCTGTATATGGGCAGTCACATCTTATGATCTGAGATAAACCACTAGAAAGTTTATTCATCATGCATCCAGATACACAAAGGGGCCAGTGGCTTAATTATTGATCATTATCCTTTTAGCACAGCATCGGGGTAGGAAAGTAAGGCTGCAAGACAGACGGACAGAGAGACAGACTGAATTTATATGTAAGCTATATTGTCCACTTATACTCAATACTATATAACTCAAAAATCAGATCCATTTACAAACTATACAACACACATACATAGACCCCCTTATGGTATCCTATATATTTTATACATGCATATAAACAAACACTTTCTGACACAGAAATGTATCTGATAGATTTTCTCCCTGCAAATAGATTATTTTAGTCTGGAAGTAATTTGCTGCTGCTGGAGGCACAAGGTGTGTCCGCTGAGTAAACAACATGATTTAAGGAAAAATATGAAAAAAAGCAGAGGAATTTAGACAGTTGTGTCAGCAAGTTTAGTTCAATGAGAATTTGGTTTTATATTTTAAAAACAGAATTTGATAAACTTATTTGTTTTTTTCCCCCACAAATATTTCAACTTTTATTTTTGTTTTCTCACACACACAAGAAGAAACTCAAATTTGTGCTGTCCTTTTAGAATTTTTGACTTTTTATCTTACAAATGTTCAAATTTGTCCTGCTACATTTTTAAAAGAGACAATTTTATTAAATTATTTATTTATTTAATTTTCTTTAGAAATGGCTTCTTTTTGTTCTGCTAAATTAGAATTAGGGCATAGAGCTTTCTTTTGAAGACTTAATTTTGTCCCGTTTCTAAAAGAAGCCTAATTATAATATTATGTACTATAGAAATGTACGATTTGCTAGATTTATTCTTCAGTAATAAAAGTTTTATTAGTTTTAATAGGTATTATTTTGGCTGCATGTTGACTGTGTTAATGCCTAATTCTTTTTCACACAATACTCTAAAATGACTATTATGTTAACATTTGTCTAAATTTCCACCAAGTTTGTGCCCATAACTTTCCAAATAGAGTGGATAACTGTTTCCTAATTAAAAACCTAAAAATCTGAACCTGATTATTTTGTGTCTAGTAATTATGATATTTATAGGAATAGCTTTTTCACAGCCTCTTTTTAATTTATTGCTATGAAGTTAGATATATAGTTTGTATATTCTACAATCATAAAATTACAGAACTATGATGTACATATAACCTAAGATTGAAAACAGCATATAGAATTACAATAAATTTCTATTTTCAGAATGGAACCCTGTGATAAGTGAATAAGTGTATAAGTGTTGTCAGCATAGTGATCCAATCCAAAGTAAGTGTAAGTTTCCAAACTGTCCGTCACAGTGGAATGGAAATAAGAGCAACGTATGTGCATGTTTGGATGATAAAGTATGGCTCATAGAGGCAAAGTTGCTTCCAGCTGAGAAGGACAAAGCTGCTTGTAAAGAATATTTATCTGTATGGATCAGAATGAGCCGACCACTGAGACAGGTGATGAGAAGTAGTTAAAGTTCTTTAGTATGTTGATTTGTTCAAGAGAGAAAAGTGTGAAATACTGACCGTAATGCTGACTTTAATACGCGAGACTTTTTACACCAGAAAAGTTTCATTTTAGCCCTATTCTTATCCCTGTGTGTAGTAATTAATGGAACAAGGGGTTTGTTAAATTATTAAATTTATAATGGAGTAATATCTATGCAATTTGGAAAACAGTACAGACAAATTTAAAGAGCACCAAATACTGTCAGACACGCATACACCACCACCACCCCACCACCATCCCAAAACACAACCAGGAGTTCTCCATTGAATAGACATTATTCAGAGACTGTCAGAAACTCCAGTAAAGATATCACAGTTTTCGTGTGACATTCCTAAGTTTTATCTTTTAGTGCTGTCTAAGATGTAAGTCTCTACATACAGGTACCTACTGTATATCATGCTGGTGTTGGAATGCCAGGAACATGATTCGTCAAGCGAGGAGAAAGTGTTTTATAGTTTTTCCACTGGGTCGGCTGGTTGTATAACTTCAAAACCCTTAGAAGCCTCAAAAGCCATGATATTAAACATGTCCTGATGCATTACATAAGGAAATATTTCAACCTACTAGCAAATTTTTACTGATCTTAACTCCAAACAGACATTGCAGCCATGATATCTTAGCAAGTAAAGATTTCTGAAGTAAATGACTAAGTAATGATTTAATAAGTTTATGATGATATTAGTATATATGTCCTAATATTAGAGCGTTAAAACATTTTCTTTATAAATTTCCCAGTGAAGATTACAGATTTTCTTTCCGAAGTTGAGTCATTAAGTAGATTTTCAAACCTAAAATAAGTAAATAAACATCTAAGAGTAGGCCTAATGTGTTAGTTACAGTACATACGTAGATGGTAGAAGAATAGATTTTAGAATTATTAATACAATTTGTTCAGGTTTAAGATATTTGTACTTGGTAGGATTTTATTGTACATAAAAGAGAGAGAGATTAAAAATCAATTATCATTGTGAGCAATTTAAATACCAAGTTATCATAATTTATTTTTTAATATATAGATCAATAGCTGTTAGCTTGTTTTTATCAAATAAATATTCCTAACACGTTTAAATATTCCTAACAGGTTTTACTTTGACTTTTCCTAACATGTTAAAAAGGTTATGTAGACTCATTTTTTGCCATTTTCACTGTGTCACTATTTTTAGGATAGACTGGCTCCAGGCTCCCAATGATCCTGCTGATAAACCATAGCGGGTGAACTTCTTCAGCTGGCCTAGTTGTAATGAAAGCTCTGCATCTGAGCATCTAAATTGCATTTATTCATATTTATTTTGTGTTTGTGAATCCTAATAACAACTACTTTATGTTTTGGGTAGTTGATCGTACAATTAAAATTTGCTCTAACAATGTATGATCATATACAAAGTTCAAAGTTCAAGCTTGTATTGTCTTGAAGTTTCTTCCTGTGAGGGCAGGGGAACTTCCTGTACATGACCGCTTACATTGTTTAACTGGAACATTTGGATACACCCTTAATAAAGTCACAGCATATGCAAGACCAAGTTAAGACTTATTTGAATTATATTATTTAATAGGTAAAAACAAAAAATAACTTTGGTATAAGTTTCATAATTCTCAGCTGTCATTGAAAGAAAAGACAGAGGAACTGCATTCTTTAGTGTCCTTATAATGTCATTGGAATTGCATCTTACCTAAAAATGTTTCATGTCTAAAACAGTTGTTCTTGTATAACATCAAATTCTTACTTAACTTATACAGGCGAAGGAACAAACCACACCAAGTCCACTCACATGAATTCTGGTTAAAGTGTACTCTGTTTTGCAAGAGCGTTTGCCTTGATAAATGAGAATCTCTTTCCTACCCCCAGAGTGATACACACGGCAAAAAAAAAAAAAACTTAATAAAGCATCCACAGACAAATCCACATATGGGAAGTGAATGATGTCAAGTAACAGTACAGTATATTAAAAACAGCTTGCTCTGATCAGCTCTTTAGCTTTTAACATTCCATCACAAAGCCTGGTCGAGTTCTCCCTTTAATAACTCGCTCTTATGGGAACTATACAAAGTCGTCTGTAAGTTCTCTTGGGAAAAAAATGTGTGTATTTTGTATTAAATCTAAGATAAGCATCCAGTGGATTTTAATCTGCTTCTGATCTTACATTAATTGCGTGACTTTAGTTTTACCTGCTTCTTATATTTCCTAATAGGCTGCTTGAAGGCAAGCAATTATGCGTTATTACATCTAAACATTTCTATTCGACTGACTGACTATTTACATAATAATCTTGGTGGCAAAGAAATTTTTAAACTAAATTCCAATAAATTAGTCTTAACATTAATAAAAAATCATTTTTATTATTATCAGATGTTTTTAAAATGTTGATAAAGATCAGTCTAAAGCTAATACGTAAACATCTGCAGTAAAGTTTATTACTGAGTGTTCTGTTGGACTGAGGTTTACAACTATGTCTCAACTTAATCAAAGGATAATTATTCCTATTTAAAAATTTTACTGCCCAAATATTTAAAAAAAAAACCTTATGTAAGCATATATTCGAATAAGCCTGATAAATATTAGCCAAGCTGCACTGTCGTTAACGTGCTGATCCTTAGTTCTGGGATTCAGAAAAACTATTCACACTCATGACTAAAGTAAAATATGCTAAATTTGTCATTATGTATCCGAACTCTGCACATCTGCATTTTCAGTTTGACTCTAATTTTTATAAATACTTTGTGACCCAGGCGTAAGTCACTCAAATGACCAGAACATACTTGTACTCGGCTCCCAATAGGACTGATATGTCCTATTAAACTGACACGGCTGGACACAGTTATAACAGGGACTGAGAAAAAACAAAGAACGGACTGAGAAGAAAATGTAAATTTAAACTGCTATAAAAACTATAATGAAAAGTGAATATGCTTTTCAAATTATTTATATTTTAAATATGCTGTACAATTTCAGGAGGTTTTTATTCAGCTGTCTAGTAATTGCTTAGATTGAGCAACGTCAGGTGGAATATTGCAAAGCTTTTCTTTGCTTATACAAGATTGTTCTAAAACACCACAGCCAAGACATTTTTTATTTAATATTTATGAAATCCATCTTAGAGGAAATCATTTTCTTGTTGAGTTGTTGGGTTAGACTTGAATTTACGGTACGGTCATAAAATACAAATAGATATATATTTCACTTTCACTTAAAATCTAAGGATTTTAATATATATAATGAGAATAAACAGGAACTATAAATCGTGTATAAATGAGTTTCATACTCTGAGCTGCTTTTAGTCCAATTTAGTCTGGGGACCAATTAGGAACTATTAACCCCAACGTCTGCCTTAACACATAATTTGCTGTTTATTGTTAATTACTAAGGTAACCATTAAGGTTAACTATGTGATTTAAAATATGTATGAGACATAAATATGTATTCTATAAGCGCTATTAATTAAATAATTTGCTGGTAATATGAATACTAATATGCAGGTGGTTATTAATGAGAATGATCCATGAACTTAAGTGTTACTGCTGTTCCTCACCGGTTGATATCTTTGGCCATCGAAATCAAAGTGAGGTTTTAGGAACCAGCGATTACCTTCCAATCTGCTACATAATCAGTGCATTTTTAAACTATTCTAGAAAAATTAGAACCTACTAACTATGTTAGTAAAGATGTGTTCATGTTTTCTGTGGGTCTGCTGGGTTCATTATGGCTCTTCTGATTTCTCCTCATCACAAAAACTTGCCAGAAAGTGGGCCAACTGCAATAAAATAAAGTCAGTGCACTAAGAAGGACTGGGTTCTAAAATTGGTACCAGATCTACAATTTTGACCAGGATGAAGTGGTTACTCAAGATGAAAGAATAAGTGACTCTATTATTTTCTAGTAAACTCTAGGCACAGTTGTGTGTGATAATGCCAGCAGGTCAGCAGTGGAACGTGCAAACCGAGCCGTTTGACGCCATCAAATTTTCTCTGTCAGAGAATTTTTTACATTCTGATTCTCGGTATGAACAACAGCTGAAGAAAACCTAACAGAGTGCGCATTTCTGTCTCTAGCGTTAGCGGTTATGAGTCAAAGATTCAAGGCATGTGTGTGCATATCTCATCGATTCTTTTGTAATGTACGTTGTTAACATTTTTATAATTCATATTTTTAAATGACTAATCAGGCAAACATTTGATCTGGATTTGTCTTTTGCCAGCTGTAATACATCAGCCAGTTTCCCACACTAATTTGTGTTAGATGTGGCTTTCGGATAAGGATGCTTTTGATGTTTTCTTTCAACATAAGGACTGAATAAGTGCTAGTGCCAGTAATGCAGACCACCATGTAACCCTAAAAATAGAAGTCAATTGTATGGTAAAAGTGAAGATTATTGAATCTACTGAAGACTCTGGTACACCTCTAAGCTATATATGGTCAAAGGTTCAAAGAGACCTGATCCATCACACTCATATTACCATTTTAATCCAGACTTCCTAGACAGCTTTCCACTAATTGATGGGGTGTGGCTTTGGAGATTTGTGTTCATTCATCCACACTGATGTCATTTAAAAAAGCCTAGTGTCCACTTGATGTCTCATTTCATCCTACTGGTCTGTATTTGCATTGAGGTGTGCAGAGTTTTTTCACTTTAACATCAGCAAATCATGTGTTTGTTGGAGCTTGGCGTTGTTTTACAGGGTTTACTGTCAATGTGGAACAGGTAGCAATAAAATAAGGAAGATGCTACATATGGACAGGTGACCATACATGTGTATACACTGTATATGAGACTGAAGTAAGATATAAAATATAAGGGAAAAAATACACCCACAGGTCCTCTGAGGGTTCACTACCGGAGAATCCTTAAAAAAACAAAGGCCGTCTAACAGTATCGTGTAAACCAAATGAGAAACAACGAAACTAAATTCGTGATGGGGGTTATAGCATACTTCAGCATGTTTGGCTTCCAGTGGATCAGCTTAGTTGTCTATGTTGACCATGTGACTGCAGTTGGATGATACATTTGGATGTGACTAGTAGGTCATTATATGATTTAATGGTCAAACAAAACTAAATTGTTTCTTAATGTCCAAATTAATTGACACACTAGGAATATACTTCCTATACTGACAACAGAGGGCTTTAAATATAACCTTTAACATGGATAAATTACAGCCTTGACAGTAAAGGCATTATTGAAAAAAGTTATCTGATTGTAAACCATCAGCTGAAACAGACTTGCAGCAAAGTATACATTTTGGTCTACCTACGTTCATGTTCATTCGTGTACTCTTTAAAATGTTATCTTTACAAAATTTCTCTATGCTTAAATTCGATTAAAGATATGTCAACTTAAATTAAAGCTGCTCTCGGTCTTATAAAACACTAAGCGTTTGTATTATATTTATATCAAGCCTATGCAGAAGAATTTCTCGGCAGCCTGATCATGCGTAATCCAAAATTATGCCCTCAAATACACACTCACGCCCCTCTTTATTCTGGAAATCTCCCTGAAAAAAGACAAACGTGTCCACCTTTATGATGGATGTCTAAAGCAGAAAAGAATAATTAGTAAAAGATAGGACATCTTGCAGTGCTAATTCTCTAAAAATGTGCAAAAAGAATGAATTCCCTGATTGCAAAACATGATGAAAAGCAAACATTCTTGCTCTAATTTGTAGTGTTAATTTTCTGAAAATATTGAAAAATTGGTTGATGCCAAGATGTTTTTACTTTCATCCTTGCGTCTAAAAAAAGACAGCTTTTCTTATCAAAGACAGGCATGCTATGCAAATAATTATTTAGCACTAAAACCTCTTTCTGGGGATCCCCTAGACCTATTGAATTGGTGGCCTAGTGTTGCAGGAATGGTCGAGCATTGCAGCGCTACAGATTCAAGATTCTATCTTCCCTAAAAGTATTCTCTCTGTTAAGAAATCCCTTAATATATATGGTTCTATAAACAGCCTTTAAGAGTTTATCCAAAGACTACATAAAAATGTTCACTGAGAGTAAAGACGCAACTAGACATAACTCTCTCTCTCTCTCTCTCTTTCTTTTTTTCTTTCTCTTTCTATGTGAACACACACCCAGTTTACTTCTGTGACCTCAATAACACTGATGGTAGAAAGAGTTTTCCTGTTTACACTGATGATGAAAATATGTAGGAAATGATCACTACAAACACACACAATGCCTATTTATAACTATATAACTATTTATATCTCTATTGTACGGTCCTTCCTCTAACACTAAATAACATTCTGATTATATAATGTCATACTGTACTGTCATTTTCATTAGTTCGTTTTTCCAGAAAGTGGAAGTGGGTTACAGAGAGAGACAGGGGGATAAATAAATAGGTCATTTTAGTCCATTCATTGGGTGTGTCAGTTTGTTCTGGCTAGATCTGATCCACAATGTGTGTGTGTGTGTGTGTGTGTGTGTGTGTGTGCGCGGTGTGTGTGTCTGTTGGTTCTGCTCCAGTTTTATCCACTGTCCATTGTTCACTTGTGGATCTGTTTGTAATAAAAAATGTTGGCCTCACTATTTACCACAAACCACACACACATACACACACACACACACACACACACACACACATACATACTCTTCATTGGCAAAGCAACTAATTAATTAAAAGTATACAGCTTCAGTATATAGCAAGCAAAAGTATCACCACAAGGTCAAACCAGTTAAATATTCCTTTCTATCGTTTCCAATAAATATTTTCTTTAAAAAATGTCTCCAGTTTTGTAACCACTTACACACACAGACATATACTGCCAATATACCCTTTAAAACAGTCTCAGTATGACCTGTGTGTGGGGAGGAACTAGTTACTAACACGTTAGTCACTAATCACGGAGAAAAATGTAGTAACTCAGTTACCTACGAGAATGTTGAAGATTATAAATAGAGTTAATTCTGAATATTTTCTTTAATAATCTAGGATATGATAAATAATACTCATTTGTTGTTGATTTGCCTCTTTCTGATTTGCACATGCTTTCTGCTAACGCCGTTTATTAAAGCCGTGCTATTCTGCTGCTTATGATTGGTTCTCTGGTTTGAATTTGCAGCGCACCACGTCTGCCAAATACATTAATTCACATTGCTGCCGAAAGCTACTACAGCCTGTCTACAGGTTGCTACCATGCAGAGTGATAAAAATGCATTTTGGTGTTGGAAATGTACGAAAAATTTCATCCTGGAATCCGATAGATAACAGGTAAATTAACAATTGTTTGCTAGCTGACACGTCTGACACACGCCCTATGTGCCACAAAGAACACTCGCTGACAACTTTCCAGCCCTGTATTTAATTTCTCCAATTATCATTGGTATTTTTGCATTTGCGTTCGTTTTAGCTCTGATGCTCTAAACGCAGATCTGAAGCGATTGTTTCAAACTGACTCACTCCCCCTTTGACCCTGATTGACCTTGGCCTGAATTTAACGGTATTAAACCAATCAAACTGATAACGGCAGCAATTATTACCCAATCAGAAGAAGAACAGTATGAGTCTTCATAGAATGCAGTGTGATGGTTTGCATAAATGCGTAAACTTGAAAATATGGTATAAACGCCTTTTCATTATGATTCAAAACAGGACGCGCTATTTTATTTTAAAATAGGTAAAGATTCTGTATTTTAAGGGACGGGTGGCAGCCTGACTTGCGAGAGCTATGAGAGCTGAAGAATGGTGGAATTTAGCCTTGCCTATCAAGGCCGTTTGCACTTGGTGAGTGATGCAGACTTGAACTTTAAGCTATGCAAATCATCCATTTTCTCACGGTTTTACCCATGATTTTTGGTGAAAGTTGGTATTGGCTACTCATGACAGACAGATGACAGTTTCTCTGCCCTGCCACATCCAGTCCCTGCCCTTTTCCTTACAGCCGTACCACACACATTTAACTTGCATTTTTGGTAAACTTCATGAGGGGGTTAATGGTTTAATGATTCATTAAAATCATTAAACTGTGCATTTAATAGAGTTTTTAAGGTCAATGCAATTTTACAGCCTCTCAGGCTGTACTGAATCTGGGTTATTACATAAAATTGTCCAAGCCTAATTCATGTGTTCTGCTCACTTTGAGATGGACATGGGGACAGATCCAAACCACGCTGGTTGGGGTGTGTTAACAGGGTGTCGACATATTTGACTTGGCTGGTTTACTGCAGTTTCACTTTTCTGAAGGATGGAAAAAACTCATCAAATGAGTTATTATTTTTGGAACACTGCATTACTACAGACAAAAGTAAGAAGCTGCATTTATATTTTCACAGTACATATTTATTAAGAAAAATATATACGACCCAGACTGTCAATATAAATTTAACCGTATAAATGAAAAGCTCAGTTTAATCAATCAATCTATATGCAGAGAACAAGAATAACTGTCCAGGCTGTTATAATAAAAACTAAAGTTTATGTGTTATGTGGCCGTGTAAGTATTTAATTAAATACAGTGAGGGACAGGGTGGATATGGACTGTTGGGGATAAGTAAGGAGAATATCATGTCTCATCATGTGTTTTCTGCTAAATAGGAACCCATTTAAACATCGTCATGTTAGCTAACACCACATCATATACTTATGTAGCTAGTTGTGGAGGTCCTAGAAGGTCGTCAAAGTTTATATTTCTATATCTAAATATATATGTTTACCCTTAATTCTGCTCTGTAAAATGCCACAGATGCTTGTTTAAAGACAATATCATCAATAATTAAAATTACACTAAAAGCTAGCAGTTTTATAATTTTATATCAGACTTACACTAATTTGTATTTTCTTTGTAAACTGTTTAAAATATCCACCATACTTTCATTCTACTGGTGGAACGCCAGTGTACTAGTAAAAAACCCTCATTGATCATATGAAAACATGCTTCAGATGGTAGACTAGCTCTAAGTGCATTGAAGTGTTAACATAATGACCATACATTCTAATTGAGCTATTAGTTATCAAGCTGAATGTGAACAGCACCGGAGTGGTGTGTGGTACTGGGCATATTTAACATTACTCAAGCACTACATGTGGAAAGGTTGTGATTGAGGAGTTTCCTAGGCCTCTTATAGAAAAGGATGAAATAAAGTCTCAATGATTTGGGGTATCCGACCTTTCCCAGGCCCTGTGCACTTACTGGTGAAGGCCGAGTAAAAGCGTGGAGTCTGGAGCCCAGGAGAGAGAAAACCTCTTAGAACCTGAGGTTCAAATTACAGAGGGGCATTTCTGCCAGCTGCCTCAGATATATAAAGCTGTTCTATCTTTTCTTTTGATATTTCTACTTCAGTTTTTAATTTATACTTAAATAACTAACTAATCTAACTTTCCATAATGATTGCCACTTGGTGTACAATTATTTTAAGAAAATTCACCTTTCACTGCACCTTTATGATGTATTTCACTAATTCTAATTTACTGAAACATATAATAGAAGTTTTGTAATGTTTGTGTAAAATATGTATTATTAAATATTTCTCTAAAAAATTCTTCAAAGCTTAAAGTGTAAATATTATATAAGTTTAAACTTGTTTCAACTAATTAGTCTTCTCAGATGTTTTTTAACATAGCGGTACTGTAAGGTTATGGTTCATGTTCTTGTTTCATGTTTTATGTTGGATGCATTTATGTTTTGAGTTCATTTATATTGTTCATGTTTTTTATGGTTACCTTCTGTTTTGTTCTTGTCATGTGATCCTTGTTCCTTATGTGTCGTGTGATCGCCCTCCTTTGGCGTGGTTCTATTGGTTCGTCTGGTGTATTTATAGCCCTTGTGTTTCCCTTTGTCTTTGTCGTGGATTTCAGGTTTGTCCCTGTACTGCTGTTGTGAGTCTGTTTGCCAAGCTAAGTCAAGTAACGTTTCTTCTAGTCAACTTAATGTTTGCTGTTTAGATTTATGCTAAGTGTTCAAGTCAAGTCAAGCTAAGCTAAGTCAAGTTTAGTTTGTTTATTGTTTAGCCAAGATTTTCCACTCGTTGGTTTGTCAATGTAAATAAACTGCACTTTTGGGTTCTCAAACTACTCGATTCAGTGGAAATTCATTACAGGTATAATACCATGAAAGCTCTGGAAAGGATTGCATACTGTATACTGCTATGACCAAAGTCTGCATTGTTCCAGTGTTTGAACACTGGATAAGAAAAGAATACCACGGGATAGCGTTTGCACATTCTCTTTTCGTTTTCTCTTTCACAGTTTAGAGACCCATGCTGAAAATCTTCTCTAAGGTCATTATAACCATGTTCGAGCTCACAGAGATGATTCTGATTAATTTTGCAGTATTCTGTAGAATACATTTTTCTACATATCTTCCCCCCAGTTTTTCTCTTTTTTCCAACATTCCCTCCTTTTTTCTACGTTTCCTGTTTCATAAGGTTTTATTTCTCTCTGTTGTATTCCTGTTCAGTCGTTTCATCTTTCCATTCATGTGTAACATCTAACCTCTGCTTAGTGTGTTAGTGTGTATCGATTTACCATGCTGACAAACCTCTCTATCAGATATAAGCCCCTTTTTTCCATCTCTTTTAGAATTTCAGCTATGTAGAACATATATCTCTGATGCATAAACCACAACCGCTATCACCATCACCAACTCAAACCCAATCAAAAAGCACACAAAATATCTACACAGCTTACTTTACATACAAGAAAAAGGATCCTAAGGATGCAGGGAAATGCGGGGTTTTTTCGCACAATGCCAAACCGTAAAAAAATCACCTACAAGTACATGCACACACTGCAAATCCAAACAAGGTCAAGTAAAATAACGGATGTACGTTCAAATTACACAATGATACAATAGCCACTGACTGTTTGCCCTCATCTGCAGCCAAATCAGTGAACCCAGCATGATGTAGGTTTGGTTTGAGTTACAGTATGTGAGCATATCAGTGTGTGACCACAGTCCACTTTGTTAAAGAGTGGAAGCCAGCAAGGCGTCTATGCCAGTGTGTCCTAGAAAAAAAGATTGTCTATACAAATCAAACGGAACACTGTAGTGACCTGGACCACACGTGTGAGGTAACATATGGTTTCATTCAGAAGTGAAAGGGTTTTTTTTTTTTTTTTAATCTCACACATTGTCTGTGCTACTGCTCTACATATTTGATTTCATCTTCATCTGTTATATACAAGAGTCTTATAATGATTTAATAATCAAGTCATAACTCAGCACATTTTTTAGTCTTTACTTGTCTGGAGGCATCAGCTAAAATTGTAAGGCTTTCTTACATTTCCATATGTCTTTCAACGAGGTCCTAAAACACTATAGATTTAGAGGGTGCACACACACACACACACACACACACACACACACAACACACACACACACATTGTCATTGTAAGTGGTCTGAGGTTTGTGGTTTGTTTGAGATTTATGTTAGACTGAGTTGGCAGCATAGTGTAACCGCATAGTTAAACAAACTTTGGGCTCGCCTTTGGTGTGTGGAAGGGAGCACACACACACACACACACACACAGTTTTCTGACTGTTGCCTGTACTAATTTATGCTGTGGAACCAAATACAAATAGAAAGACTTGAAAAATAGAAATGACTTTTTCATGCTTCCATGATCAATCAACATGTCTTTACTGTGTGTGTGTGTGTGTGTGTGTGTGTGTGTGTGTGCACTAGCACATTTACTCATGATTCTCTGATGGCTGACTGGTAGATAATGAGCAGGTTAACTAGCAGGTTAATTGGTAGGGTTGTCTGAGTGTCTCCAGTGTCTCAACTGCACCTGGGGTTAAAAGACAGGAAACAGCAGACTGATGCTATCATGACATCATAAAGGGGATAAAAAGTCTTTCAGGGAAATAAGTGCACCTGTATTGACAGCGCAAGACATTCCACAGACAACAGGTCTCTCTTCCCTCTCTTACACACACACACACACACACACACACACACACACACACATATTTGCATAGTTTATAATTTGTGAAGTAAAAGCAGCCGTTACAAATACCATACATGATATGAGTAGCAAACTGGAATAAAACATTATTCAAGCGCTGTGAAGATTTATGGTTTTAGTTTCTCTAAGCTATAACACTGAAGGAGTTGGACAAATTCACAACAGAAACGAAGAGGAGGTTAGTTTACAGGGCAATCGGTCAGTTTATGGAATTGTGATTTTTAAAAGCGTATTAAAAAGCCATTACTGGAAAAAAAATTAGTATGAAATTCCTTGCTGGAATTTAGAAAAAGTGAAGAAAAGGTTTTCTGGTCTAATATAAGCAAAGTTAAACATTTTGACCTTGTCATAATGTGCTGTATTTGGCGGAACTCTTTATTACTCTAAAACACTATCTTCACAGTGAAGCATGGTGGCGGTAGCATCATGATATAGGCAAGTTTTTTAAGCTAAATAGAACAAAATACAGAGCAATCCTATTCGAAAATATGTTCCAGCTGAAACACCAGAAAGATATGAGACATATAGACAAAGCTAGACTTGAGTGCATTAGAAGAAGAAGAGTGTGTTTGTTTTCAGCTAGAACAATGGGCAAAACTACCAGATGTGCAGAAGCTGACAGTGGCTCCGCAGCTGTAAATGCAGCTGTATATGCAGCTGGTATAGTATTAGCCTACTGGGTATATACTGTTAGCCAGGAAATGTGAGTCAAATTTATATGTGAAAACACAGTATTACAAGAATAAACACATCTTGTAACAACAAACATTTAAAGTGGTATTGGAACTTTTCGAAATTCTAATGCACATATAATCCCTGCATGATTTTTATTTCATGAATGACAGGACCAATTATAGGGACAACAGGAAAGGGCCAGAATTTCCACCTGTTGCACCATCAGATTTAATGTTAGTGGGGCTATTTAAATACGGAAGTGGTAGCTCAGTGGGTAATGTGTTGGACCGCTAATTTGAAGATCAGGTTTTCGATTCCCAGCACCATGTTGCCACTGTTGGGCCTCTGAGCAAGGCCCTTAACCATCGATTGCTCAGATAAATGCAAGTCGCTCTGGATAAGGGCGCCTGCCAAATGCTGTAAATGTAAATGTAATGTTTTAAACCAATCGTTATTATTTCTGCAGCCTTTCTGTTTGTTTAGTCTGTGTTTATGTTGTAAATGATTGTTTGGGTTTCTAAAGAATTCAGTATTTATACAGGTTAAGTTGAATGATATTTCTGACAGCATTGCCAGCCTCAACATCAACAACATAACCCAAGTTTCTAAGTTCTATGTGCAGGACAATAACAATAAAATGAGAACAAAAATTGCTGCTGGCAAAATCAAAAACGAAAAGAAAATTTCTGTACTTTGACAATTTCATAGCCACATAAACAGTCCAACGGTCAGGGTATAGAAATGCACTTGTATACACACCAATCCGTCAGCACACACATGAGAAACATGTGTGTACCTTTGAGCATCTCTCCTTTCTTTTAGTGGCACACATCTCAGCCCTGCTCTTTTTAAATGACTAACACTTCCCTCACACATCCATCACTTTTTCTGCCGTGTGACATCAGACAGACCTCACCTGCTTAATGACCTTTCAGTCTAACCTTAAAAAACCCCAAATGATTGCAATTCACCAATCAGAAGACAGCATCGCATGCATCGAATGCAGCCTCTGTATCTCACCATCTTCACTGGTTCAGTTACACGTTTAAGATGACACATGGACGTAGGGTGTAGTTACCCCAGCTGCTTGCTGCCCCAGATTACTGTCCATACCACAGCCACTTTTACACACACACACACAGACTTGATTTTTTAGATAAAGCCATCTGACATCACAATATCACGAAACAAAAAAATAAAAAGGACATCTTTATCCTCTGCCGCTATTCTAGCTTTTCTAGCATATAAAACACACTCATACACACTTCTAGAACAGAAAGTATATGAGACACAGAAGGCACATCATATAGGGGACAGTTCGGGGCTTAAGTAAATCCAGCTGTTTGTCGTTTCTGTCCACATCTGGATAAGGTACAAAAAGAGGGACACTTTTTTGTGCATATTTGCATTAATGTAAAAAAAAAATCTACATTTGCATATTTAGTTCTGCATTATTGCTAAATGAATTTCATAGTTCAACTATAAGTTTAGGTAAGAAATACAAAATAAATTAGCTTTAAAATATTTTGAAATCCTAGGGTTTATATATCATACAGTATTATATAGCTTCAATACTCGACACACCCCTTAAAAAAGCAAACATTAGTTCACAACAGACTCAAGTCAAAACTAACAACGAAAATGCTCCAGTCCATAGGGGGTGCTGGTCAGTGGAAACGGACAGTTTTGCATAAACGTTTAAGCTGTGAGCGTAAATAAAAAATAAATATGTTTGTTTATTTTTTAAACATTTTTTAAATCAACTAGACATATTAAAATCACATAACTTACATACTTTTTCTTTTGTAAGAAAATATAGTTTTTTTAATGCCCAAATTTTCCTCAAATATAATTGAAAAATGACAAACAAAAAGCAGTGTAATTCCTAATCATGTAATTCCTGCCATAATTACCTTCTTGCAAATTTATTATAATATTCATTACATGTTTTCCGGCATCACTCAATATATGATCTCAAAATATGATCTAAATGTAACTAGATTTTCTTAGCATGCGTAGTAAATATGGTGGTCATTATGGCATAATAAAATGTTCTTCCAGAAATTAAAAGAAAAGCATTTCAATAAATCAAGAATGCATTTTTTGGCATTTTGGCTAATATTATTTGCATGTAATTGTTTATATCAAATACTATATATATTGTATCTAAAATATAGAAGAATATATAACATTAAAAGTAATTTAAAAGTAATTAAACGTTGCTATACAGGAAAAATAAAATGTTTGCATTTTTTTTAAATGATTGATAGATGTAGTCTGGCCCATTTTACTAGTAATATGTTGCAGATGTTATTATCATTACATGTTATACATGAAATGCAGAAGAGGCTAACAAACAGTCAATAAAAAGAGATTTTGTGCAAATCCAGATGCAACGACTGAAACAGTTCGAATGCTTTCCACAATGTTTTAGTAGGTCAGTCCCACAAAACGTGTTCAGCCTTCAAAAACCTCAGCTGCCCCTGACCTTCTCCTTATACACTCCCCCTGCAAACCACCCATGCGATTACAAAATCCCCAAATCCCAAACGCAGTTATACAGCACTAGCCACAGACCTCCACGAAGGAAGCCCAATGTCCCCAACCAACACTACACACACCTTACTGAGACAGAGAAAAAAGGGAAGAAATAACTACAAAACTACAGCGTAGGAGAAAAACAGCACCAGAGAACGGACAAGGGATAAAGTAATGAAAGAAATTCGGCAAGATTAGTGAGTAAGAGTAGATGGGAAAGAGAGATTGAGATGAATGATAAAAGGAAGAAAAAAACACGAGATAAAACAAATTAACAATGATGAGATGTTCTTGTAATTTTTTTCTCTCATATACATCATGCTTTCCTCCCTACACTTAATATTTCTTTATAATAACTCCAATTAGAATGTGTGCTTATAATTACAATAATTACCTGATTCTCCCCACAAGCTTCTTCCACGAATGGAATTTGGCATCAAGTTTAAAGCCCGCAGCCTGCCTGTTATAGAGTGTTGCCTGGCACTGCTGCAGTATTGCTGCAGGCCTCTGTGATGTGGTCAGAGGCGTTAGGGGTCGAGTAACACAGAGCCACGGATCGTCACGCAATCCAGCAATAACTGCATAGTTCAGTGATCAGGGCTTGTGGAAACTAGTAAAACCACATAGTGACTAAGATGACGTTATAAAAGAGGTTTGAAGTAAATAAGAGGAACTAAAGATTATAAGATGGTATGTAGACATTAGTTTTATGAATTGATATCAGCATTTTGTCTGTTCTGAGAGGTCTACACTAGTAACTTTTAGGTTTAATCATTGCCTGGGATTTTTTTGTTGTATTTTTTCTCTGAAAGGAAACAAATCATTGAAAGATGCTTGCAAATAATTAAATATTTTCAATTAACAAATATTTGCATACTTATTGCCAAAACCCTTTCAGTTTAATTGAATTAAATATTTTAATGTTAGCTTTGTTTGGTCCTGATTCCGATTCCCAGTCCTGAAAAAGATCTGCAGAAGGAAATGATGACATCTTCCACAACAAAAAACCTTCCTAGCACAATTGTTTATGCTTTTTTTACAGTTGTGCTAAAACATCACAAATAAATGTACTCATACACGGATTTATTGGTTACTCATTATTTATTTAATTTATTTATTAGTTTCAGCTTCCCAGTTTGGTCCAGAGTTTGAAATTGTTTGAAATCCTCCACAGCAGATAACAATGTAAATTGTCTAAGATAAAGTTGTAGTTGTGAATAAATATGTGTCTAACGTAATGCTGTTGTCCTAACAATGTAATCCCATTTTGTCATGTTTGCACTTATAGATAGTCGCCAGTTTCTATTATTTCCAATTTGAATTTTTTTTCCTTATTTTTATTCGTAAGTGTTTCTCTGCTTTTCGGCCCATGGACAAAGCTAGTTAGCGTTCCACTTCTGTTTGTATAAGAAGGAGACGACAACTGTGATAGCCCCCAGGTCACAGGTCATGAACTCTTTAATAGTCAGTCCATAAACCATACAAGAAACTCTCTGTCTACATTTAATGCAACCTAAAACAAGTCTGTATTGTGTACTGAATATACCTTACTAACAACATACTTTCTTTGGACATTTAGATTGGTTTTATTTAAGTAAGGATAACTTTTTACTTACAGTTCTTACAATACACACAAACACACAATTAAAGTCCTTCTTTTTTTTTACACACACACACACGGATGGACGCGCATTTAACCTGCTGACGGGAAGATGCACTAAATTAGCTGGATGGCAAGCTAATGGTGCATGTTTACGTGTGGCTGGGGTGTGTTTAATGTGGCTTTCAGTGTGTCAGCTGAGACTAAGTATGCCGGAAAACATGACAACATATTTTAAACAAGACTGTGTAAGTTTATACTCTTAAGACTGGAGTAAATAGTGCAGATTTATAATCATAGATCAGATTTTTTGAAAATGAAATCTTTTGTAGAGCACAGATTCAATACCACTCCTAATACTGAAAAAATCTGTTTCAGAGAAAAAAATGATTACAGAATGTTATGGGTTTTTGGGAAACTTACCCACACAACTTATATACTAAGTGATGAGGTGTTACTGGGACAGAAAGATTAGTTAATTTGCTAATTTAACGAGATTTGTGAAACAAATCATCATTGTTTAGGTTCTAGTATATAATAGCAGACTTTTTATAAATTAAATGAATTGAACAATGATTAAATGTCAATCAACTATCAGGTACTAAAGTCCTACCCCAACCAACAACATAGCTATTTTTTTTAATAAAATGAGAAAGAAAGAAAGAAAGAAAGAAAGAAAGAAAGAAAGAAAGAAAAGAAAGAAAGAAAGAAATTGTGATTGGCATTTTGGAGAATTATAACATGTCTATGAGAAATGTAAGGCAGTTTTTAACAAGTGGGTGATTGACCTAACCCTAGGTCTTGTAGATCTTTTTTCCAGAACATTCTGCTAGTTTCTTAGTAAATAATATACACTATATAAATATGCACTATATGAATATATATATTATTTATTAATGCCCTTTTACTTGATATGCGATCTTAAACTTTAATCTGGATGGAATTTTCTTTTTTAGAAAGTAGAAAGGAAGTTGTCATTGTCCTGTGCACTTCCTTTAGATAAATAAAACAGGTTCTGCGGACAGGAACTGGTTAAATGCTGAGCCTGTCACTATACATACTGAATAAAGACATGAGCCGTGAAGCTTGTCTTTGACAATCAAGCCACCGCGGAGGTATGCAGTGTGTGTGTTCGTGTGAATGCCATGGAGTTTACAATGTGCTGTGTGTGGCTGTGTAACACTAAGCCAATGCAACAAGTGAGCAGGTTTCAATAAAGAAGCAAATGATGGATGAACTTGAATGAAAAGATAGTGAATGGCTAAAAAAAGAAAGAAACAGCAGGTGAGAGAAGAGAATAGAATAAATGCAGCCTTCTCATAGTTTCATTCCTAACCAACACATCAGCATGTGTGGAAATGAAAGGGAGTTAGGGTGGTTGAGGGAAGCGGGGGAAGGTCGGGGCTGAACTGTCTACTAGTTTTATCAGTGGTGCCCAGTCAGGGCCAGCAAGGCCAGCAATTTTCCTGAAAATCTAGACATTGTTAAAAGAGATTGGCTAACCCTAAAGATAACTAGCTTGTCTTAGCCCCGGAAAATATTTTGTTCGCCGCTTTTAGACTAGTGCCTACGAGCGGTAACGCTGGCTTTAAATTAATGATCAATTTCATTTAAATGTTTTATGTTTTTGTCATGTTATTAGATACATATTGAATCTAAACTGCTCCAGATGATGTACGTGGCACAGTTGCGGTTGTAGTGTAGAGGTTTGGAGTTTTCTTAACTGGGTTTCTTGCTTCAATAAAATCGTATTTATCCCCAATGCATAAAACGTCTCAGTCTATAATTTCACACTGTGCTATATTGTCCTTTTTTTTATCGTATTGATGGTTTGTATAATTGCGACTTGATAGTGGTGGTACTAAAATCCCCACTGATGGCCCAGGTACCGAATGTACGGTCCACCAGTGAGTTTTATATTGTGCTTATCTAAAAGTTAAAAGATAATTATGGTGAACACACCATAAGACACATCTGTATTCACAAATGGTACAGGTTATACATCCATTAACTCATTTGGATTTTGCGGGTGTTCCCTTTGCGAGACTCCCCTAAGGACACAATGTGAGTCTGATATAAACAGTCTTTCTATTGTTTTTTTCCCCTGACAAAAAAAATGTAGTTCGTATAGTAATCACACATGGACAACAGATGGGATGACAAGAAATTAGGCAGAGTTTTTCTTCAAAACTAATCAAAACAGCAGATCTCCACATACCCTCACTTCACACTTCCTCACCCTCCTCAGCCTCCTCTGTATCCCGCCTCGCTTGCACCCTTCAAGATAAATGAAAACACACAGGCTCCTACTGGATTTTCCAGACTGCTCTTTTTCGTCCTGATTTATTTTGATTACAATCTCCATGTTTGGCATTGTTAGGTATTTTTCCAATTTCTTTTTGATTAGAGAGAGAAAGTAAGGATGAGGTAGTTAGGGTGTGGAAACAGCATTGTCAGTATCTTGTCTGAGTGTTTCAGTTTAGTGCCTTTTTACCAATTTTATACTTTTTACCTTAATATCTTCATTAATCCTCCTAACTGACTAACTGCAATTATTCCTTTTTTTTGCTAACAGTTTAATACTGCAATACTGCATGTCTACCATCAACTCCTCCTTCTGCTGCATTTTTGTAAACTATTTTACATTTTTGTGGATCTCATTCTTTCCATCTTATTTGTGTAAATATTAAATCTGCTTTAGAGAGCATGAAGACATTTCTACATTACACAAACACGCATAACCCAGTGTCAGGTTAAAGTAGATCATTCAGATTGGTGCCTTTTGTTTTGTTTTTTTTACCAATATTACACAGTGTTATTTATTTTGCCTATTTAATATCTTTTTTTAATCTTCCTACCCCACTATCTGCAAATAATACCTTTTACTAACGCTGCCTGTCTTTCTCTTTCCATTCGTCCATCTTTAAACATGATCCTACAGTCGTAAGACTACGTCTTTCACTGACCTTAGAATTATTAACCCTTGTAAAATCTTTATCTCATTCTTTCCTATTTGCGTAATTACTAGAAACAGGAGATGTACTCGAGAGCATAAATACATTTCTATTCTTCACACACACACACACACACATACACAAACCCTCGTGTCTCAACGTGCTTTCTAAAGGAATAAATAATTGTCCAAGAGTAAGCATTGACAGTGTTCACTCACACAATCCCTACTGCATCTGCAAAAATGGTCAGTTATTGCTAACATTACACACAACCTGCCAAGTTTAAGCTAACCCCCAGACACAGGTACTGTAATTTCAAAGGATAATTTACAGCTAATCCATATCTTGTTAAAGGCACACCAAGGATTGGAGTTATTAAACAGTGCTTAACGACTCTTTAGCTATGAATTTTTTAGACTTCACAATAACTATAGGGACCATAGCAGTAAAGAATTAAAATAAATGAAAAAGACACACATCTCTGCCAAATGACACACACGTGTAACATGTTCCAAATGCTTATGCAACCCTAAATCCTAGTGACAAGAGACCATTGCTTTTCACAAAGACCTAAAAAAAACTCTGGAAGCAGGACAAACAGCAACTGCTGACAACTAAATGTTGGCGTCTACCAGTGATGCAACAAAGATGACAATATTATTACAACCTAATGTCAAGTGAGGATGTCCGGGGTGGGTGAGGTAAGTGTTCTGTTTCTTTCCAATACTTTTAACAAAAAAAAAGCTGTAAATTAGCTGTTAAGTTTTCTTTGAAATTACAGTACATGGGTCTGGGGTAGGCTTAAACTTAGAAGTTTGTTTATAAGGTTAGCAATAACTATTCTAGAATCCAGAATAGAACTTTGTTGTCATTGTTGAGAAGAACGAAGTGCAGTTTAGCAGCTCTTCATTGAAGTGGGTAACAAACAGTATGAAACAAACAGTTTAATAAGAAACGTAGACATTATAACAGTCAGTAATATTCCAGACAAAGATACATTACATGTGTATACATATATAAGAATGTAGTTACACTGAGGTAGTGCAGTAAGGTAGTGCAAAAATGTGATTATTGCACTTTGTCCCCTTTAATATTCCGTCCTGTTTTCCTGTTTTCCACTTTCTATTCTATTGAAAGCTGCTTTTTCTCTAATCCGCATGAAGGGGCCACTTTTCCTTTTACCCATCAAGTGAATAGTATTCAGTGTATATCCAGCAAGTTTAGGACTGATATCCAACCAATATCCCTTTGGGACGTTCCTGTTTGAAATAGACCTGTAATGCATTTAGGATGGTCCAGAAGACATTCCTGTATGCTGCCTGCTCACCGAAAATACTTCCAGGATGCTTGATACCTGGTGATTTTCTCAGGCATTCCTTACCCAAATGCTTGCAGCTGCGATGATCAGTAAAACATTTGCCGGTTTCAATTCAGAGACATGAAATTCAGAGGCATGTCTTTACAAAAATTGCCCAAGAACGAATAAGAGTGGAGTAATTTGATGTTACAGGACGTGTAGACTTTTCCTGAGAGTGAAATATTTGTCATCACTAAACTACTTTCACAAGAAAAGGCCATTTGATTGACACTGCACATAACCAACCATGTTTACTTACCGCTAACAGATGTATAGTGTTTCGGGAAAACCTTTTAAAAGTTGTTGCAGTTGAGTGCTGAGAAACAACCAAAAGAAGGACAAGATTTTGGACACCTTAACAGCACACCCACATAAAGCAGCACCTACATAAATGTTGTAACATTACATCATTCCTTCACTGGAACTAAGAGATCTAGCCTGACGATACCCCTGTGCACGAACCCCTGAGCTTAATGTAGACTTGGTCTATTATGGTTGGTGTGGAAGAACTTTAGTGTTCTGCATAGAACCCTGTCTCCACTCCAGGATTAGAGAAAAAGCAGCTTTCAGTAGAATAGAAAGTGGAAAACAGGAAAACAGGACGGAATATTAAAGGGGACAAAGTGCAATAATCACATTTTTGCACTACCTTACTGCACTACCTCAGTGTAACTACATTCCTATATATGTATACACATGTAATGTATCTTTGTCTGGAATATTACTGACTGTTATAATGTCTACGTTTCTTATTAAACTGTTTGTTTCATACTGTTTGTTACCCACTTCAATGAAGAGCTGCTAAACTGCACTTCGTTCTTCCCAACAATGACAACAAAGTTCTATTCTGGATTCTAGAATAGTTATTGCTAACCTTATAAACAAACTTCTAAGTTTAAGCCTACCCCAGACCCATGTACTGTAATTTCAAAGAAAACTTAACAGCTAATTTACATCTTTTTTTTTTTGTTAAAAGAATTGGAATCATTAAACATACTTAACGACGACTCTTTAGCCATGATTTCTTAGACTTCGTAATAACTACAGAAGTAAAGAATTATAGAATGCACTAAAGGTCTATTTCAAACCGGAGGGTCCTTTTGGTGGGATATTGGTGAAAATTAGTCCTAAACTTGCTGACTATATGCTAAATATGAGTCAAATTTAGATGGTGCATGTACATCCCATATAAATTAGTTTTCTGTTTTCTTCTAAAAATAATTGTAAAAAAAAAAATATATATATATATATATTTAAAGTGGTGCCTTAATGCTGATTAGAGGAAAAAGCAGCTTTCAATAGAGATGGGAAAATCAGACAGAGGGTTAAAGGGGACAGAGAAAAGGGAGCCTCAGTAATGATCAGAGAAAAGCGGCACTTAAAAAGAAAAAGAAAAAGAGTAAGTAACAAAGAAAGAAGATATATAAAGAGATGACTCAAAGTACTTCAAAGCTGAGAAAAAGCTGTGTTTTAACAGAAAGGAAAGTGAATGATTAGAAAGACAGGGTGGAAGAGTGGGTGGGAAAAAATGTATGAACATCTTAGCATAAGTAAAACTAATTTGCAATTTTAGAGGACACGCCGAGTATGTATTTATCACGTGTGTGTGTGTGTGTGTGTTCCAGCCTCTTTCGCCTTGTTTAAACATGTTTAAACATTCCAGGACAATCATTCTCACTCCCCCTAAAATAATAATCACTTCAGCTACTGCTAAGTCATTTACCAACCTCTCGTCTTTCCTCTCCTTTTTATCAGTCCTCTGTCAGGCTGAGAAAGTGATGGAGAGAGCAGTGTGGGATGATGTGTAGGGTCTGGATACTTTTAACATGGAGTATCAATGTTGCATCATAAAAAATGTGTTTCTACTCCAACATGATTTAAACACAAAGCTTTTTTTCATAGAGTAAAAAATGATTTTGCTCTTTCTTCACCAATTTCTCTTTCTCCTATGAGAGCCTTTAGAAATAGCCACAAATCGTCAATGAAAATCTACACCAACCAGCCACGATATCTCATTTATTCAGTTATTTATTTAGCCAATCTATTTAGCCAATCACGGGCAGCAGCAGAAAGTATAAACTTAGATAGATACAGGAAAAAAATCTTTTAGGACAAATATTAATATTAGGACTACTTCTGGAAATTCTTTTCATAAAATACTGCAATAAAAAAAACTGAAGGATGGCTATTAAGAAGGCCAGGGGTGTAGTTGGTGCAGTTAATTGTAAAGGTGTTCAATAAGGTTGAGGCTCTGAACACATACATTCTTCCCCACAACATAACATTCCATGTATTTGTGAAGCTCAGGGGCTTTGTGCACAGGGGTTATTGTCATGCCGGAACAGTATATAGGCTTTTCGGTCCTAGTGAAATGCTCTGAAACATTCTCTTGCCCCAATATGGTGGACGTATGATATGATCCTGGGTTAACATAGCCTGTTAATCCCGAATCAACATTGATCATAACTATTTGACGCCATTAGTGTGTGCTGACTAAACCCGCCTCAATTCATTATTAGGATCAATAGTTTATAATAGTCCAGGGACAAAATTAGTCAATTTAGACTGTATTGATTCTAATAATCCAAAATAAACATTAATGAATTTAGAGTAACAATCACTAATGAACAATTGATGGTTTAATTATTATTATCAAAATTATTAATAAAAAACAGGACTTTTTAAGTCACAAGACATAAATTTACTCACATTAACATACACACACACACACATAGACATTTATTGTTGATGTTCACACATTAACTAAACTCCACACTGTACTTGTATACAATTGTTCAGTACAGCATGTAATGTATAACATATGTTATTTAAGTATTCCTTGTTTTTTATGCAATAAATACATTTATAATATTACAATTTGGTTTACAAGAAGGCAAAGATTAAAAAATTAATTCAGGTGGGTTTGGTCAACACACTGATGACATCATAGAGGGTTATGACTGGGTGATTGAAATGTTGAGCCAGGATTAATAAAGAAAGAATGTTAATCCAGGATCACATCCTATTTGGCAAGAGCACAGCAATTTCATTTTTAGCTTTTCGATACGTGTATTCAGGGTGGTAAAATTTCAGTGACCGTATTTCTAAGCTGTCCATAGAAAGGCATTTGTTTGACTCTTAGTTTAGTCAAAGAGCTACTGTTGTGGCCTGAAGCATTGCTATATTTGCTACAACCCTGAACTGCTTAACTGAATCCCAGACTTGTATCCTCTTTCCACTGAAAGGCACCGTGAAAAAAAAACATCTGGCGAATGAATACATTTCATCCATCCATGTTCATCCATTCTGTTTCAATATTCATCTTCATTTTGTTCCTAGTGAGGATTGAAATGGATCTAGAGTCATCCTAGGAACACTTTATGGAACACACTCACTCACTCATTCACAGCACACCTACTGGTATGATTTTGGGAGGTGTGAGGAAACCGGAGTACCCAAGAAAATCCATACAGCCAGGGGAGAACATGTGAAACTCCACACAGGCAGTAATCCAATCTTAACGTTCAGCCTTGAACCCTGGAGCTGTGAGGCACCAAACACAGTAAGTGCTGTAAAGATGTTGAGCTTGTAAATGGATGTGACCCATTTGGCTTTTTTTTTTTTTTAATCTATAGCGACAATCTGAATTAAACAACCCATTTCTGTTTGTTTATATATGAATTTCCCCCGAAAACTTAAGCTAAATCCAAAACTCACACATGTCGTGATAATTTTGTAAATTTTAACCACTTTTGTCTGCATTTTGCTCAAATTGTAAATGCATCTGATCATTTCTTGGATATGCAGCATTTTTCCTCCATGTAAATGATGAGGGACAGAAGCAAAACAAGCTACAAATTAAACATAGCCTTGGCAGTGAAATGCCTATAACAGGGTTTAATCTCTGTCTGTAAAACTGGTTTAATCTTGTGCAGAAAGCAGGTGGTAAATATTACGTATAAAAAGGCAGCACGTGTCTGAATGTGTTTATTTTACGTGTTTTAACAGCTGAGGCTGTTTGGAAAAGAAAAAAAAAAAGGTTTATGAGCGCAAGTGTTCCGATTTTAAAAGTTCACTTATAAATGTTCCTTCATGTGGGCAGCGTGAAACTGATACATACATAATATAAGAGTGCTAAAGACCAGATCCATCGTCCTGCATTGAAGATTTGGGAGATAAAGCTTTTATCTTCAACTTTATATTTTGTGTGGACATAAAATAAAATAACACGAGATAAATTAAAAAAAAGCATGAGATTAAATTAAATAAAATAACACGAGATAAATAAAATGAAATAACAAGATACATTAAATACCATGCGATAAATTAAATTTAAAAACTAGATAAATTAAATGAATGAGGTAAATTAAATTAAATGACATGAGATAAATTAAATAAATAACTTGAGGTAAATTAAATTAAATGACATGAGATAAATTAAATAAATAACTTGAGGTGAATCAAATTAAATGAGATAAGATAAATTATATTAAATGACGAGATAAATTAATTTAAATGAGATGAGATAAATAAAATAACATGAGGTCAATTAAATTAAATAACATGAGGTAAAGTAAAACTACTGCTTTACACTTATTTACATTTTTGGGATAAGCAGTACACACAGAATAACCCTGACCATGCAGAAAGGTAAAATTAATGAATGAATGAATGAATGAATGAATGAATGAATGGATGGATGAATGGATGATGAATGAATGAATGAATGAATGAATGAATGGATGAATGAATGAATGGATGGATGAATGGATGGATGGATGGATGAATGAATGGGTGGGTGAATAAACGGATGGATGAATGAATGGATGGATGAATGAATGAATGGATGGATGAATGAATGGATGGATGGATGAATGAATGGATGAATGAATGAATGAATGCCACTGTGGTTTTCTTTCTTTATTTTTTTTTCCATAGCTCAGGAAGGTCTTCACTCAAAATTGTTATAAAGAGTTTTACATAGATTCATTTATTTAGTTGAAACTCCTTCTGAATAATGTAATGCAATTTTCACCCTTCATTTACTTCATTTATATTCTTATGGGTTTTATAAAGATTCCTTAAAGCTACTTAAATAGTTCTTTGACTTGTTATATTTCTGTGATTTTTGGCTTTGCGAGTTTCCTATTCTAGTCATCAGACAATAGGACAATCTTTAGGCCCATCTGTTCATCGTCTCACTGAGTTCTGGCTATAAACCAGCAGATGAAAACAGAACGCGCTTATGCCCCCACACACCAACACGCCAGATTTTAGCACTGAGTTTCACCCTGGAGAATTAGGACATACAAATACTGTAAAGAGATCTGTTTGATTGTGTAAAAGTTCCTCTAAATAAATAACACAAAAAAAAGGGAACGACAAAAAGAGTTTGAAATAAGAGTTTAGGACGCTAAGCGAAGCGAAGGACTTTTTTTATCAGGGCAGTAAATGTTGGAATGAATTTTTAGGTTGAGGGTTGCAGATTAAACTGACTGATTGGTGGAGATGACAGTGAAAAAAAATTCTAATTAGCTAAAACACAACACTTTTACACTTTCACTGTCCTCTAAAACCGTTTATGGCAGGGGTGTCCAAACTCTGTCCTGGAGGACCTGCAAAGTTTCGCTCCAAGCCTAATCAAACACACCTGAACCAACTAATCAAAATCCTGCTTGGTGTGTTGAGGCAAGTTGGAGCTAAACTCTGCAGGACACTGTCCCTCCAGGACCTAGATTGGACACTTCTGGTTTATGGCATTTGCTAGACAACCTTATTCAGAACAAATGACTGAGCAATTGGGGTCCTAGCTTAAGGGCCAAGCAGTTAGTGATTTTGGAAATTTAACCCATGATCTACCGATTAGCAGTCCAATACCTTAAACACTGACATACTACAACCACCCAAAGAATCTTTCGTGAGTTTATTGGTTTTACTTAATTGATATTGGCTTAATTGGGATTTTTTTACTTACAATTTAACATATGTGCATGCAAAGATTGGATGAAGGTCAGTGAGCATCAGATTCCAATCTAGCCCAAATCCTTAACAGGACAGGGGTTTGATTGAACCATTGCAGCCTAGACAAACTGTGTGTTTGCTATGTTTCTACATAAGTATCAGTTTTATGTCTTTCATTCCTCTCTCTGCCACACACACACATCATCTTTAATGTTAACTCCCTCTCTACTATGGCTTTCTTGAATTATCATTCCTCACCAGTACCTTATACTACTGTCCTTATACTAATTCTCTCTCAGCACGTCTTGTCCCTGTCCCATTACTTTTTCAGCATTCCCAATGGAATACTAAAAGGGAGAAAGTGAGAATGTGTTGGTGCTTATAAGGGATATGTGAAGTGTTAGGGTCTGCTCTAAGGTTCTGCACGTAAGGCAGATTTATGGGTTCCTGTGTAGAACATCTGATAAAAATGAGCAATTGGACAGCTGGAGGGGCTCGACTGGGGGGTTGGGGAGCAATTGACATGTACTCTGCAAATTCTACCAGGGAAAACAATACTGATGAAGATTCTGGTCTAGAGATATTGGAAAGTTTTCATTTCCGCTTTAGGAAAGTAGTAACACAAAGTCAGAAAATTGCAACTGTTGGGTTGCAATAATTAAATAAATGATTTCATTTTTTCATTTTTAAAGCCTTTTTTTTCTACGTATCTTCTTCTCTTTTGTCAGTCTGGCACTTTACAATCCCCTGCTCTCTTTTTCCCAGAATATCGAACATACACACACCCTGATTTCAAGATGAAAATGAATAAAGACTAATAAACAAAATAAATCTACAGAATCCACAGAGGCAACATCAAATATCATATCATATATTGCGAATGATATATTATGTGTTGTATTACCCACATGCTGTAAACTCTCCTTAACATCATGCTTATGATACAGATGTTTTAACTCAATGGCAGTACAATAAATTTCTACATAATTAATCAAAATTGGTGATCATTTCTAATAAATCCACTGACTATTAATTATTGACATAAACTGTGGTTAATAACGAGCACTGCTTTATACCTTATACTTATACCTTATATCTTTGGCCAAAAGTATGTGGACATCTTATCAGTACACCCATAACGTGTCCTATTTTTAAAACGTTGACATCGAGACAAAAATGTCTCTATATGTTGTAGGGTTAAACTTAAACTAAGAGGTCCGAACACTGTTCCAGCATGACAATGCTCCTGTGCACAAAGCCCCTGAGCTCCATAAACAAACGGTATGTTATGGTTGGTGTGAACAAACTCACCAAGCCTTGACCTCAAGCTGAGAGAACATCTTTTGGGTAAAACTGAAATACAGACTGTTCACCGGACGTCCTTACCTAAAATTAGTGCCTAAACTTACTAATGCTATTACAACTACAAGAACAAATCCTCACAGATCACAAACCTTGGACCATGGAGCTATAAGGTGACAGTAAAGCGACAGTGGTGATTTCTGAAATTATACCACGTGCTGTTTAAATGTTCCTCCAATAAAAAGAGACAAGAAAAAAAGAAATATAGACAATGAAATCTTTACTTTTTTTCTATTTCATATGTACAAGCATGATTAAATTTAACCCTCAGGTGGTGTTCATGTTTGTGTTACCTAGCTAATGTTCACGGGTCTGGTGAGACCACTGCTTTACTTGGTTTTAATCAACACAGCCATAATAACTCATGGCAAAACACTTCATGAATGTTTTCTTTAGTGCACTACCAGCAACATAGACATCCTTTAGGATTCATATTTGCTATTTACTTCATTAGATCAAAAAAGATGTGTGTTATGGAAATTATGTTCTATTTTATGTTGTTTATGGAAAATAAGCCAAGGCCAATAAGTTTTCTAAAAAAAAAAAAATAAAAAAAAAAACTTTTACATCGGGTCCAACAGAACCGAACAACACACCAAAGATTTGAAACACAAGATTTAAAAGAAACAAAAAAAAAAACTGCTTTTAATAATGGCTATTTACAGTAAACTCTTACTGCTGTTACACTGACTGTATACAATATATCGCATTATTTAGGACTGTGCGGTCAGAATTATTACATGATCAATTTCATGAAGTCATTCAAAAAGTCAAACACGGCAGCAGACATATTTATAGACAAGCAAGAAAATCTGAAAGACCGGATCTCCCACCGATTTAGTAATTCTGAAGTAAAGAAAAAAAAATAATGCGTAATTATTTCAACAGCATTTAATTTATCAATAAATCAATAGTAATGACTGACATTTGACAATGTATTATATTTAATGAATACAAGAATGACGTAGTAGATATTTAAACAGAGTGGATACAGCAAAAAAAAACAGAACCAAACACAAAAATAAACAGTAGGGCAGTGACGTGTAACTGTAAACCAGTAGATTTACAGAGGTTTTAGTTTAAATCTGTAAAATGTAGTGATAAAATTTTCAGATTATTGATGATTGCAAAAACGGCCCTGATCAGTTGCTCTCTGCTACTGAGACCCAATTGTTTTGTGGATGGAGTGGATAATGAACAGGGGATGATTAAAATAGTAAAAAGAAAATCTGATACTATTGTAAGATTGCTAAAAACTTTTTTTTTTAGCGAAAGCTGGGAATACTGGGGTTCACTTCTGAAATTTTTTTTAGAAGTTCACTGTTGTTTTTATTGCACAATTTTTGAGGAGCTGGTTGTTTCACTGAGTCCTGGCAAGCCTGGTCCAGATGGTAATCTTTAGATGCTCTAAAACAAGATGAGACTACTAACAAACCCGAGTGATGCCTTGAGGAAAAGTACAGTAAAGAACGATATTAACAGGTCATTTTGTTAAAGATTTAGATCGGCATTAAAGCTCAGGCATGTGGGAGCCTGTTAGGCAAGACTTGCATGTCTTTTTTTTTTTTTAAACTGATAATACAACTTCTCACAGGCGGAGTGAGTTTCTAGAGACTGAGCTGCACCCTGGACTCAGATGGCTACGATGCAACATTCCTCGAAACATACCGTCATGGCAGTTGTGGTTAGTTTAAATTCAATGCTTCGCTAAAAAAGAAAAGAAAAAAAAAAAAATTTACAACCCAAGCAAAAATTCTACATTTAAAAAGATGATTATGGGACAGGCAGAGCTGCTCACATGTTAAGGAGCTAATAAAGAATCCACAACATACTGTACTGTTCATATGTTCTCGGAAAGAGACGTAGGAAAACTTTTAATACAAAGATCTCATCTCATGATGTTTATAATCGCACAGCTTGTATCTATGTGCTGTAAACAGGCGCATGTGATCCATTTTCAGAGCTTGACTTATGAGGGGGGTTTTAAGATCCAAGTCTTCAAATGCCCACAACTCCGCTGGAGTTCATTTAACGAAATGTAAACAGTTTTCTGGGAACTGATGAATCAGCAGGCACAAGAGTTGGATAAAAGGTTTTATCTTTTTTTTTTAGGTAGTCCCTTTAAACAGCGGTAAATGTTAATGGTAGCTTGAAGTGGTCGCTTAGTGGTTAAGGTGTTCCACCGATACCAGAAAGACAGAAAGGGGTTCGATTCCCAGCACCACCAAGCCACCACTGTGGGTTGCTCAGTTGTATAAAAAAAAAAAAAAAAAAAAAAAAAAAAGAGATAAATGTAAATTGCTCTGGATTGGGGCGTCTACCAAATGCTGCAAATGCAAATTTCTCATGTTCTATCGGTACAAAAATTTTTGCCCTTATAGTTTTACATATTATTGGCAGTCAGTGTTCATTTTGACCGCTGATTTGGATTTTTTCTTGACAAATATACACAAGTGTATTCATATGGCTACAGTTAGAACCTTTTCCAAATATCATTTATTTAGCAGCAACCTTTATCAGACAGAACCAAGCAATTTTACTGTATAAAAATGATCATTTTTTATTATTTCTAAATGTTTTTATATGTCCATATCTAAATTCCAAAAAAAAAAGAATGTTTTGAGTTCACTTCTTGTAAAAAACAAAACAAAAAAAACCCCAACAATAAATAACAGTGGAATAACTTTACAAAGGCACTACACTATAACATGTTCATTTAACTCTTCTCTTCCCTCTTTTCGATGTACACTGGATACAATTTTATATTCTGTCTAGAGATTTATTAGTATTAGTATAAAAACCACATCTAATAAGACTAACACTAATAGACAACGTTCTATTCTACATTAATCACGAATTAAACTAGATTAATAATTCAAATGCTTTATGCTGCAAATAGAATATCAGTGCTGCCACCTTGTGGTTGGCAGAAGTAACTAAGTAATCGGTCAACTCCTCTGCAATATTTTATTTAATGTGAGTCGGGATTCCCAATACATTTACGAGATCAGAGAAATGATTAATCCTGATCTGTTGGGAGTCACCTGGATACGCTGTTAAGAGTAAATATTAACGATGGGTCTATATGGTAGGGTCAAATTTGACTGGAATTAGTTAAACTACAGCTGAGCCATTTCAAATGTAGGCTGCAGAGTGACAGACAAGTGCAGGCTTGTCGGGGTATTAAGTTATCTACCACCTTCATCTTACTTCACTGCACCTTTAGCTACGAGTGAACATTGGACAAATAAAGCTTTGAATCTTGAATGCTAGATCAGGCTAATCTTGGAGTCGTCAAAATAATTCGCACAGTGGAGAAGAAAGAAGTTCTTTAAAATGCTGCAAGTTAAACTTTACAGTATTAGTTTATCAGCTTGATCATGTCGATGTCTTAATATGATCAGGATGGAATTCAGTTCATGTTTAAGTGCTGCATAAACCAGAGTGCGATATTCAGGAAACAGTTTGACTGAGTTGTCACTTTGGACAAGGAATGACCATCATCATCATACCATAACAGCCTGAGAGACAGACAGAAAGACAGTGATAAAGTAAGTAAGACATGTTGATGAGCAAGCATTTGTCTACAAATTTAGAAATCTGTTCATTATAATTGTGTGAGTGTGTGTGTGTGTGTGTGTACCTGACAGGTAAGTCTCTGCTTTTGAGTGCTTTGTATAGCTCCAGACCCTGAGAAGGCGACACTCTCTTGTCCTTCCCACCTAACATAAGCAAAACAGGAGTGCGGATCTATTTCACACCAAAACAACCCCACAACACACACACACAGGTTAGTTAATTATTACATAACGTAATGTGCTGTAATGTAGTCTAAAATCATTTAGTAAATGTGTGTGTGTGTGTACCTGTGCTACATGCACTATCGGTGATTTCTCCAGCATGGTGGTTAGGGCTTGTGGAGTGGGCAGCTGGGTAAAGCTGTATTCAAGACCAACAGAGGAATATCTCCTGTAGGGGGCAGTAAAACACACATTTACATATACATAATTTACATCATCCCGTGTGTAAAAATGTAACTAATCTGTTATACTCCAAAAAAAATTATTATTAATAATAATAATAAGAAGAAGAAGAAGAAGTTGTTGTCTTTAAACCAGAAGGAAATACTGACGGCTTTATTTAGTGCATAAAGAAACTTGTATACAGATTTTTGGGGCTTTAAAATGTAGAATTCTCCTACGACAAACGCTTACCAGTCAGTGATGTCACTGGTTCCAAGCAGCGTAGCTGCGTTGATGACAGGGTTCCGTACCGCACATGCTCTGTAGAACTCCGGATACTGACCAATCAGATGGCAGGCTAGGAATCCACCGTGAGATCCGCCCATCACAGCCACCCTATCAGGATCGAGGGTCTTGTTATTATGCAGGACATGCTGCACAGCCCTCTGGTTAGGGGAACAGATGAAGAAGACCAGAAGACAAAGAGGGGAAAAAAATCCTCTTCGTGATGTATTTCACTTTTTTTGATTGAAGATGTTTTATATGATTTGGCATGTTTTATTTGTTTCAAAGAAGTTTTTACTATAGACTTTAATACATCATAATCAGGGGTGCACATAATGTTTTTGCTTTGGAGATGTTGCTTGGTACTCACAGTGCTCATAGAGCAGCCACATCACATCTCCTCGATATATTTATTAAAATACACTATCATATGCAAGTCATCTTTAGCTAAACGCATAGCACAGGAAAAATATCGCACAGCGCCTGTCACTGTTTTCGATCAGTTGATCCTACCACTTGTCAAGGGAGCGGGTAGATGTGTTACCTGGGCTGGGCTTGTTATTAATATTTTGCACTTTGAAGTGGTGCCTCGACTTACGAGTTTAATTCTGTAACTCAAATTACTCGTATGTCAAATCAATTTTCCCAATTAAAATGAATTGAAATGCCATTAATCTGTTCCGGGTCCCACAAATAAAACACCGCAATTGTTTTGTTACATGTTTTTAAATAAGAAAAATAAACTTATAAATAACGAATATTGTATAAAAAAACAATACAATAGAATGTACTGCAATAAACTGGTTTATTAAGTATAACGTACAGCATTTACCTTGGAGATCAGACCACTCCATTTGCTAACGCATTTGCTAATGTAACCGAGCGTTCGTCACAGGTTCGCCTAAACACTTGGGTATAATAAAATAAGGAGCGAAAGCAGTTCAAAATGTACTGAATTGGTTTATTCAATATAGACATGCGTTTGTAACTTTTTTCCCCGTCACACACGCACACAAAACTACCACAATCGAACCCAGTAAACAGTCTGTTACATTAACGCACATGTCTAACTAGCTATCGATTGAGACACGGGATGCTGGACGGATATTACGGCGTTCACTGTGGCGTTTGCTACACCAGCTAGCGGCGGGGTATATAAAGCTGGCTCGCAACCCAAGTTTTAGCTTATAGCAAAAAACGAGCACGAGGCGGCTCATGTCTCAAAAAACTAGTTAGTTTGGAAACTCGTAAGTTCGCTGTATTTGTGTTTTATTAACTCTACTCCTGCTTTTCAAAAACCGGAGGGTAAAACATTTGTCCCCAAGTAAAAGTCCAGCTTTTATTTTTACTACATCTCAGTGGGTGTGTGTCTGCACAAACCTGCACGTCTTTGACATCCTGACTGCCGATGTTTCCGAGGAGAGATTCGATACCGTCTTGACCAAAACCAGTGGAGCCTCGATAGTTAACTGATCACACGTTCAGTTATTCCGTTAACCACTTAAGATTTTTTCCAAAGTTCAACATTTTGGTAGCGAATAACAACAATCAGAGATGCAACCCTCACCCATCAGCACAGCAAAACCCAGTTTAGTCAAGGCTGCGGCAGTGACGTTCCAGTCAGCAGCAAAAAGAGAATGAGGTCCTCCCACACACACACACACACACACACACACACACACACACACACACACACACACACACACACACACACACACACACACACACACACACACACACACACACACACACACACACACACACAGACAGAGACAGAGACAGAGACAGAGACAGAGACAGAGACAGTCAGGCACAGCCCAAGCCAGTAAGAAAAATTATATTAGGCTTCTGGGAAATATATAGTATTATAAAATACATGGGCGTGTACCGTGGATGAAGATGACCAGAGGAAACTTCACAGCCCTGAATGAAGCTGCTGGTTTTAACAATAGAGCACCAAAATTGATGCCGGCTAAAGTGTGAAAGAAAAGGAGAGAATATAAAAATAATGTTCCTATTAATCAGGTTTATTTTACACGCAGATATGCTACTCACAGTACTGACAGTTTTCCTCTTCAGGTGGAGGACTGATTATCATTGACTCCCAATCAAAGCTCTCGTATGTATTAGCTCCGCCCAGCTGAGACCACTGTACACTTTGCGTATGCGTTCCATCAGGTACAAACCCAACTTTCTATGTATGCATGCACAAACACACACACAAAGAGTTACACTGTATGGCTAAAACTTTATCAGCATCCCCACATAAGTGTGTGTTCCATAAACCAGAGGTTCCCAACCGAAGAGTACTTTCCGATCTGTATATTCGACATACGCAACATTATTGCATTAAATGCAGCTTTAGATGCAGCCATGTCATAATTACATCAGGTGTTTTACAGATGGGGGTGTGGGTGGGTGTGTACCAGGCTAGGGGGGTGATTAGGAGAAGAGCAGGACATCAATATCAGGTCTTTCATTACTGCTAACAGCTTGACACTTCCGAACTCTTTCCCTGAGCGCGCACACACACACACACACACACACACAATCAATCGAAAAAAAACAATCGATCCTCAAACAAAATGAACACATACCAGGAGTCTTTCATGTACGCACACAGCAACAATAAACACACATACATACACGCAGCATCCTGCACAGGTGTTACTCTTCCAGTTCGTCTCTCCACACAAAACAGCAACTAGACAAAACAGAAAACACAGGTTTAGTCGACAATACTTCAGTCGACAGCTTGACAAGACACACAAACTACAAAGTTTCTGCTAACACACTCCACTTCTCAGTACCTTACTGTTTTCACAGGGACTGCTGAAGAAGATTCTCTCGCTGTCTGTAGACCAGCAATGAGGAGCAAGATGTTCATACACACCCATAAACTGACCTGCGCACACATTTACAGATTCATCAACACAAAACACAAATTAATCGAATTAAAGTCACGCTGGAGAAAAAGGGGGAGATGATGTAATATGCCTGTGAGTGCAGACACCTTTTTCAGCTCTTCTCACTACATCCACCAAAACTGAGGTAGTTCTGTTCTTCATGTCATACTGAGAAAGAGAGAGAGAGAGAGAGAGAGAGAGAGAGACATCTAGTATCAATACATATTTAAATTACATTTTGAACTGATTAACATTAACATAAATATTTAATTAAACCCTCACGCCACTTCCTCATCCGCTTTTGTCACTGACACATACAGCCATAGTCTCGGAAGCCAGCATGCCGCCTCCGGCTCTGAATTTGTTGTATTTTTTTTTACTTATTTTAATATATATTGTGATAAATTGTATCGTCACCCATGTATTGTGATATGTATCGTATCGTAAGGCACTTTTACCATCACACAGCCCTAATTGATGAATGCCTCCTAACAGTTCTAAAAGCAGAGATCTTCTCGAATTAATTTACTCCTTTTCCTACCCCCATTTCCAAACTGATTACCATACCGCTGTACCTGCTTTTCTCAGTTCACTCGGTTTTATCACTTTTCTGCAGAATCCATAATAAGCATAGTTCACTAATGTTCATTAGATTTCCTGAAGGGAATGAAGGTGTTGGACTGCTAATTAAAAGACCAGGGTTCGATTACCAGCACCACTAAGCTACCACTGCTGGGCCCCTGAGCAAGGCCCTTAACCCCCAATTGCTCAGTTGTATAAATAAGATAAAATGTAAGTCGCTCTGGATAAGGACGTCTGCCAAGTTCAGTAAATGTAAAAAAAAATTACATTTAAAAAAAAAAAAAAAAAAAAAAAAAAAAGATTCCTGCAAGACTGGAGCTTTTAAAACACTTACGGAACTGTCCGTTTTTACAGACATGTTGAATAGCGCAAGTAAAAAATTATTTTCGGGATACATTTCAAATGAAGGCACAGCAAAGTGTGTACAAGCTGTGTGACTTTACCAGCATTATGCGGAGACATTGTTGATGAGGGCCAAACACTTGTCCCTGCAGATAGACCAACCAGAGAGAGTCAGGACTCAACCGAGGACTCATCACCGAGCCGGAATCAGATGACAGGAGCTCTAATGTGGGTCAGAGGTCACGCAGAGAAATCAAAGATGGAGTTTTAAGATTGATTCTGAATGTTTAGCTGGGGTCAATCAGACATAGCCAGTCTTACCACAATTGCCCTTGAAGTCAATAGAAAAGACGGCTGATCTGAAATCGAATAAATCTTGTTAATCTTTAGCATTTATAGAAACGATTTTGCGGTAGTTAGCATGGTAAGTTCCACACCTCACCTCCGATTGGAACAGAACTTCAGGCCCAGTCGGAAGGGTTCATGCCACCAGCCTACGAAGATCGCTTCATTGCCGTCTCCAGTCCACGAGGCCTGAGTGACGACACTTACAATTACTTTAGCATTATTGACATTTGTACAGGTTGGTGTCTGAGCTTTTCATATTTTTAATTCCTTAAATACAACATTTGAAAAAAATCAATAACAGTGGCTTACCTGTCCAGGTGACACATGAGGTGGAACTCCAGGGCACACGGTCACATCTCCTGTGGTTAAATTTGCTAAACACAATACTGGGGCACTTTTACCAACCAGACCCTCACCCCAGTCCTCCACATACACATTCTTATCCTAGAACACACATACAAAAGAAGCTTTCTATAGAAAGTGCAGCCGATCCTGATAATAGAATGCCGAACCAATCAGCTTTACATTAAAATGTGCATACGATCTCTAAAGCCGGGTTTCCAATGTGCGATTTCGGCCACGATTTGGTCGTCTGAGACAAATCTGTAAAAAGATTTGTATAATCGTACACAGACATCTTTGATGGCTAGACTGACATGGCCGTTGCGATCAGCTTTTTCCCCAGCAGAGGATTTAAGATACGTTCCTGCAGTAGGAGCCAATAGGAGCGCCCAAACCTAATGACGCAATTAGCGAGCCAATTTCAATCCAATTGGTGGAAAGCACAGCAAGAAATTACGCTTATTGAGTTATAGAAAGCAATGGAGTGTTTGACGTGTCGTTACTGCTGTTAACTTGCTAGCTACCATTTAGCAGAAAACACAGGCTACTGAACATATTATATGGATTGATGAAGTGAAAACACTGAGATCCTACAGTGTGGCATGGGGATCATGTTCGTACAGTCTGACAAGCAACAATCGCAAAAGACTACCAAAAAAAACGCACAGCCTGGCTTTGAACAGAATATTGAAGTCTGCTTACCTCCTTTTCAAAAACAGCCAAACTGCCACCTTCACCATTGTCTGGTGACCCTGGCTTTTTCTTCTCTGCTACGTAAAGTAACTTTTCCCCACATGGAGACCAATCAAGACATGCAAACTGTTCTAAATACACAAATGCATACAATTAGTTCATTATAAAACAATACTTCAGTTTAACAGCTACAGCGAGACAATAACCAGAGAAGAAGCTGTGTAAAAGAAGAGCGCTGTACCATCATCATAGACTTTTCCGTGTTTGTTTAGAGCTGCAAGGTCGAAGCTTTTCTCGAGTCCATTGCAGCCCCATACCTGAACGGACAGAATACAGCAGAGTTTTATTAAAGGCACACACACTAATCACACTGGTCTTAGATTGGATTGCTATAAATACCTCAAGGAACTGACGCCCACCAGCATCTCGGATGACCGCTCGACGTTCTCCAGTGGGGGCGTGGCTATTTAACAGTCTGTTAATATTTACAACTTTATGTTATTTACCAAGAGGCAACAAAAAATTTCGAGACACGCCCACAGGTGGCAGCACAAGGCTGCAGGTAAGGCTGTGCGCAATGTGACTTGTGCTGCCATCTGTTGGGATGTCTGAAAACTGTATTATACCCTGCTCTAGATCTAGAAGTGTACAGGTGTGCATGTGTCAGTGCCTTACTCTCTGTGTGTGCTGGTACAAGGTCCAAGACACAGACATTTCTCCAGAGTATTTTCTTTAAGCTGAAGATTCCAGTGTTGACTAAAGCTCAATCTGACGCCTCGGTCCACATCACACTGACGCCACTCTGCAAACAGGCAAATGTATGTAATGACTTGACTTGGAAAGACTTTGAGAGAGAGAGAGAGAGAGAGAGATAGGAGAGAAATAAAGAGTTAAAATAAATAATGAACTTTCTAATTTACATTATATTATCACGGATGTAAATAAATTGAATTAGACAGTATGTACAAGAGCTGGTAAGCAGGAAATGACTAATAAGTTTCCGTACATTATGCATAAGAAGATTTATTAATGGAATCAAACGATTCTTTTTTGTCTAAATTATTAATGTTTTATTGTGTAATCAAATGATTTGATTTTTGGCTTTTTTCTGTGAATATATTAATTCTGTTACCGTCAAACTTTGTTATTGAGGTTATTTCTGGATAGCCGTGTAGAACAGGGGTGTCCAAACTCAGTCCTGGAGGATCGGTGTCCCAAGCTCCAACTTGCCTCAACACACCAACCTGTAAGTTTCAACACCTTTATAAGTTGGTTCAGGTGTGTTTGATTAGGGTTGGAGCGAAACTCTGCAGAACACACAGCCCTGCAGGACCGGGTTTGGACAGCCCTGGTGTAGAATGTGCACAACCGTGTAGAAATAAAAGTATTTTCAATTCACTCAATGTGTGATTAATGCTAAATTTGTTTGGTTTTTTTTTTTTATTTTGACAGTTATATACCAACAGGTGATTCGCTAGTTTAACATTTTTATGAGTTTTTTTAGTCTTTATCTGTACTTACACTAAAAATAAAGCGGGGACGATTAAAATATTATGGAGTCTTTTCTATTATCATATGCACTCATTTTGTAGTTTGCCTGTTTACTGTACTGTCTGTAGTTTTAATAAAGGAACCTTTACAGGAACCTTCAGACATTCTAAAGGTGTCTTATTTGGAAACTTGTGACTGTTTTTTAAGCAGAAAATAAAACCCTAAACACACCAGTCCTTAAGATGAAGTTCTGAGTTTTGGTGTCAGAGCAGTTGCTGTTTTCAGTAGTGATGAGAGCAGAAACAGGAACTGGATATCGACTGTAGCTTTTAAACACCTCGGTGATCATCCCCTCCTCCATAGTCAGCATCTGTAACAAAAACACTGCGCATGAACATGTAGAACTATTACAGAAAAGGCTGGTAAATAGAACAATATCACATCAGGTTGCTTTTTAATCAGAAAAGAAAATTTTATCACATTTTTTATCCTCACTCTTCCAAAATTGTTGTAAAAAAAAGAAATCATGGATTAAAGATATCGCAGCAGTTTTAGTTTTGTACCTTATGTTAAGTCTGCACAAGGAAACAGTTAATATTAATAAAAATATTTATCTTTTGTAGACATAGTGAAAAATAGCATTTCCCATGGAGGTAAACTAATTTTCTTTAACTAAAGATTGAGCTGATTATCCTGTCTATACTATTATATATTATATATATATATATACTATATATATATATATATATCTATATATATATATATATATATATATATATATAAATCATCTTTATAGCTCAAGTATCTGCAATATCACACTGATGATTTAACACATAAGCTAATAATGATAGGCATTATAAAGATTTTATATAGATAGATAGATATATATATAGATATATAGATATAGATAGATAGATAGATAGATAGATAGATAGATAGATAGATAGATAGATAGATAGATAGATAGATAGATAGATAGATATAATGTCGTTATGTCATTATCTCAGTCATTAATTCTGCATTAATGACTTAATTAGTCAGTCAGTTAAACCAATAAAAAAGCTATCCCGTTTTTATAACAGAAACTTGGAAATGAAATAAGTCATTATGTAAAGATTATACTTACAAAAGTTTAAGCTTAAACCCTGAGGAAATGCGGAAGTGAATTAAAAAGCTTCATACAGTTTAACGGTAAAAACGAGCAGCGCTCGCGCGCATCGTCCAGCCGCGGTTCATTACTGCTTTTGGTCGTTTTTCTTCTTCTACTTGTTCTGAACTCAGCCCGTTTTCAGGCACATTACCGCCACCTAGCGGAGAAAGCTGCGTATACGTCGCAAAAACATCTGCGTCGTTAGGCATACGATATCATTTATGCACACACACACACACACAATACATTTATAAAGTTGCACTACAATTTATATAAATAGGTAAATATTATTATTTATTTATTTATTTTGTTAGAAAGATAAAAATTGGTAACCACATGCCCCCCTCCCCTATCACATACACACAAACACACACTTTTCAAAATCCCGGATTAGCATCATATTTTCTATCAGACAGAATCTGTTTCCACCTGTTAATCAGTGACATTTGATACCCGGGTCTTCAGTGGGGATAGTATTGTTGGAAACCAACAATACTATACAAAAACACAATACATCACAGCGTGTCATTACAGACAGAGAGACATTTCGCATGTTGAGGATGAAAACCATTTTTATCAAAGCAAGAAACCCTGTTAAGACTCCAAATCTCTATAGTACAACCGCAATTGTGCCACGTACATCATCTGGAGCAGAATATATAGTACATTTAAAGGCTGTAAGTCAGTGTTACTGGTCGGCAGCACTGGTCTGGAAACTCTTTCCCGGGCTGAGACAAGCTAGTTAGCCTTGTGGTTAGTGGACGTCTCCTCACGATGTCTAACTTTTCCAGAACATTTTCCTTAAAAAAGTATTTATATGTATGTCTGAGACCCGGTCAAGTTTACCTTCATCGTCAGCCATTATTGGCGTAAAAATTCTAATTCAACTGTACAGACATGTTTTGCTAGTCTGTGCTGGGCTGTAAGAATTTACTCTGATCAACCAATCAGAGGACAGAAAAATGCTGACGTCATCGTGCACCAGCTAGCGGGCCTCAAGAAGCGGGTCTTTAATGATTTTAACCAATTGGCAATCTGCCACTGCTAATATAGTTTAAGTTCCATGGGAAGCACTAGTGATTCTGAAGGCTTTGGCAGATTAGATTAACTGCTGTTAATATTAGCCTAACATTAACTAAGCTAATGTTAAAATACACTGTTAACTAGTTGCTAGTTAACTGTTTGCGAAATACTTAATGTAGATTAGAAGATTCTGCGTGCCTTGAAAACGAGTATTTTCTGTCAGCAGCGTTTGGCAAGCAGACCCTAGTTTGATGTTCAATTTAATATGAGAGGCAGTAGCAGCACAATGTTACAGGTCTGTAGGAGCCAAAGTGTGTTTAGAATATTTTGTTAACATGGTCACATCATCTAATGAGTGTGATTTCATATTATTCACCTGCTCGCTTGTGTGGTGGGAGAGAAACAAAGAGTCAGAGCCTGATATATTTTATTGACCATTTTCATATTGTTTGTTTGTTTTTATTTGTTTCAAAGGACAGAAGAGCCGAAGAAGCTCCAAGAGCGGGAGGGTGAGACAGGGAGTTTCGGGTGAGATCGAAAACATTTTCCCTTATTTCGTGTCTTACACACTTCTCAAATCGAAGTTTACATTTGCAGTATTTGGCAGACGCCCTTATCCAGAGCAACTTACAATATTCCTTGTTATTTTTATTCCAAAACATTTACTGGTATAACGATCACATTACTGATGACGATGATTTGTCTGATTCAATTTGATTTGAATTTTCTAAGAAGCAGGATTTGTCCAAATGTAGGATCCCAATTTTTAAATTAAATAAATTAAATTATTGGCCATTAATTTTATTTAATGCATTAATTTCACAGGGCAGCTTGGTGGCTTAGTGGTTAACACAGTTGCCTCATAGCAAAAAAGCCCAGGTTTGATTCTGCGTGGGTTTACTCCGGTCCAAAAAAACATGTATGTTGGATTGATTAATGATTTTAAATTGCCCATAGGAGTGAGTGTGAGTGGAGTGTGTGAGTGCAAAAGGCCTTTCACCATTTCAGATACAGCTGGGATAGACTCAGATCCCTGTGACCCCGAAATAGGGAATAAGCGGGTATAGAAGATGAATGAATGAACAAACATTAATTTTCTTTGGGTTTTTTTGCACATTCATAAATCAGATATGCATAAATAAGCAACTGGATAGAAACATACATTAACTTTAGTGTTTAAGGTCTGTTTTCGTATTAACACATTTAGATGAGTCTTGCTTTTGGGACTTTTTTAAAAACATCACTGGTCATAAGATTTAAAGCTGGCATTTGTAAACCATGAGAGTTTCATATCTGTGTAATCACTAACAATATTACATAAAAACTACCATGCACTTCTCAATCTGCTCCATTTCTGTAAGATGGCTGTAAGTCACAATGTCCGCTACACTGCCTGGCATGTTTTACCTGCGATTCCAGAATGCCTGCATCAGTTCCCCAGACAACGGCAATTATTTAGCAAAATATACTTCAATGCATGCATTCAAATGTGCTGTAAAATGAAGTCAGGCATTATAGAGAGAACAAATTATGGAGATCTTTAGTTTAAGTGTTTTATTTTATTATGTTGGATGTGTTTCCAGGGTTTTACTTATTTACTTATAATTCGTACTTTGGCTTTGGAGGCAGCTGCTTTGTCCTGGTCAGGTTTTTGCTGGATGCTTCTACTTCCCTGGGAATGTTGAGCATGTGGCTGAAATACAGCTTAAACAGGAGTGATTTAATGTAGCTCTTCTTCCTACTAGCATGTTTTAGGAGGTGGTGGAAACCCCCAGGGAAAGACAAGGAACATGTATGAAATTTCACAGACCATAACCTAAAGTCAGGATCTAGGAATTCTCCACATATTCTTGTACTCAATTTCTTAAATATATCTGTTTTCTAACACACTAACAACCAACCACCGATCGTTACTATATACAGACAGTTTCCTTCCATGTGAATGTACTGTACCTATACCGGCCTAAGCTTAGTCTCCTGTGGACTGTAAGAGATGTTTACAGCAAACAACAAGCAAAGGAACAATAGTGCATGTTTGGTAAAGAGACTTTAGTTCTATCTTTAGATACACACACTCTTGGGGAATGTAGGCCTTAAACAAGATAAAGGGATTTGAAGAAAGCAACCATGAGAGATAAATGAGTCACTCTTAAAGGCCTTTAAGGATGCTTTACCAGACTCAGGAAGTAAAACTTACACTAGGTTAGACACACAGTGGTCTAAATTATCTTTAAGCATTATTTTAATCTGTTAAACAGTAGTAGGTGTTTGGACTGCTTCCAAACACTGTTCCAGCATAGCAATGCCGCTTTTTCGCTGCTAGACGCATACAGTACTGCACTGTAAAATTCTTTCCTTAGTATACCCCAGTTTAGGAATAGGGTTTAGAGCACAGGATCTGCTATGATTCACTGCCCCATGGTGCAGAAAGGCTTAAGGGCTTTGCTTAAAGGCCAAACAGTGGCAGACTGGCAGTGGTGGGGCTTGAATCCCGATTCACCGAGCATTAATAATTTAAGGTCCAAACCATGTCTATCGATGATCCAAATTAACTATCCTCAGTATTAAGATCTTTATAAGATAGTTTAAATGACAAGTGACGAAGACAAACTTGACATGCAAATGAATTCCTGATAGATTCCAAAGACACCATATCTGTTCTTTGTTCTACCGCTCACTTATGTAAAAAGCATTTTATTGATCTCAACATAATCCTATAAAGTTTTTTGGTAAATTTGAGCCTGATCTACTTCATTTAAGTCCTTTTAAAAGACCCTGTTAGGATTGAAAACATCACTTTCCGGACCATCACACTGAGCGATGGTGTCTATGAGGACTACCTCCTCAGCCTGCTAACTTTTACACTGATGGTGTATCTGAGATGTAAGAAAGTGTGATCCAGTGCAGTTTGTTACATTGGTAGCAATAATCAGCATGCAGAGCAGAGGTGGAGGCTAGTAACCTGGTGGAGAAACACAAATAAAACAGTAAAAAAGGGGAGGGAAAATGTTAAAGAGATGGTAACTTAGGGGTTATGAGATTGGAATCCCAAGACCACAAAGCCACCATGGGTGGGTCCTTAAGCAAATTGTTTGGGACCACACATGCCCAACCCTAGTCCTAGCATACCCCGTTTGTGGCGCTAGCGTTTTCCTGTTTAACACACGATTGAAATTGCAAGACGGGATGAATGGAACCATCCTCGTCTTCCTGAGGTTGCTCTGCCCTCCAGCCGCCTGTGAAAAGGCATTATAGTATCTGGACTAGTTTAGACGCAACCCATAAATACTGCACCCTCGTACAATCATTAATCATCACGTCACTACACGACAATGTTCAGCAGGTTTCTCTTGTACATCATCATGTTCAACCACATTCTACTGGCTTTGTTTAGTGTTTGTATTTAGCATGTTGTTCCTTGTTGTACCCTGACCTTAGATGCATATTTTTTACTCTGGTCAGATGCATGCTGGATCCTAGGAACTATTCTGGGTATGCTGGTCATTTAGCCAAAAAATGTTTACATGCACACACTTGCAATTAGGAGCAAGTTAGTGTAGCAGTTCATCCTATTGACATGTTTTGGGAGGAGACTTCCAGAGCCAATCCCAAAAGAACATGGAACATGTAAAATTGTAATCCAAGCCCATGATGGGGGAAAAAAAATCTTTTTAAATAAGTATTTTTGAGGCATGAGTGCCTCGAGTAAGAACACCGAAGATGCCAAAATCCAGAATTAATATTAATGTGGACTCAACAGTTGTAGGTAACTTGGTGGTGCTGGAAATCAAACCCAGAATCTTTCAGTTAGCAGTCCAACACCTTAACCACTGAGCTAACACTTTTCTCAGTAATACTCAATTACATTTACAGCATTTGGCAGGGGTCATTATTCAGAGCGCATTACATTTATTTCATTTATACATTAAGGGGTTAAAGGCCTTGCTCAGGGGCCCAGAAGTGTTAACTTGGTAGTGCTGGGAAATCGAACCCACCATGTTGTGGGTAGCGGTCCAACAACTTAACCATTAACTTAAGTGTTACTGCTGCAAAGCCCTTAACTCCCACTTGCTCAGTTGTATGAAAGAGAAACGTAAGTCGCTCTGGATAAGGGCGCCTGCCAAATGCTGTAAATCTAAATATACTGTGGAAGGTGTTACGCAAATTAGAATGTGATGTGCATGTTTTTTTTAACTTTTCTGCTTTAATTTATACTTTTTTTGTATTTATTATCATTTTTCAGCTATTTGTCATGTATGAATTATCTAGAGCGTCCCTTTTTTATGAAATATGGTCGGTAATGTTTTCTCATCATTGTGAATTGTGCCATGTTTAATAGGGTCTGTGCATTGTGGGTGTATAAACTGCACAGTCAGGTCCCAGACAAAATATACATACGTTTAATAATTGTGTTTGCAGGGCCCTTGATGACGACTACCTGTATTGCGTGTTGGATGGGACGGCACAGGCTTACAGTTGACTTCAAACCAAATGAAATACAGGTAAGAAAAAAAAAAATCTATACGATTATTTAATTTTACAATCAGAAACCAATCATTAATTTGCTAACTTTTTTTTTATTTGTAGTAAATGAGTAGTGTGCCAATCAGTGACAAAGGGAAAGGAGACTTTTCCAAGTGCTGCTTGTACTGTAGACAAACATGAGAAATATCATACAGTGGTGATAAGAGTCCGGAAAGGGTTAGAGACGTCTTTGGTCCATATTTGAAAATGGCGTGATATGAATGACAAACTACAGAAGGCACTTGAGTTTACAGTTGTCTCATAATTGCAAAAGAAAATTACAGGTTTTGTTTTTTATACATCAGGAAGGATTAACTACACTAGACTTTTTTTTTTTTTTTTTACACAACTGTATGTAAACCGTAGGCCTAACAATACAACATACAGTACACATGTCCCACTGCGGGGACATCAAAAACAAGCGTTTACATACATATGTACAGATAGAACAGCAAAGAGAAGGGAAGAATGTACGAGCATCAGGTGAAATCAGTGACCCATTAGGAAGAGATACAAATTAGAAATAGGAGTATTAAACAATGGAATGTAAAAAAAAAAAAGTTTCTTTGGCAATAAATTACATGGGGACGGGGAAAAGGGCTATATTTGTGGTTTGTTACCGTGTGACCGATCTTAAACTATTTAAAATGTGCACACAAACTGAACCAAATACCAATTTTCCAAGCTAGACCTTGTTTTTACACTCTGAGTGGTGGAGGGTCAGCAGACTTAAGAAGAAAACAAGTGGTGCCATTTTGTTATAAGGACAAAAATCACGACTAGATGCAAACACTTAATGTTGCCACAGTACTAATAAAACATGCAGTGGCTGCAATCAGAGACCAGCGATGAAAGCCACACGGAAGCAGCTCATTTAAAGGAGTTTCAATCCTTCATGATCTGAAACTGACTGGAAAGGATTTCCTGAATGAGAAGCCCACATAAAAGCAATTTCGGGGGGAAAAAAAAAAAAAAAAAAAAAAAAAAAAAAAAAAAAAAAAAAAAAAAAAAAAAAAAAAAAAAAAAAAAAAAAAAAAAAAAAAAAAAGGTGTGGCCAAATAGACTGCAGGTTCAGCTGTTAAGGCAGTGGAATGGAATTGCCATCAGGGTATTAAGGTGTTGGTACCAGACCTCGATAAAATATAGCAGCTCGGCCATGTTGTCGAAATAAGGTTTTTTTAAATTTTTTTTTTAAATCTAAACACACTTCTGAAGCGAATCCCAGCCTTACTTTTCTATACAGGCTATTAGAGTTGTAACGGCTGACGCATGAGGTATATCATTCATCATATGTAAAAGCGAGAAGTAGATGAAGTCCTACATTTCCGTTTTAGCACCGTCAGAGAGGGTCAAATGACATGCACTTAAACTGAGAAACAAGCCGGCTGAGTATTTCTTTACTTGGTACAGGTGCGAACTGAGTAATACAGGCATATGTACAGTATTTATGAAAGAAATTGTTGTAGGTATGTACAGAGCCACTTAATAGAAAGACTATAGTGAGGTTGTTCTGTGATCAAAGGCAGGTAAAGTCAATGCACCGCAGGCAAACTGTGGAGAAATGAGAAGGGTACACGGGTCTAGACTTTTGCACCCGGTGTAACCTTTACGGTGTAACACTGCACAGCACACTCAGGGGGGAAAGCCAATCGATAAAGTAAAAGGCGTTCACTACAAGGGGGAATCAAAATGCTTTAAGACACGCCATGAGATGACAGCATAAACTTTGTGATAGTCCCTTGTATGACCCAGAAGGTTATAAGCCTGCAATGCTGACTGGTTGAAATCAGAATTTTAGCCTTATAGACAGACATTAATTCAGTCAGCAGCATTTTTTCCAAATTTTCTACAGAAAATAAAAGGTCTTTCTAGTTCTAGTCCTATCTACCCTTCAACACTGCAATTATAGAATGACTTCAGAGTCAATGTCACGATCTAGTAGCCCATTAGCTAAACACCATACATTTCAGTTTAAGTCAAGGGAAAAAAAAAAAAAAAAACTCTCAAAAGCTTAAAATATAATTAAAGCACTGGATATAAAAAGTGATGGAAAGAGAAAACAATTGCAAAAATATAAATGTATAACTAAAGATTAAAGAAAGAAATATGAATAGTGCACTATATGTTTACAAATTAGGACTAAACAAGATTCGTCATGGAAAGCTCTTAGCCACTACTGCTATAAAGCATCATAGGTCTCTCCAAAATCAGGAAGAATAACAACTGAAACAGCCATTAAAAAAAAAAAAAAAAAAAGATTTTTCTTTAAAGAATTTGAAAAACATTAAAAATTGAAGGGGGGGGGAAGTAAAAAAAAAAAAAAAAAGCATAGGGTGAAAGACAAGATGTTCTAACTAACATAGAAAAAAAAAAACAAGAGATGTAAACTTGTATTTCTTTCTTTGTGTGTATGAAACAACTGAGCAATCAAGAAAATGGGGCTTTAAGGGAGTTGGGGAACAGATGTAGGATGGGGATAGGGGTTGCATAAAGGATACTAGGGTAGGGAGGCAGAAGGGCAGACATAGGGAACAAGGGAACAGGGCGTTTAAGGTGTGCGTCAGGGGTTTTTGGGGGTTGTCCGAGGTTGCCTTTGTGGCAGTCCATTTTGGGCAGGACAATCTTGCTGGTGGAATGGCACAGAGGGGTGGGCGGGGTCTTTCATGCTGTTTGAAAATTGCGAGTTAGAGGGGTTGCCTTGGCTACGATCGCCCTGGTGACGTTGGTCTCCGGAATAGCGATAGTTATTTCGGTTGGAATTGCGATCGTAGTAGGAGCTACCATTATGGCGCTGCCCCGGATAACCCTGAAATATACGTCTGTTACCCTGGAACACCTTTAAATACAGAAAAACAAAAATAAAATGTTAATTATCGATCAAAATGACCCACGAGCTAGCGAGAAGGTATGTGCATGTTACATAGGCTGTTATGGAAATGTTTCTGCGCATGTTACCTGTTTGTGGGGAACGTTGGAGCGATTTGTGTAACCAGAAGCCTGAGGCTGAGCTTGAGGTGGAGCAGTGGCTTCAACAGGGACAGAACCAGCGACAGAGGAAGAAGTGGAACTACAACGAGAGCGATTGGAGTAGCCAGTCTGCGGATGATACACTACACAGGAAGACCAAAAAAGGAAGATGTTGTTAATAATCGGTAAGAATTTTAATACACTCATTCATTCAAACATGCCAAAACCCTACCTGAGCCAAAAGACATGATGCTGGATTTAAGCGGTTCCAGTTCGTGCGTAAACTTAACAGCTTTTCCAAGGTCCTCATCATACTTTCGCTCGCTCACAAAATGCTAAAGAAAAGCAAAGACAAGGTCAGCTGCATCTGTATACATGTGTGTGTGTGTGTGTGTGTGTGTGTGTGTGTGTGTGTGTGTGTGTGTGTGTGTGTGTGTGTGTCAGTGCCCATACCTTGATGTCTGCACGGAGTTCTGATAACTGCTCTTCAGACATGGAGGCAGACTTGTCAGTAAGTCTCCTTAACTCCTCCGCCCGCTTCTGACGGTTATCCAGGATAGCCACTACACCAGACGAATACAAACAGCAGTCAAACAAAACAAGAAAACACAAGACTGAGGTCACCTTGACCTGCCCTTGCTTTACGAGGAACTTCATGTGCACTTTCAAGCACACTAGAGGGAATACTATTCGTAGAAAAACATAAAATTTAATAGAATTATAGAATGTGGCTGAAATATGTAAGGGCAAGTATGACATTTTATTGTTTTTGATTAACTAAATAAAAATACAATGAATTTGCAGAATTGAGACAAACTGCAATTAACCAATTAAAAATCATTATGAGGCTCTTGAAATTGTGGACTCCAAGAGTATCAGATTGTATTCTTTTAAAATGACAAAAGATTTGCAGTCATTTCTGCCTGATATCTGATATTTATAAAGGAAACCTTTTTTGAGAAAACCTTTGGGCCCTGTACGAAATCGCATACATTCCTACTATATAGTATGCAAGGCAAGTTGTATGTCCGAATTCTTAGTATGCCAATTAAGAGTTCCCGGATGATCCACTACCCACATCTGGACTTGGAAGTATGCATACGATGTACACTTTACCATCCCATGAGGCCGCAGGATAGATGGCTTTACATACGGAAGTGGCAAAAAAAGCAGACGTGGCATTTTTTTTAAATAGCTTTGAGTGCTTAAAAAAAAAAAACATTGCACCTTGTAGGTAAACATTATCCAACTTTAAATTTGCACTGCTGTGACATTGTAAGTCATGTGTCAATATCAAAATGGCAGGTGTAATGCGTACAAATGTCATTCCTACTACCTGTAACTATACTATAGGAAAGTACTTGTTTAACGGTCAGAAAGCATGTACTTACTAAAATTTAGTACTCCAGTATGCGTTTTTGGTCGGGGTCTAGGTGTCTGTATTTCGCATGCTCGTTAAAACGATTTTGTCTCTTGAACTGACAATAGCGTAAAACAGAATAAAATAAAACTGGCTGGTTGCAAACCACTGCATGGAGTTACCATGTTCATTCACCATTAAAAAAAGTCTTCTATTCTAATACTAAAATATCATGGGGAAATATTGGGGTAGTGGTTTAGATGTTGAACTGCTAATTGAAAGCTCGGGCTTTAATCCCCACAACCACTAAGTTGGACCACTGAGCAAGGCCCTAAACCCCCATTTGTTCAGTTTTACAAGAGATAAATGCAAGTCGCTCTGGATAAGAGCTTCTGCCTAATGTCTGAGACCATTACTATTAGTAATTTCCATTTAAGACAAAAACATGCAGTTAATACACAAACAGCTTGTGAATGTGTGTGTGTGTGTATCCACGAGTGAGAAGGTGTAATACTGTAAATAATAAGGTACAAATAGTGAGCTGATTTAAATACAGATTTAATTTACTGCCATGTCGTCAGTACCCTGTTTTTCAAGCAAAGTCCTGGTAGGCAACCTTTGTTCAGTGATGCACAACACAATAAAAACGGCAAAGAACCAAGTGGCAGTGAGAAATTGTACACAGCTGAAAACAACCTATCTTTATATTCCTGACTAGATTATTAAGCTAGTTGCTAAGCAACACTGGAGTACGTTTAGATTCTGCAGGTGGAGGTGATCACCCCCTGACGTCTTGTTTTAAAAGGAAGTATGAGGGGTGGAATCACATGTTATTTCATAGACAAAAATCATCTAAATAAATCTTCAAAGAAAAGGGGCTTTTTTCCCCAGGTGGGGTGTTTGGCCATTTCTGTTTTTGGACCAGAAAAATATAAAAACAGCATGTGTATTTGTTAGGATAAATGAACATCAGTCACGATTTTTTGCAGTTTCTTCAATGCAGGTGTATAAATACGACAGCTGGCAATTGAGGGAAACTGAGAGAACTTGATGGTATATGAAGAAACACACTGCACAACAATTTTGTTAAATTAGACTAAGAACAGACCTGGAGAGAACACAGACATTACAAACTGCTTTGAATAACTTCTACACTAACGCTTATTCAGTTTTATTAAAGCTTTTAAACCTGAAGATTTTAATACACTGAATAACTACACTATTCCACTAGGGTTAACTGCTGGTGTACTTAAAATAATGTGGGGCAATCTTACAGGCCAAATGCTTATTTAGCACTCGAACAAAAGTGTCTAAGAGACTGGGATGTACAGGGGAATGTCTGTAGAGCAAGATGAGCTCCCAAGCAATGCACATTACCCTGAAACTCCTATCCTGCAGGTAAGATAACACAAAGAATTTTGCTATTGGGATGGTGGGTTTTTTTTTCTAATGAAAGAGACTGGCAAGAGAGCAAGGGAAAGGAAGGGAAAGAGCTGAGCACAGAAGCCGAAAGCAGGATTACTGTAGGCTGCTGTTTCCTAACTGCATACACATACAAAAGAGCCATTGAGTGAAGCAAGACACCTGATAGTGTTTCCCAGGGCAAAGACCAGGAGAATGGACTCCTTGTGAGGTATGCATTCCCGCACAGCTACACTGCTCCTGACCAATGCATGTCTGATTCATGAGATTTGTATGCATAAAAGTAGCATTAATAGTACTGAATAAATCCTGTCTTTATTCAAAATGGTGGTGGTGCTCCTGGTCATTTCCATGACCGTCAACAGCAAAGTGTTGATGGTAGGAAAAGTGGCTGACTATGACTCACGCATACGTGCAGAACCGTTAAAGGTCATACATTAGGAAATAAAATTCCCCCTGATTTAGTGTCATCCAAGAGGCCAGGCTAGGCTACTCTATGACGTAATAAGGTGGATAAGCCCCGCCTACACAGATGAAAATCGATGCCACCGAATGCGAATATGGCTACAAAGATAAATCATTGTGCAGTTTCAAATTGGCAATCAATCAGTTTTTGCACCTTCTATCAGATTAAGTTTGTGTTTACTTCCGAGATGACAATTCACCACGCATATTTAAACAGAAGGTTCTCATGAAAGGGACACACAATTCTCAAAATTATGTTTTTTGACCCCTTTAGAGTTGTTTGTTTTCTGTGTGTGCTTTAGAACATGGTAGCTAGAAGGAAGAATAACCAAATCTCCACCCAATGGCATGAGTCCATTGGTCCAAGAGAACAGTTTATACTTACTGGCTTCTGCTTTGACTTTATCCATCTCAGCCAACAGAGCCACCTCTCGATCCATGAGGCTGTGACGGAGAAGGAAAAAAAAAATAAAAAACAATGTTTGGAATTTGTCAGGGTGGCATCATCAGGTTGTTGCTCAGCACATATTACAATCGAAGGGTTTATTGTAAGGATGTTATCAACGTACTTGTATTCGCTACATTTGTGGATTGTTATGACCTGTGATACTGAGTGATTTCCCAAATGAGTGAATATTCTGATTTGGTATAATATTTGCATGACCTTAAAGCTCTGTTTGCTACTATAAGACCAAACATTTAAACAGGGACAAAAAAAATAGACTAGACAACACCAATGTTATCAATATTATTATAACAGAAGGCTGGAACATACAGCCAGTTAAGGCTTAACTGTTATCGCATAAACATGGTTGCCAAGTCACAATTAAAATAGGCTAAAACCTTTTTAGCAGTAAGATCTGACACACCACCATTTAGCACTAAGAGATCATTTTACTTATCAATGCCAAATACAGAACTTGGCTAGTTTATTATTAATGTTCTTGCTGACAAATGGTTAACCTGATATGTTGACATGACCCACAAAGAGGTTGTATTTTTACAAATGTGCTGAGTTTTACTGAAACTTTGATCACAGCTGGTAAGTTCTAAATCTAACTCTAGCTCTTCAGAGAAGAACATAAAAAACAACAGAATTTTGACCATAGCGGTACTGATCTTTGGCAGATGTGTGCAGGACAAGTATTTACCAGCTTTGAAGCTCAGCAAAGGTCTGTTTCATCCTCTTGATGGAGGAATCCATCTCCTCCTTTACCACTACTCTGTATCGCGTCAGAGATGCTGTGCACCGCTGGAGATCCTTCACTGAGCGGTCAATGTTTGGGGCTGGAAAAGAAAGCAAGAGAAAAACAAAACTAATGTTCATACACAAACATTGATGGTCCTTGTGTGAACTGCTTCATTAGGAATTAACATGCATATGGATTTACAAATATTTGTATCTGACAATTTTTTTTGTTTGAATTTGTCTCTATACATCACTCCAACGGACTGGAAATAAAGCAATTCAGATGTGCTTAAAGTGTTAATCGTCTAAATTGATTCAGGGGGTTTAACAAAACTTCTTGAAATGTTTTTACAGGAATTTTCAACTTAAGTTCAAAAGGCAATTATTAGAATAAAAAAACCCAAGAATTTGGCAAATTTCTAAAAAAGGGGAAAGCACTAAATCAGCAACACAAAAAGGCTAGATAATGAGGGATTATTTATCTGTTAAAAAAAGGATGATCCCTGATAACCTTAAGATCTAGCTACGATCGATGAGTTTGGCTCACCATTTTAAGGTCTACAATGTAAAAATGGTTTCATGGATGTACCACAGGATCTATCTTCCTCAAAAGCATCTAAAAAGACTCGTTTTAGAAGATGCTTCTTCGGAAAATTAAAATGCTACTAATAAAAATGGGTCAGTGGTGTTTACTGATGATCTAAAAGAACAGGGCAAACCCGTTAACCTTTCAGTTCAGATTCAGTAAACGCTTTAAAATACAGTTGGATAAGGCAGAAAAACCCATAAACCATAACTGAAGGCAGCAGCAGCTGCAGTAAAGGCATGTCAAAGCATAACAAGAGAGAAAACGCAGTATTTAGTAAGATCTGAGATCCAGAATACAGACTGACTGGAACAATTGGTTTAAATCCAACTATCACAATATTCTCCTTATTATTTTAATTATGTTCGTTTGTCCATGTGGCACATTTTCTCTCCACTGCTAAGGTTGAGAGTTTATTTTTTGCAAGTTCTAGGCTAGTCTGATATGCTATGGAAGAATGAGTGTAAGGCAAGGGAGGGAACAACATTGCAGGTCCACAAGGATACCCAGGCACAGATGGAAATCAGGCCTGTTTTCTATGTTTGGCAGGGTATCAATCAGCCACATGCAAAAGGCCACAATTATGAGGTACACTGATTTAACCACAGAGTTACAGAGATAGAACTCATCAGAGACAGTCAAGTCCCTGTAGCGACACACAGATCCACTGTGTAATGTGCAGTGTGTTGACAAACTGCATAACTGATGCTAAAAGAACACCTTCCTCTCATATCTTCGCTTTCTGAGGTTGCTGGAGCTTAACATGCACACACACACACTTACTCTCTCTGATGCCCATGAGAACATTTCAGTCTCTTGGCTGAGGTTTGTGGTAAATAACAGAAGCACACCAACACCTGGTCCCTCAGCATCAAACCCTTCGAGTGTTTACTGATTTGTAGCAGGCAATTATATTAACACCCTCTAAGTAACATTGAGTAACATTAAGTAACTGAGTAATACGGTAAATATCTTGCAATTTACATGAAGAGGGTAAAAAAGCATTTTAAACAGAGCTCTGCTTTACAAACCTTGCATCCAGAATAACACTACTGAAAAGGGCGACACCTAGACTACAGACACATTGCAACAAAACATACCTGTTTATCTCTCTTAGTAATCCTTCCTGTCATATCAATCTACCCAAGGCTCATGTTCCTTTCTTTTCTGCCAATCTTATATTTCTGACAGGATAAATTTAGGGCGGTGGTTTGTGGGCTAGTAAAAGCTTACTGAACATCAAAATTTTGGGAGGAGGAAGGCTGAAAATCTATTTTAAGTTGTTTCCATTCTATTCGACTGCTTTTCTCTGTCCCTAAATAAGATTATCGCTTACCAATCTTTTTGGCTGCTGATGAACCCTGTCCATCATCAGGTGGAAGAAACGGAGCGTTGTGAGAACCGGCAGGTGGTCTCAGACGGGATTTGTTTCCTCGAGAACTGTGTTGATTCTGTCGAGCGGCGTTATTGGTGGTTTGCTGGGGAGATGGACTCGAAGCTGGGGCTAAGCTTTTTTGAGTTTCTGCTTCTCTACCTGAATGAAGACAAACAATATACATGACAAATCAAATAAAAATGAGGACACACCTGTTTCCAGGTAGGTTTTATGTGCTTTTACATCCACAGCCTTAACTGTAAAAGATTTATTATTATTAAATTTTGTTTTTCGGTTTGAGCCCAGTCAACCAGAGATTGCAGTTTGCATTATGGGGTACCAGAATTTAAAATTCAGACAAGAAGACATTTAATTAAATGCTGGTACCAAAGTTACTAGCCTGGACATTGCCTTTAACTTTTTTTTAAATAAAAGCAATTCTTTTTCCCTCCTGAGACAACTTAAAGCTGCAAGTCGCCAAGGATCTCAAGATACAACACAAATCACATAAAAATACACTACAAATGCTTGCTTGGCCATATGCGTCAGAGGCAAATACAGGAGCGGATGAGGAAGTCATTTGACAATATATTAATGTAAATCCATTTAAAACATAATTATGTTAAACCATAAATACTACACATTATTGGTACACACACTTGTAAAAAAGGTGTATCAATATTTTTACACAGTTTTACAATATTACAGTTTTAAAAGCTTTCTATGGCTCTGCTCCAGAGTACATTGCATACTGCACTGCATATTTTGGCTAGACCATTAGGATCATTAGTTTGCCGTTACCATGTCACTGGAACAGTCTCCCATTGGTAATCAGATTTGCCTCTTATCAGCTACAAACAGCTGATTTCCTTTCCTTTTTTTTAATTTTCTTAAAAATAGAACATTTTTTGTCAGGTTCAAAGTCTGTAGTTCTAAAGGTCCTTTTATTGTGGAAAACTTGCTGACACACACACACACCCAGAGGCATAAAATAAACTTTTGATTTGAATTAACACCACCAACAAAGCAGATCTGTGCTATAAATCTGGTTTAAAGTGTATTACTTCTAAAGTGTGCAGCTGACCTATAAACCATCATTGCACAGGGATGAAGAACATTTTCTAGTTGTGGACATCATGCCTACTTGTCATGGAGAGTTCAGGTGTAGCAGGTTCCAACTCCAGTTCGGCTGCATCCAATGATACCGAGTCCAGCTGTTCGCTCAACGAGTCCAGAGACTCGCCATCAGCTGAACCGTTGGCATGGAAACCGTTAACAACCCCGGAACACACAGACGAGACAGATTCAGGAGCAGGATCTACAGGAGCTTCTGGCTGGGGTTTGGGCTTCTTTTTCTTTTTAGGCTGTTAAGTAAAAAATTGATTTATTTACAAAATGAATAACTTGCACTTAAATAAAGAGGGAAAAATTGCATAACTCTGTCAAAATGTATTTTTGAATTATTTATTACAATAACCAAAAATTCCAACACACTAGCAATACACTAAATTTAGCTACAAAGTGCTTTAGAGCAGGCTGTGACGCAAGAATTTATTCATCACACGCACCTTCTTTTTACCGGTGACATTCCATTCCTTCAGGATCTCTACTGCACTGCCTGAGGGTGAACAAATAAAAAAAAAAAAAAAAAGAAAGAATGAAGAATGAAAATAATTTATTTGTAGTTAAATATACTTGATGCACTGTACAACAGCAGCCAATGGCATTTGAGTAAAATGTAAACACTTGCACAGCTTGTGGGCTTTGCAGCAGAATTGGAATATTAACATTTAACTATTTAACATTTAAACTGTTTTTAGGAAGCAGATTTCTAAACTTTTCCTTTCTGTCAGGTTGGTGTAAAGGTGTTCTTTTCTTACTATACTAACAATCTATTAAGTGACGCTTTACAAAAGCTGGTCTGGGTGTGTGAAAGAACAAAAGGTTAAAGCTGGGGCGTCTTTTTACAAGCAACGCTTTCGTCAAAATTCCTGACGCACATTCCAGCTGCCTATGACGAGGTATATTTAGGTTTAGAAGAAAAAAAAACCCAGCATGCACACACACAAGCAAGCCGACGCTACTGTCGTTCAATTTTTAGACTTGGTTTTGCATTTCAAAGCTACAAATTCGGAAGCTGTACCTTCGACAAAGGCCTGCACGGCCCGATCCACGCTGTTCTCAAAGTGCTGCAGGACCAGGGCGATCTCATTATTGCTCTTGTTAGGAACCACTGCCCTCACTGCATTGATCTAGTGGGAAACAGAGAAATGAGACTTGACTTTGAAGAGAAATAACTAAAAAAAATAGTAAAGTATATAAAATGGTAAATGCTCAAATTATAATAAAACAAACAAAATTTAGTTTAAAACATTAAATTCAGTCCTTTCAGTTATTGTTTAATAGCATGCAATTTAAAATAAAATACGCCTCAGTGTAATTAAAAAAAAATAAAAAGTTTAATGCATTAAAAACTAGAAAATGTTATTACTTTGTACCAATTCAGTTGCTATTATATATCATATCACTGATTGTATAAGAAATAAAATACATGAGGCTAAGATTTATTTGATAATACAGTCAGAGAGCCTAAAACAAAAGAAGGATAGCTGGGAAACACCACCACAGCGGCACAAATACACAGGCCGCGAAAAAAAACATGCACAAAACACTAAAAAAAAAAAGAAAACGACTGCCCTTATTATAGGCTCTGAGAAAACAGATTTTCAGGTCTTAAATTCCATGAAGTAAAAGATGAAGAGAAGAGAAAACAATGCATTACCTTTTCTTTCATCTTTTCAAACGTGCCTCCTTGGGACATGACCATTTTGGAGTGCGTGTCAAACTCCACCCCTGATGTATCTATTAAAAGACAGAAAATAAAAAGGAAAGCATGGAGTTAATAGTTAGGGCTACGCTGTAGCCTGAGGATTTAACACTTGGCAAGAGGACATGGGAAAAGAGGGGATTTTCCTCTAAATATGTAGGTCAGCAGCACAGCTCAGGGAGAAGGAAGGCAGAAGGAAGGGACAGAGACCATTTTAAAAGGTTTCAGCTGCTTTATTTTAAACATTTTTTTCCTCGCATTCACCAACATGAATTTACTAGACATCGAAAAGGGCCCAGAACTTCTAAAAGGTAACTTTGGATCCTTTTTTTTTTTTTTTTTTAACAGAAAACTTTTCCAGTTTATTTAATTTTACAGTAAAGCAGAAAAACAAGCAGGCACAGGAAGACATGAACAGTCATGCAAAGCCTATACTTACCCACAGTCATCCAGATACAACTTCCAAAACACAGATCCTGAAACTCAGTCCCATCCCAACCCAAACCTCCTGCTGCCCCCTTTTCCCTCCGCCCCAACTCTCCCTCCCTTTAGCTTTTTTTTTTTTTTCTTTTTAAGAGTTTCTCAATTCCTTACACAGAGCCGGAGCTGTATTTCACAAAGGGGTGCATGTAGATAGAGGCTAAAAACAAGCTATCATAATTCCATCTATAAAGCTTTTTGTTTAAACAAGCAAAATGAGCAAAGATTTATAAGCGCAAGTTTCCACACTCACGCAAGTATTCACTCTGCAGTATAGCTAAACTGAACATTTCTGATTTTTTTTTCATTAAACCTGCAAAAATATAAACCTAAAAAAAAAAATTGGTTAGATTCACATCTAACCAATTTTTTTTTTTTAGGTAAAAGACCTGCTGACCTGGTTAAGTCGGTTGGTCTGACCAAGACCCCCTTTTTGTAAATAAAGCATGTTGTTTTTGACAAAGTCTGCATGTCGATGTCCAACATTTTAGCTTCAATCCATGTTCCCTTCTTACAACACATGGAAATCACTTCATTTAAATCTGTCTGGTGCCAAAAGTTCAAATAAAAAAAAAGCCAAAAAAATAACCATTACATTTGATTCAACAGTTTCAACCCACATACTGTAAGAAGTAACAACCGTCATCTAGCTACATGTATTGAAATATCCATTTAAATATGCATAATATAATTAACAATTTTAATGTTGCATCCTAAGATTAATATTTATATACTGATAAAAGCAATAGTCGGATATATAGTATTAATGATCAGACTGGTATGTATATTGGTGCAGTTTTAATATGAAGATTTATATTAAGGCTCCGTTTCGAAACACAAGCTGGGACATAATTAACAGAAGCAGCTTCACGGTTTGCCACCAGGTCACGTGATGTGGTAAGGTTAGGAGTTTAAAGGTACAATAGATGATCGTCGTCAGAAACATTTTTTGTTCTGCTGGATGAATTCTTTTCACATTCCGATAGCAATCATTAAGTTAAGCGGTATAAAAATGTATTCATATGTATTAGTATATTACGTGGAAGGCGTAGGATCAAGAAATATTCATCCAATTAAAATAATCGGTCAGAATATTATGATAGGCGTTCCTACCTGCCGATCAACATGCATATTTGCTCGTCATCGGGGGCAGTGGTGGTGGCTCAAATGGTTAAGGTTGCTGAGTTGCTGAAGACCAGAAACAACCTGGGTTTCAAGCCCCACCACCAGCAAGCCAGCCACTGTTGGGTCCTTGAGCAAGACCCTTAACCCTTCCTGCTCCAGGGGCGCTGTATCATAGCTGACCCTGCGCTCTGTATGCGTGTACATTGGCTCTGTACACGTACCTTGCACAATGACAGTAAAAAAATATTTGCGGGTAGAGTGGGGACATATACTTTTACCGTTCTCATTTTTTCAAGATGTCCTACTGCACCTTTAAGAGAACTGTGTTAAAAGTAGTTGGAATGAGTTTTATGCAACTTGAAATCAATAATTAGGTCAAATGGTTAACAGCTTCGCGGTCAGAAATCCAGATGTGGAATTTGGTCAGATTCTTCCTAAATAAAGAATTCTTTTTAAAGTTAGTAACAGTAAAATTTTGTCAAATGAAAATGCTTCTCTATTAATTGTTTTTGATCGTACTAATATCTGTTTCTTTTTCTCCACCTAAACCTGAAATCTGGCAATATAACGTGATGACCCAAAGCATTGTTCCAAATATACCAAGGAATTCATGCACAGACACAGATACAATGTTCTAGAATGGCCATCCCAGTCCACAGACTTAATCATCATCAAAAATCTATGGATTGATTTGAATAGGGCTGTCCACGCTCGCCAGCCATCAACCCTGACTGAACTGGAGAAATTTTGCAAAGAGGTACAAAATACCTGCAGGCAGAATTCAGGGATTTATCACTGGCTACACAAAGCGTCTACAGAGTGTTATTTTAGCAAAAAGGTAACTCCACTAAATTGCACCTCTGTTTTTCTCTTATGATTTACATTGCATTGTATCTGTTGATTATATTCCAGAACTGAAATGTTGCTGTTTCAATAAGCTATAAATTATATCCAAATGACGTTGCCACTTGGAAAACTCAGTAGATTATACATTGAATTTATGATCATTTTATTAGAGGTGCCTAAACTTTTGCATGAAACTGTAATAGCTAGAACACATACGCCTTGTTTAAACAAAAAAATAAACCACAAAGTACCCACAAGCCTATCTAGCTGTAAAAATCCTTTAAAAAAAAAAAGTTGTACAGATGTGGTAACCCTACTAATTTACATTATGCGAATTGAAAAAATAGGAAAACTGAGGCAATATAGACCTTTAGAATGCTTACTTTGTAAAAAAACAAAAAAACAAAAAAAAAAACAGAGAGAGAGAGCGAGAGAGAGATAAGACAGACATGGTTAGTCATAACCTTCCAGACTGTTGGGAATGCACGTCAGCAGTCAGCAGGGCAAAGGGCATTCAAACAGAAGCACCGCATTTATTTCACTATACGAGGTTTCGCCTTGAGGTCTTTTGAATGCTACTTTTACTTTCAAGCACAGTGGTCTGATTACTGCAACGTTTTAGGAAGTGAGTGACAAAAGTTAGTAGTGCCCCCCTCCCCTCCCACCCCAAACTTCTACCTGGAGGCATTTGCAAGCGCATTTAAATACAATTTGGCACGCAAAATGCAAAACGCCTAAAGCAGTCAGGTGCTAGAGCAGCGCTCCAACAGACTCAGCCTTATGATACACTAAAGTGTATTACAATTTTAGCTGTATATCTTAGGCTGCATTATTCTATACTCGACATACAAGAAACTTTTTAGTTTGCATGCTGAAATTTCTACAATTTGGGGAATTTTTACGCTTCAGTAAACTCCTTTTGCAAAAAGGCGGTTCAACAAACACGACAGTAAAAACAACCAGTCTTTCTTCAAGCTTGCTCGGATTTCGGCATGCAAGTAAAGTCTGGGCTTTGAACTGGTTGATTGCTGAAGAGCTACATGACAGGAGCTACTGGCTGTTATACTACTGCTCTGAAGTCAGAATGCAGGCAATTTACTACAACTGACCTGATGGAATGGATTGTTACAATAAGACTTATAGTTTTTTAAAATGATGTATAGCAGACAGATAAATAAATCTGTAAATCAGTCAGTAGTGGTCTTTATATTATGCATAGCTCTAAATTTTTAGTTCAGAATGATCCTAACCATAAACAGTAACTCTGTAAAGCTGGATAAACCTGAATCTGAAATAAACTCTTTACGCTTGGATAACAGAGGAATTCTGATTTGAAAAACTATAAAACATTTGCAGCCATTTATGCACATCTGTAACCGTTTAACAAAAAAAAATCCTCTACAAATGGTAGATTTATGCTTCGTTTCCAAAGAAAGGAAATTTCTTACTTGATATTTCAGACTCATCCCAAAGCGTCCCCTGTGCTTGGCTCGCTAAAACATGAGATATTAAAAGGGGCGTGACAAGATGGCATAAGATACATTGAAGAGGATATCATCACACTCATAACATCGACTGGTCTTGTGAGAATGTGACGCTATTGACGTGATCGAGTGTGAAGGAGATGTAACAATAGAAGATCAAACATTTAAATCGTTTGTGTGGCAACATTTTGGTTTCCTGGTGAAAATAAGAAACAGCAAAAAAAATGATAGATGCAGATCAAGGTTTTAGTGGACTGGAAGGTTTTCAGGAACAGAAAGAATGTGCAGATGATAACCTGTCCTCATTATTAAGCTAGGAACCCTGGAGCTGTATAGCAGCATATAAAGACACCATGCTTCCAAAAAAAAAAAAAAAAAAAAAAAAAAAAAAAAAAAAAAAATCACACGATGATGAGAATTCGGAGACAGTAAATGGTGTTCTAAACCATTCCAAATGATGTTTCATCGTCTAAAATACTTGACAAAAACTCAAGTAGTGACCATGGATAGTGGTTGTGTTTTGTTTTATCATTTACAGCACAGATTTGTTAGTTTGGTTAATGTTATATGCTGCCTATTCCCATATTTTAGTCAACTACAGAGTGGAAGCTGATCTAATATAATCTACTAAATTAACCTAATGCATTAAAAAAAAGCTTATGAAAATCTCTTTCGAACATAATATCTAAAAGGAGAAAGTCAAGTTTGTGCCCTCAGCAAACATCACACATAATAAAGATCATCAAACTAACCCCTTATTTATTTCTCAGCGCAAAACAGCTTAATATTACTTTTTATTTTCCTTCTTAAGCCTGCTTATCATCAATCCAGCTAGTAAAAACTGTTAACCAAACTGGCCCGCATGTGTAGTGTACCGGGTAATCATCTTCGGAACAAGTACCACTCATGTAATACAACATATTTAGTGGTAGCTTAGTTGAAAAGACACGGAAGGACTGTTCAATGGGTTTAAAGTACTTAAACGAGGCCTTTAAAACCTCAAGTGCTTAAAAACAAATTATATAATGCATGCAAGTTTGAATAGGGGCGTTTAACGCATGCCATAATTAAGGTGTGTCGCATGTTAACTAACAAACAGTTAATTTGAAAATAAACATGCATTACACAACACTATAGTTATTCAACACACATTTTTTGCATTTATATTACAAACAAATACAGCTGTCTTTTTGTATATTGTAAAGTTCTTTAAATATATTTTGTACAGTGTTATTTTTTTATTTTTTGTCATTGTCATTCTGTTTTGTGATTTGGAAGCCTCGGTCCATAAAACAAATCCCTTGTATGTGTAAACATGCCTGGCAATAAAGTCCATTCTGATTGTTGAAGCATAGTCTGTGTACTAAATGTCTGTATTAAGCAGGTTTTACACCGTGTGATTTTGGCCCAAGTCAAACTTCTAAAAGATTTTTATAATCCTATGCTAACATCTGTTGTCTTTGACCGCTAGTTCTGACTGCTAGTTATCTTTTCCAACAGCCGATTAATGGCCGCTACGGTAAGTTTTTTCCAGATTTCAGACACTTAACAGCTGACTGACCTCTCCTACAAAGACCGTCAAGCAAAGAACCAATATGGTGCAATTAGAGCAACAAACCACAATGGGAAAATGTTAAAACCAGTCCGGAGGACAAAACAGCAAGAAGTAACAAATTAAAATAAGCCATGAGGAAAAATTACTCGTCCCTGATGCCCGAAACTAAACTTAAGCCCTAAACTGCTGAAGGATTCTGACCAAAACATACGGTAGCCACTAACGGAACAAAACTTTATAATTTCTCTGGAGACGTCTATTAAAATCACAGACCATGGAAGTCAAGGCCATGTGATAACACAGTGTGCTGGCATCTTACATTTGACACGTCAAAGTTGTTTGTACAGTAAAGAATGTGGCCGCCCTTGGGCATCACAAAACAAAAAAAGTCTAATTCTAGTTACACAACCTAGTACCTTCCGGTGTTATGTATATTTATAGCTCAGGTTAAGACGTACAAAGTTTGCATATACTGTACTACAGGAAATGGACACTTCTTTTAAAAGACACACCTTAGGTAAAATATGGTTTGTGCATAAAGTACACAAACCCAAACAGAGGAAACATACAGCACAGAACAATATTGCTTACGTGACTTACCCTTGTGACTGTTCCTTTTCGCCATAGTCCACTTCTCCGGCAGCTATAGTGGACTTCAGTCTTTAGACTTGTCTGTTATTCTGTTATACACAAAATGAAAACAGCATGTTAAATGTGATTTAACACTTGGTGCACAGACCCTATAAACACGTAGTTATTTTTTTCTGTACTTGATTTGGAAGGGAAAAAAAAAAACCCCTTTAGTATTTTTGGAGCTTTCTAACACCGTCTGTCTTTTTGCTCTTCCCACATTTCCTTTTCTCCCTCTCTTCCTCTCACCCCTTCTGCAAATGCTTGCGTGTCAAAATGATAGGCCGCTGTCAGCCCAGGGTCACGTTAGGACACCGACGCCAAACTTCCACATCCACACTTGGTTATTTCCTAAACGCTAACACTCACTTAGACTTAGTCTTGACACATGCTTTTAAAAACGCTGCTAGAAAATTCTGGAAAAGGCACAAACGGCCTCCCTTTCAGGTTCCTTATCCCAAGAGTATTTTATGTCCACGACGTATAAAAGGAGCCATTGAGCTCGTCTGTTCGTTATAAATGACTTCTGCAGATAAATATGCAAGCCGGTTTAAGGAAAATCCGACAACTGGGCTTCAGAAACTGAGATATTTTAGCATGTAATGGGTCTGTAAGCCTCAGTATAAAAGTATCTCCCTAGTCTTTCCCTTTCCATGCTTAAAATAATCATGATGCAAATCAGAGGAGTTATTTGTCCGAGTGGCATGTAAAGCTGGACACATTAATCATCACCTTTAAAATTCTAAGCATCATTTTTTTTTGTGTGGATTTTGTTTCTTTACATAAACCCAACAGCAGAACAAATTTTTTCAGTTAGGATAATCAAGCCTGCTTAATTTCCAGACATGCACTGAACCAACAAATAAAGGAAGAAACTTTACCTTTACCGTTAGGAAATTACCCGCAAACCTGAATTCACTTTCCCATTTCCGTTTTTTTACCGCGTTTAAAGCCAAAAAAAAAAAAAAAAAAAAAAAAAAAAAAAAAAAAAAAAAAAACTCTCCACGTCACCGACTCCCTAAGCAAACCGGCACCAATCAAAAAACCCTATCAGCTTCCTTTATAATCCAAACATGACACAGGCTTAACTTTCTTTTTCCTCTACTTACTGTGGCAACTATGGGAAAAGAAACTTAAAAACACACACCCCCTTTCAGAGTTCCGGTTCTATTTGCAAGTAAACTCAGTGCAGTACGAAGCTGGCACCACACCTGTACGCACGTCACACACCTGAACAGAGCTGAACGAGTGACGTCAGAGACGGAGCTTGTATTTAAACCAAAAGGTAAATGAAGCAGCTGTTTAACAAGGAGGAGGAACACGCATCCAAACCCATGTTGTAAAATCAAAATAGTGAACGGCAAATTAGACCTGCACAAACTTACCTTAATCAAATAAATAGAGCCATGTAATTAATTTTTTTAATTAATGAATTACTTAAATTAATTCCTTTTGGCCACTCCTATGTAGGGGCATGGAATACAAGTGCCAAATAAGTGAGAATAGTGAACCGAACGATCCAAAAATTGGAGAAACGATTCCTAAAAAATGTGAAGTAATGGCAGATTTCACGAATGTAATCCTGCCAAATGTGAACACCTGGGAGATGAATGGGACCATGTGTGTGTGTGTGTGTGTGTGTGTGTGTGTGTGTGTGTGTGTGTGTGTGTGTTGTGTGTGTGTGTTCTGGAATAGAAATACGTCTAAATAAATGTATGCAAAAAATTGGATTTTTAAAAACAAAAAAAAAAAAGAAAAGAAAGAAAATAATCTTTCGACAGAAACAAAACATTTACATTTGACACCAATTAGCAAAGTGTGTCTTAATGGAAAAGCAAAAATATAAACAATCATTAAATAATTAGAAGTATCATTAGTCCCTAATTAGGGAGTCTTGATAAAATGTGTCACCATTAGGGTTCGAGATGCCATAATTGTGGCATTCCCTCAAAGCTTTCTGGTGTCGTATCTGCATTTTTTAAATAGTTAATTATTTAAAAAGCACTTTATGAAGGGCTGAAATGGCTGAATGTTGCTGAAAAATGCATTATCTGCTTTTTGCCCCTGAGAGCTGGCTATCTGACTGAATAGCCGAACAGCACACACCCAATGATAAAATCTTAAACGTCAGCAAGAGTGATTTTCTTTCAACACCACAATCTAATACAAAGTTACATTTAAAAGATTGTAAATCTATTTATATTTGTGTGTGCATATGTAAATTTTTCCCCTGGTCACACAGAAAGAACCTCTACTGTGGAGTAATAGCCACGTACACTAAAGCCTTCCTTTTACATTGTAAAATAAATGTACTTTATTAAAATTAATAACAAAAAAAAAAAAGAATCCCCGAAAACATTAGAAGTGCTTTAGAGCAATCCGGAACATAAACAAACACATTAATCCAGTGGCGTAATTTACATTTACATTTCCGGCATTAACCAGACGCCCTGATTCAGAGCGACTAACATTTATATCTCATTTATACAACTGAGCAATTAGAGGTTAAAGGCCTTGCTCAGGGCCCAGCAGTGGTAGCGCTGAGGAATTGAACCCATAACCTCACGGTTACCAGTCCAACACTTAGCAGTTGTGGCTCAAATGTTTTAGTTGCTGAATTGTTGATTGGAAGACCAGAAAGACCTGGGTTTAAGCCCCACCACCGCCAGTCAGCCACTGTTGGGCCTGTTCTGCTCCATATCTTAGCTGACCCTGCGCTCTGACCCCAACTTTCTATAATATATACAATAATATAAAGAAATTAGATAGATAGATAGATAGATAGATAGATAGACAGACAGATAGATAGACAGATAGACACATATACAGATAGATAGATAGATAGATAGACAGATAGATAGATAGATAGATAGATATAGACAGAAAGATAGATGGATGGACAGATAGACAGACAGACAGACAGACAGATAGATACCTCCAACTAAACAAAATAAATAGTCTGGAGTGCCTACAACAACAAATCTACATTCAGTGTAGTTGTATTTATTGTGTGTTTGGAAAACGTGTCTTCTTCACGTACGATGTGTTTCATATGTAAATGATCGGGACTAATTAATCGGGAATGATTAATATGCGAATATAATTTTTGACGCCATCTGGCGATCATCGGCGCCGTTTTTCCGCATGCATTAGCATTAGCTTCTTTCCCCTGGAAAAAAAACCCCTTACAGTTGGCAGCTCTAAATCAGTCCTGATTCCCTGAGACTGCCAGCTCAACACCCATCATCAATCACACTTTAGAACTTTCTCTTCCTGCAGCACATTTAGAAAAACAACCCCATCACTTTCGACTAGCCTCTCATCTAAAAATGCCGTTTTCTTTAAAATTACATCAAAACGAAATGCCTTTAAAACAAAATACGACGATTTAAAAGTCACGCATAAAAAAGCCCATCCCAAGTCATTCAAAGACAGAAAAAAATAAACAACATATTTATAGCTATATTAATTTACTTATTTTGTGTGTTTTTAGTTTTATTAAACCAGCCCGAAAAAAACTCAAGTTGTAGTAGTGCATGATGGTTCGCCATCTTAGCGAGCTAATCAGCTAGCATTTCTACCCAATGCGTAGTTTCAGTACCGGAGCTCGTTTTAGCTAATCTGACTGCCGATTCGAGTCGAATTCCATTTTAATACCTGCCGCGTTTTATATTTTATTTTTTTTTATTTAAAAAAAAAACACAACGTAAAAAAATACCACAATTTGCTATAACCCGAAGCAAAAAGTACCGACCATTAGATAACTATGCTAGCTCATGGCTAGCTGGCACAATCTCTCGTACAATACAAGCAGTATCTTAGCAACGCTTTACTGTTGGCTAGTCGGACAATTCAGTCTGTTAGCATCTCGATGTTTATTTATAGAGTTGCGTTGAGAATAAAACTAATAAACACCCCACACACACACGTGTGTGTGTACGCAGCGCAAGATGATTAAATAATACAGCTTGATGTTTCCACTTTATATGAATGATCGTTTATAGATCTATTCTATTCCCGTCGTATCGCCCAGACTGCAGTGTGTCTGCTACAGTGCTGTGTACAGGAATCGCCTTTAATTCATCGAACTAACTAAAGCAAATTCCGCCATCAAGCATACACAATTCTGCAAGCGGAATAAACCGATCCTACCTGGAGTCTGGAGTAACCCGGGGGTTAATTTAAAGCGTCTGCACGCTTTGTGAATCGCGCTTGCCTTTTTTTTCCTCTTCTTTCACACTCACACACACTTACGTACGTACGTACGTACGTCTCTCAAAGCAGGTCCGACGCGTCACTTCCGAAAATCGCAGACTTCCAGCATCCGCTTATCAGTCGCCGCGTCTGTGCGGCTCTTATCCGCTCCTAATACCGCAATTAACATTTAGACACTGATCTCCTAAATTACATCCAGAATCATCCAAATCTGATTCTTCTTACTGAGGATAGATCTTGTTTTGGTCTGGTGCTGTTAAAGGTGTCACGGTTTGATTTGATATTCATGGTACGATAAACCGGTCAAAGACATCATAGGTTTCGATATTAATCCAACAGTAAAAAAAAATTAAAGACTAGCAATATGAACAATAAGAATCTTCTTTTGTATTTCCTTTGTTTTTTGTTTTTTTGTTTGTGTGTGTGTGTGTGTGTGTGTGTGTGTGTGTGTGTGTGTGTGTGTGTGTGTGTGTGTGTGTGTGTGTGTGTTGGGCAGTACAGTGGCTTGGTGATTAGCATTCTTGCCTCACAGCAAGAAGGTCCCAGGTTCTATTTCCCGGGCCTCTCTGTGTGGAGTTTTCATGTTTTGTTCTGTGTATGTTCTCATATCATCCGGTTTCTTCTCACAGTCCAAAAACATGGATGTTAGGTTGATTGGTGATTCTAAATTGCCTATAGGAGTGAGTGTGATTGTGTGTGTGGCCCTGTGATGGACTGGTGACCTGTCCAGGGTGTATACACACACACACACACACACACACACACTTTTCACCCTTTTAGAGACTGCTGGCAGCAAACCTATTATTCTGCAAACTAAAAGAAACACTGAAAAACAAAACATCCGGTTGATTATATCGTTTTTAGAAAGCTAATAATTTCCAGAAATATTTTTTTTCTTCATAAAAGCTTTCACTGCTGAGCTTTAGTTTGAGTCACATGTCCGTATGAGTATTTAAACAAGAAAAATATAATTCATGGAAATCTTTTAGTCATTTAGTGAAACTGTCATTTGTTTTAATTCATCGTTTACACACTATTCTTTGATTAATCTATTAATAAGCATTTTTATTGGCATAAAAATAAATTAAGCCGCATCCACTTTAATCTTTTATTGACATTTCCCTGATTTTACATTTTAAGTCAGAAAAACTTCCACATCAGTCTTTTAGCCTTTAATCTTATCGTTATCATCCACTTACATTCTTTCACGTGTTACCCTGATTGTTCACTTCAAGACAAAATAACTTTCCGGGCAATCTTTTAGACTTTACCCTCATCGTTGATTCCTAGTCTAAATAAACTCACTTCTGGCTTTCAGCCATTAACCTGATTGTGCACCCGGCTGTTCATTAGAACTTTGATGAAGGATTTTTATCAACCAATGAACAAAATCTATGAAACTGTAAATCCTGCTTTTGTGAATCATTTTTGATCAGTTTGGTTTATGTCAAAAAAATAAGAAGAATAGTAATAGTATTATGCTGTTGAAAAATAATCTAGTTATCGATTTATTTATTTATTCTATGGAATTGTGCAACTCTCCTGAGCTAAAACCAGATGTTTAGTTTAGTTCTCTTCAGCAACAGTATGTGTATTTGTTTCTGTGTGTATACTAAAGCCAAAGCACACATTCTTTATCAACAGGTCAGTAATTTATTAAACATAAACCAACATGTTATTTATTGTACTTATTTTAAATCCAATAATTTTTTTTCTCACAGCAAAATAAATCCAATAGTAAAGTAGATTGTACAACAACAACAATCTGCTTTTGAAATTAGAAATTACCCCCTGCTATCACTGTTACCGATGACAGACAGACAGACAGATAGATAAATAGATAGATAGATAGATAGATAGATAGATAGACAGACAGACAGACAGGCAGGCAGGCAGGCAGGCAGCCAGCCAGCCAGACAGACAGACAGACAGATAGATAGATAGATAGATAGATAGATAGATAGATAGATAGATAGATAGATAGATAGATAGATAGATAGATAGATAGATAGATAGATAGATAGATAGATAGATAGATAGATAGATAGATAGATAGATCTGGAGTACACTTTATACACAGTGTTAAGCTTAACAGCATAAGATAAAATGTCAAGGAACAATGGAAGTTATTTTAAGTTATTAAAAGGTGTCTTTTTCACAAAAGGTCCCAAAATATGTAGATTTACTTTGAAAGCTAGAACCATAATTTTCCATAAGGATATTCTATTCTCTTCTAAAGGCCACATGTTTCAGCATGTAGCTGACAATGTGGGTGTAATTAACCTTTAACCGTGCTATTGATTAAAACTGTAAGAAGAGGAGGGAGGAGGAGGCTTTGTTGCAATGGAAACTGATTACAGACTCATTTTATATAAAACAGTTTTTTCAACATAAATAGACTTCACAAATAAAAACATTGAAGGCATTGTTGATTTGTGCATGCTTTATTCACAGGAAGCCTAAAGCTGGATAATAATTGCTTTTTCGACATTTTCTTTGTGATGGCAGTTTCTATTCATCCTGAGGTCCATGACTAACGAAACAAATTTGACCCAGAAGTGGGGCAGTTTTTCATCTTTCTTGGGAAAACCGACAGCCAGATACATATGAAGCATGTTTCCTTGTTTGAGTAGAATGGTCAAAGTGTTTTGTTTTGAATGTATTAATTTCATTTCCTTGTAAAGAATATAACACGCCATTTTCACCCTTTCGATCTCATTTCAAAGGTATAATTTTTGGCATCTCTGTTGCAGCAAGGATCAAATTATATCCTGGAGTTTGTGACATATGAATAGAGTTCACTGTACAGGCCTGCTGGACACACTTTCCTGGCAGCTAAGGTCTTTAACTTTAGGGCTGTTGACATGAACAGTGTTTAAAAGGGGATATCTGAAAAAAGCCATACAATTTTTTATAAAATTAACACAATATTTTCCCTGATAATTGGTTAATTTTATAATGACGTCACTCAGTTACTTACTGTTTCTAGTTACTGAAAAGTATAAATAATTACTTTTTAAACAGTGAAATTACAGTATATTCATTCATTCATTCATTTATTTAATATACCTGCTTATTTCCTAATTCGGGGTCACAGGGATCTGCTGGAGTCTATCCCAGCTGTCTCTGAAAGGGTAAAAGGCAGAAGGGGTACACCCTGGACAGGCGCCAGGGCAACACAGGGCAACACACACTCACTCCTATAGGCAATTTGTACATGTTTTTGGACTTTGGAGGAACCCGGAGTACGCGAAGTAAACCCAAGCAAGCACGAAGACAACATGCAAACTCCACATGGAAAGACCCCTGGCCAGAAATTAAAGGCAGACCTTCTTGCTGTGAGGCAACAGTGCTAAACACTAAACCACCATGCTGCCCTGTTTTACATTTACTTTCTCAATGAAGAACCAAGCTAGGACTCACACAACAGCTTTGTATTGCATTAACTTCTGCCCTTTTAGCAGGTTATAAAGTCTTCCGGTGCTCTACATGACTGCACCTTCAGCTGTTTGCGCTCCACTCCGGATAAGAGTGGCTGCCAAATGACCAAATATAAACAGCGGAAACGTTTTATCTCCGTTCTCTAGCCTTCAGATTTCTGCCTGTTCAACTGTACAGGCTGCAGAGAAAAAAAACTATTTCTTGACATCACTAGGCAAAAGTTAAGATTTTATTTTGCTGACAGTAGTTGCTGATGGGTTTTACTTCATTTTAGGGCATCCCAAGAAGATTGTCAAATCCAATAGTTCCAGGAAATGAGAAAAGCAAACAGTGCCAACCCTTAGCTTGTGTTTGCTTTGAATTATAAGCTTGAACTGGTGTCTGTTAGCACAAAAACAGTCAATGTACTGTATCATGAAAACCTGCTCGGAAGAATATAATAGGATAGAATGTCTTTATTGTCATCGTAACATGTACAACATCACTGAAAAAGGCTATACATTTTTACATATGATCTTAAATATGCAGATAAAAAACAGAGCTGCTGGGAAAAAAGCTTTGTGTTTGGCTTATTGCTGTTTGTAAGTATTGTAACTAGCATGCTTGCTCACAGGCAAATCTGTTCATATTATGTAATATTTAGGGAATTTATACCACAGCGTCCTCTAAAAATACATTAAAACATGGCATAAAAGTGGTTCTACACTATATCGACAAAGAGTTTTGGACTCCTGTCTATCTTTCTCATATGTGGATAAACTTATTTAGTCACAATAGTATTAGTGAGTTTAGACATTGATGTTAGTTGAGGAACTCTGGGGTGCAGTCAGCGTTCTGGTTCAGTATTCAGTGGGGTTGAGGCTAGAGCTCTGTGCAGAACTTTCAAGTTCTTCCAAACTGACTATTAAACATTATGGGTACAGTGAAGAGAAATCTTAATGCTATAGTACAGTATATGCAGATATCATATGCAATTGTGTGTTTTCAGTCAGGGACTTCTGTAAGTAATCGTAAACTGCACAACACACATTTTACATATCTTACGATGCACACCAGTAATGCATGTTTACACGATGGAAAACTGAAAAAAATGATCACATTCTTTAGTTTTTTTATCTGAATGACTCATGGTTGCAGTTGTTCAGCAGGAATGATGCACAATCCTCCCAGTATGGCGTCTACCAACTAGCGTCAACACGACGTGACGTCACATTATCTATAGGTTCAGAATGTAGGACGTGAACATTATTTTTTTTATATAGTGATTTATTTTCTGACAGTTTATGTTGTTCTATTTGTAAACACCATTTTCCTGTTTTACATAAATAATTTTTGAACATGGAAAAACGAATGTAACGTTGTATTTATTTTTTTTTATTTTTTTTAAACCTGTTACGCGTTCGTTTTCCGCCACGTGACCGGAAGTACTACATCCGTTAAGATGGCGACTCCCTATGTAACAGATGAGTCTGGTAAGGTTTATGATTTTGTCGTGCTTGTTTTTAATTAGTGTAGTATTATACTAGAGATTTTAGCAGACGTATTTACAGTAATAATCACTGAGCAGTGCATTTAAACGGTATTTTCTGTAAAGTAATGAAACCTCATTCAATGAACCTCCGTTAGCGGTGTAGCACGCGCGTTTAGCCAGCTGTCAGTTTTCAGTCTGAATGAACCTCCTAGTGCAGAGTTTCATCAGTATATTAATCTCTACAACACGCTGTGTCTAATGGACAAATGTGCATTTAACATTTATAGGACATTTTACTGAATTTACATATGGTTTTTAAGCTAAGCTAATAAGCTAGGTCTAACGAATCTGTGTTGGCTGGTAGCAGAGTTCATTCAAAACGTGATCACAGACACAATCATGTAGTAAAGCGGGCAGTAAAATTACCCTAAAATAAAAAAAAAAAAAGAGATTTATACAAACTAAATTAAGTTAAAAATAAGAAAGGCTGAAATGATCAGAAACCGATTCAGCGCAAACACTGAGCTGGATTATGTGTTATATTTCCTTCAACAGTGGAATGTGGAATATACCCCAACCAATCAGTCATCTGGTACAACAGAATATTTGCATCGACTCTCAGTTGCAGTGTTGACATTGTACATGTTTATGTTTTTACAGGCAAGTATATTGCTGCTACACAGCGTCCTGATGGGACATGGAGGAAACCCCGGCGAGTAAAGGATGGATACGTACCCCAGGAGGAGGTACCTGTGTAAGTGGCGTGCATGGATAATTTCACAGCGTGTGAATGAATGAAACTTGTCTTGATCAAGTGTACATGACCTCTGTGTAGTTACAAAATTACTAAAAAAAAAATATTTAGCAGTAAAATTGCCTTTTATTTTGCGATCTTAAAAATAAAAAGATAAATTCGCAAGGTCAAAAATGTAACAATCCGCAGATCAGGGCCAGCCGAACTGTGGGTCGTGATCCGTACGGATCAACTGTGATTCGATGCACTGCTAAGTGCTGGGTTTGAAATTTACAGCATTTGGCAGATGCCCTTATCCAGACCGAATTTTCTATTTTAAACAACTGAGCAATTGGAGATTAGGGGCCTTGCTCAGGGGCCCAAAAGTGGTAACCTGGTGGTGCTGGGAATCGAACCCTGTCCAACACCTTAACCACTGCCATATTATTTTCTCTCATTTTTTTATTTACAGGATTCAATAAAAGGTTAAGTTAATACCAGAGTTTGGAGTTAAGTAGGAATCAGTAATAAATATTCTGTCTAGTTTTCAGATCTGATTGGTCAGAGGGTGGCAACTTTTTTCACCACCATGAGTATCAGCTGCAATTCAAATCATGGGTTTATATATATATATATATATATATATATATATATATATATATATATATATATATATATACATATACATATATATATATACACACATATACATATACATATACACATATACATATAGTCGCACTCATTTTATTTAATATATTTAATATATTCTTATATTCTAACAATAATCTTGTTACTAATTCTCCCTTTTCTCTGTGCAGCTACGAGAATAAATACGTGAAGTTTTTTAAAAGCAAACCGGATCTCCCTCCTGGAATGAATCCAGAGGATGCAGCTGCAGTCAAACAGCAGCAGCAGGTAACAGTGAAAGCAGGTGGCGAGAGCGAGTCCAGCGGCTTGTCCAAAGCAGCCAAACGCAACATGAAACGCAAAGAGAAACGCAAGCAACAGCAGGCGCAGGGCCACCAGGAGGCCAACAAGGAGGTGGAGACAGTGACCGAAGAAATGGAAAAGGTCACGGTCACCACTGAGGAGCAGAACAGCACCAGCACTACCACAGAGCCATCTGCCTCTACCACAGACAAAACCAAGAAGATCAAGAACCTGCGGAAGAAGCTGCGCCAGGTGGAGGAGCTGCAGCAGAAAGTGGACTCGGGCGAGCTGCGAAACCCTTCCAGGGATCAGTTGGATAAATTAGGACGTGCTCAAGCCTTACGCGAGGAGCTGAGGCAGCTCGAGGCGGATTCGTAAAGAGCGATGGTGTATTATAAACAGAGGGGGGGCCATGGTGTAGTGTTTTTCTTTCAGCATTTAGGATAGACCTTCATTTATTCCCGTCAGTGTAGTTCCAGTTTTGTGAAGCCCCATCCCACAGCCTTGTTCCTTTCTCTTCTGCGAATCTGTAATACAGGGATATTAAAATAAGCTTCTTCTTAAACGTCATAGTGAAGTTAGTGCTCCATTTTTTTTTTGCTCATCCGTAATATTTTTTATGTGTAAAATTTAGCTACAATTGACACGTACACACTGCTGGGATGGACTTTGCCAAAATGGACTTGGGAATACCATAAAGGAGTAAAGAAGACTTTATTATTATCAATGAGAATTGCGCCTCTGTTTCCTTATTGAAGGATCGGTCATGGCCGGATTTTATCCACGATGCTACGTGTTGACACTACCTTCCCCTAACGACACGGGAACGAAAGAAAAGGAAAGAACAAACTAAACTGTAAGCCACTTTAAGAACACAGCACTTGGACTTGAATGGCTAAAGTTTTCATTCATGTTTGAACATTTGAGATGTCAGTACTGATAATAAACAATGTATAAAGCATGTCATACTTCCAAGGGTTACTTTCAAAACCTGTATGCCATCATGGGACTGTAAAAATAAGGCAGTATTTCAGCTGTCAGACATGTCATTTCTTTCTTTCAGAAGTCCTTTTTATTATGTGTGAGATTTTTTTATCGTCATAGTTGTTCAATAGTAAAGCAGTGTTGTATTACATTAAACGATAAAAGACATCCAGCTTTTCTTCTCTTAGATGAATGTGTGTTGTTTCAATTCTCCACCACATAATAATCTTAGAATCCAGATGTAATCGTGTATAATGGAGTCAGGTTAGAAGAATATTTAATTAGATTTATTAATGTTTCTTTTAATGGTATGTAGTGGGACATTTATTGAAAATGCTGTTCGTCCCACACCTCATGATTGTGAGAAATCTTAATAATACATTTCTCCTTTGGCAGACACTTTTATCCAGAGCGACTTGCAATAAACCAACAGTACGAACTTGGTGGTGAGGAGAAACAAACCCTTATCTTTCAATTAGCAATCTAATGCCTTAACTACTATGCTACCACTTCTCTACTTATAGTACAAACTTATAGTACAGCCTTAGTTCTGTTGAGGTTGAACTGGAATATCCTACATTCTAAAGGTCTGGGGACAACAATACAGATAGTGCTAGTCTTTTGTTGAAAGACATCACATCTGATTTGTAACAAGTATTAGAGCCAGAATCATCAGCCAATCAGATTTTAATGTTCAGTACCAGCCCGCCTTCTGCGGGTAATGATGTGCTTAGTGCTACACCAAGCGTCTGTCAGGAATTGTCGGGGTAGGAAAGTGATACTCGAGAAAGGTAAATGATGGCTGCAGTCGCTGACACTATGACACCAGATCTCCTAAAAACACCTTTTTTAACGTAGACAAAAGAGAATTAATAAAAAGAAATGACCACAGCACTTCTTAAACATCAAGGCTCCAAACACCATATAATGTCAGACATGCATAATATGTTCATTCTTTTTAAATAGCTGTGTTAGTTACATAACACGGATATGTAAGATGTGTGTATGTGGTTTACATAAAGACTCTGTGTTGGAACATGATTTTTTTTCTTATTTATAACTGAAACAAGCAACTACAGAAAAGTAAATGTATTTATTTACCGGACATTTTTCACCATACATATTGTTCCGTGGTTCGATTTTTTATTTCCGTAATCTGTGTGGCAACCTAGAGAACTGTTTATCATCTGAACCACAGTGGATGGACCAGTAACTGTCACAGGTCATGTAGTCATCAGAACAGAATGTTCTCTAGTGGCTCAACACGACCTGCCGAGATTTAGGAATGACAGCAAACATCGGAAAATTCATCGACAGACAAAGCTTTGTTAAAAAAAACAGCAGTTATAACAATTGTTCAGGCTGCAGAGTTTTTTCATGTGATCACTTTCATACATCGTTTTGTTAATATGGTGAGGTTTTATATAGGAAGATGTTTAATTGCTGTTTGAACTATTACTTAAGCTACACGTATAAAGGATAACTAGCTAAATTATTGAATTATTAAAAACATCCCACAATGCAATAAAATAAAACACATTATGATACACTGTCCTATATTTTACAAGGAAATCACCAAACTCTGATTAATAATTATAAAAGTTAATTAATTCTACACGTTTTTAAAAAATGTATTGCTTATTTTAACAGCAAGTCAATAACTGCAATTAATTTTCAAGGAGATCAGTATTGGCGTTTGAGCCCCAGATGCTTTAACCAAAAAGAGCTACATTTTGTTTCTGGCATATGCTCTTATCCAGAGTGACTTACATTTATCTTAATTATGCAACTAAGCTATTAGGGGTTAAGGGCCTTGCTCAGGGGCCCAACAGTAGCAAATTGGTGGTGCTGGCAATCTGACCCACCAAACTTCGGGTTAGCAGTCCAACACCTTAACCACTGTGCTACCACTTCCCATATTTATTCATACTCCTACTAATATTATCAGGAAAGTTCAGTATAAAACTATAAAAATGTAGTAACTACGCTGACAATACCCCATGTATAAGTTGCCCAAAAGCTCCAGGTTGTACAGTATCATTGTAGAGTTATTTCTTTACTGGACTAGAAGCCCATGAAGAAGAACTTTATAAAGTTTTGGAGTGAAATACAAAAAAGAGGACTGATTTCATCCACACTGAACTTTAGGATGAACTGGCACAACGACTGCTCCAAATCTCCTCAACTGACATTAAAACAAAAACCTACCAATTCTATTGTGACTAAACAAATTCTAGTGTAAATCTAAAACACTATGTTTAAAACATGATATGGATGTGATGTCCGGTGCCCCATTCCGTACTTTGGTCCATGTAGTGTGTACTTTGTATTATTGTTGCGGCTATTTTGCTGAATTAACTGCATATATTTTAGCCTCCTACGACGAACCCCAGCACAGATTGTAGAGACAGGCTTTCTGAGTTGGACTATTAAGTGTAGGAACTGTGCTGTTTTTTTTAAAGAATAGCTGGACATCCTGTTTTGAATTCCATTTTATCAATGTTTTAACTTTTAGCACAAATTGCCTGCCACTGACAGACATAATTAAACTTGGTTGTTTTTAGGCTCCCACAAGGCCACCAGTGACTACACGTTCACAAGATATGTATATGACTGCTTAGAAATTTCTTTGTAATAGTCTATAACGGGGTGTACAATCTTATCTAGAAATTTTAAACAAAATCAAATCAGAAGCTGCATCAAAAGCCAAGATCAACTGATTAAACAAGTTGATTTAGATGTAGTCCTGCTTGTTCGGAATATAAGTGGTGAATGAGCTTGGGCCCCTGATCTACACTCTTCAGCAAGACACATTTGCTGAAAGAAGAAATAAAAAACTGGACAACTGATGTATGAATAGCACAGTGTTATTTCTGTATCAAACATATTGGTGTAAAGTAGTACATACTGCATGGAATGAAAAGCCCTAGGGAGTGCAGGTATGTACATTTACCAAGTTCCCAAAGGACAAAGAGAGAGAGAGAGAGAGAGAGAGAGAGAGAGAGAGAGAGAGAGAGAGAGAGAGAAAGAGAGTATTTCATATTTTATGTGTTTATAAAACACTTTACCCACCGCTGAGGTCAGAGATAAAATATGTGCTGGTTTATTAGTGAATGCATACAAAGATCCTGTTGGGATGAAAATTTTCCAGCCTAAAAACACTACAAATGTTTAGTTCATTTCTTTTTTGCATTTACGACATTTGGCAGACTCTCTTATCCAGAGCGACTTACATTCATCTATTTTATACAACTGAGCAATTGGGGGTTCAGGGACCCACAATGGTGTCTTGGTGGTGCTGGTTATCGAACCCCAGTCTTTCTGATATTATTCCAACCACAAAGCCACCACTTCCCTATTTTTGCCCTGTAGCTTTAATAGTAATACTGGAAACTGGTATCAGTCCAACACCTTAACCACAAAGCCACCACTTCCCTATTTTTGCCCTGTAGCTTTAATAGTAATACTGGAAACTATACCAAACAGAAAAAATGAACCCATATTTATTATGTCTTGTTTTAACTCTCACTAATACAGTAGGTGTAAAAGCATTGTGTGTAAACTGCAATCTGATTTCCCTTAAAATTGGCTGGATTTTACTCTCATGCACAAGAAATCAGTCAGATATGAAGGGTTGTGCTTGTGCCAGTAGCTCTAATCAACCATAATCTTCACACTTCAGGGACACTAACAAGAATGTGAGTTGACGCAGCAGGAAGGACTGGACCGAAATACTTGTTTTGTTTCTGGCTTTCAATACTGAATGCAAATTAGTGTCATCTGTAACTTAGTGCTAAAAGGGATGTGTTAAAGTAATGAGCTAGAAGAAAGAGTTTTAGAGTATTTGCAGTTTTTAAGCATCATGCATATTAAAGTTCTGAGGAGATGCAGTGTTCAGTCTTCAGCAGGCTCCACAGGATTTTATTATTCGTCAACTCAAGAGTCCATGTAGCCAATCTACACAGTCTCTGGCCCACCCATCCAGTCTGTTCACATCAGCTGTTACTGCATTCCTGAAACTCTCCTCCCAAGCGTGTGTGTTTGCATTAGGGCTGCACAAGATGACATGACAATATGTGCATCTGCAATCGTCATACTGCAGGATGTGCAATGTCAGATAGGGATTATAGTTGACTGCACCACAGTTTAGAACGCATATGAATTGTGGATTGATTGAAAAGTTTCACTGTGAAAGTTTAAGAGTAAAAGTTTAGCATTTGCACAAGTTCTGTTATTGCGTCAAAAGTTCAAGTAAATTTAACGCAGGTTTGAGACGCACGAAACAATCACTATTGTAGCTTTAACAAATATTAATTGTACTTAATTGTCCAGTCAAGACGATACAGTGTGATTTTACAATTGATTATTACATTGCTGTATCCAAATCTCCCAAAAAAACATATTTGTTTGTTTTATTTCCTTTTTTTTTCTGTTGTATTTATCTATGTTTATAATTTGTGTATTATATTTTAAGCAGATGTAAAATCATTCGAAAAAAAAATGTATTCTTACCATAAAGAGCCATTTCATTCATCTGGTGAATTTTTTTCATATCGCAATATATATTGCAAAAAAACTAAACATCGCAATGTCACTTTTTTCCAATATTGTGCAGCCCTAGCGTGCACGTTTATTTACACTCTGATCACTGTGGGTAAGGAGGTTGTGAGAGGCACCATGGATCCTGTCTCAAAGTCAAAATCGATCATGGTGTGGTAGACGGTGCTTAGACTGCTCACGGACGAGCCTGTGCTCATCTGCCTCTCGCGCAGGTTCGCCAGGTAGCTCTGATCAAGACAGAAAAAAAGGAAGATAATGCAAGATGATTAAATTTTTCACATATGCCCATAATACACACTTATCTTTTATTTACAGGATTATTAATGTTATGTATAAGTATGCCATGGGCTTTTGGCATTTCTATTACAGTTGTATAATTTATAACTGTAGTATCTTAAGCAGTCAGTCTACCTCATATAGGGAGAAAAAATATATTTCAGTGTTTGTGCTTCTTCTGACAAATTTAGTAGAATAATTATGTTGTCTGTAAATTTTCAGGCATTAGCCACTAACTGCACGTCCTAATGCTCTTGGTTTTTACTTTCATTTTTAATACGTGATCACGCAAACTGTGTATAGGGGCGGAATATTTAAGCACGGGGTAAGAACAAGCTTTTTATTCATTTTTTTTTTACATTTTTCATTATTGTAACATGTCTGAGAGTTTTTGTCTCACAATCTTGACACCGAACAGAAGTAAAAGGTTTTACTCATTCTTTAATCAACCGCTCTTTATGCTGCCAGTTACATTAAGGATTATTTTTAAAGTACTGCAATGGCCTATAGAACCTAAATACATTCCGGATATGCTCACATAATATAAACCAATCAGATCACTCAGATCATTAGAATCAAGTCAGTTAAACATACTAAGGGTTCAGTCTAAACAAGGAGAATCTGCGTTTAGCTATTACGCAGCTCGCGGCTGGAACCAGCTACCAGAAGAGATCAGATGTGCTAAATTAGTAAATATCCTTAAATCCAGGCTTAAAGCTCATTTATTTACTTACTAGCTTTAATCAGCTTTTATTCTTAACGGGTTTCATTTATTTTATATCTTTGTTCTTATGTTATTTTATTTTTTTTCCTTATGTAAAGCACTTTGAATTACCATTGTGTATGAAATGTGCTATATAAATAAACTTGGGTATAGATGGGTAGAGATATATATGGGTAGAGATATACTTGCTGCAAAACGAACACCAGGTACATCCTACGTGAGGTGAAGATGAGTCTTTTGAGATTTTAGCTAGAATCTTATTTTATTTTATTCAAAAAGTCAAAGAACAAGACAAAATTATAACATACCCTATTTGTAGCCTGTTTAGCCTGTATAATATAAATTAATGAAGCTCTTAATTTTTGCTATTTAGCGTTCAAGTAACAAGGAAAAAAACAGTTGCTTCTCTCTCCTGGCTGTACGAAAGGTTGTGAGAAAGGTGAGAAAGGTTGTGGCAGTTTCCCCACAACATCTTCTTTTTGGTATAAAAGCCTCATCTCTCTCTTTAAAAGTAAATGTAAGGCTGTAAAACGGATCCAAATGTAGGGTAGAGTAGAACTACCACAATTTAATTATACTCAAAAAAGGAAAAAATATCTACTTCAGTACGGTAACTAAAGTATTTGTAATTAGTTAATTTACTCCACTGGTTTTCTGTAACTTTATAAGTTATGTAAAGTTTTATTATAATAATGTGACTGTTCGACACCAGGTGGCAGTAGCAGTATATTTTTTGGTAATCTGACCGTTTAAATAGAATCAACACAACTCAAAGGCAAACCTGCTAAAAAAAAGAGTACAAATCCATATTTAATATTGCAACCCTGTTAACTGCCTTTCTGCTCTGACATTTTTAACATCATATTTAGTTTATTTATCTTTTTTTTAATGAAATTACAGACAGCCACACTTACACAGCTCTGCTTAGCTTCACCGCTCAGTACAAGTGTATTGTTTCAGTCAGTCGCACTAAAACTTCATTATTTGCTTTAAAAGTTTACTCATTTATTTGTAGAATTGAGTAAACATAGAAAAAGCTGATACGGATTTATATTTACAGATATTTCTGGATTGGCTATTAAGTTAGAGCTTGGTTCTATATTTTGGGACAGAACACAGTGATTTATAAATGCATCTCATTTTTTTTATATGTATACCTGAATCTGAGAGATAAATTGCTCCATAGATTACAAATATTTCGTTTCCGTAAGTGTGAAATTGAACGCTGATTACCGGAGCGAGCACATCTCCCGCATATCGTTTGAGAAGTGGAGGTCTTCGACGATATTTTCCTGCTGGAAGCCGGCGTGTATCCGCCTTTCTGATCTTCATCAGGTGGAGCTGCTTTTGTTTGCCACTTACTATTACTGCCACAGAGAGAAGACGAGGAAAGAGGTTATGAATAGCAGAAATGTTGTGTAAGAACAATAACCATTGTATGATTAGGTTGCTTTTCATATCAGTCAGAAACACTCTTTGCCAGTAAAGGCTACTAATTAGTTTGGATCTTCTGCTGTTTGTCTGAAGGTTCGGCTATGGAAAACTACAGTAAACCTGCTGTCACAGACTTCTCTGACTGTCTGTCGGTCTGTCTATTACACACACATTGTTGGTCACTCATTTATTTTTAGCAGGCAAATGTTTCTAGCAAAAAATGAAGCAGGTCTGATTTAAATCTGATCTGAAAAAATAACCACACATTAACGGGGTGTCTACAGAGTTTAACAAGTTAAATTTAAGACTTTTTAAGACCTATTTAACCCCAATCACCGAAGCTGTGATAAAAATACACACCCTTACATATATCTCTTGCATACTCCCAGTTCTTCCCACTCTACTTGTACGTTTTCCATTTGATGTATGCACTTAAAAACATCCATAAAAAACACTGCGGTTTGCTTCGTATACATTTTCAGACACCAGATCACCTTAAAATCATCTTTCTTGAGCCATTTCTCAAAAACCATTTCAGCAACCTGTAGTTCAACCGGCTACATTTTTTTTTCTGATGATGCAATGAATAGAACAGGGAAATAAGTTCTTATGTCTGTCCAATGATAATAAACAATCATTAGGTCGGAGGCGGGGGTCCACTGTAATTGTTTTTGCATCAATATCAACAAAATATTTAAAACCTACCAAATCTGAATTTTAACTATTTAAAGACCTTTTAAGGACCAGCAGCCACCCTGATTAAAATTGTTCTGCTGTCAGGAAGTGGAAGTGGTAGCTTAGTGGTTAAGTTGATGGACTGCTTATTAGAAGATTAGGGTTTGATACCCAGAACCACCAAGTTGGCACTGCAAAGACCCCTAACCACTAGTTGTTCAGTTGTATAGAAGCGATAAATGTGAGTCGCTTCGGATAAGAATGTCTGCCAAATGCTGTGAATGTCAATGTCAGTCTATCTCTCTTTACATTTTTTGTTACTTTATCATAACATTTATATGTCAAATGGAGGAAATGTTTATATATATAAGTTCTGGTTACATTCCCAAAATATTCAGGGTCAGGCAGGTCGAGTACAAGTACACATCTGGTACTTCAGCCAGCTTGTGATAATGAGTAGAGTATGAGTGTTTTCACATGTGGTGATTCGCATGTATAACACACCTCCTTTGTTAAAACTAACTGTGCCTAACAACTGTTAGAAACTTTAGAAAAAAGATGATTGCATGTGTAAAACTTCAACCTCATTATTTTCTTACAACAGTTGGATACTGTTGCTTCACTGCTTCACACCGTTAATGTATTGGCTTTGTTAAATCATCACTGTTATTCCAAAAAAACAAAAGCCACATTCGAAATTTTGAGCAAGAAAGTCCCCAGCAGTGGCCTTTCTCCGTGCTTGCGTGGGTTTACTCCGGGTTTCCTCCCACAGTCCAAAAACATGAGTACATCACTAAGATTGATTGGTGATTCTAAATTGCCCATAGGAGTGAGTGTGTGTGGTTGCTTGTCTGTAGACATCTGGAATAGGATCCAGTAGATCCCCATGACCCTGATTAAGAATGAGCGGGTAAAGACAATGGATGGATGGATGAATTGCAGCTGCACTTTTGCTCAACTTACAGCAAAGGGATGAAATCCAATTACTTAAACATGCTAATGAGACGGCTGCCATTCTTGCTTACCTTCAGTGTTTGATGTTTCTTTGGCAGTGTATTTATACTGCACCAGATGTCCTAAAGCTGCTACCACAACCCAAATGCCCAACATTAGCCAGCTGTACCAGCAAAGTATGTTTTCCTGGTTCTTCTGCAGCCTTATGTATGCCCCCCACACCAGAATTGGTGTCTTCATGCAGTAATCCAAACATGTCATAATAATAGCAGCGCCAAGCGTTCCTGTAGCTGCCATGGCCATGCTTCTTTGCCAGCAGAGTGTTAGAACAGCAAAAAACACACCGGTCCCAAATACAGTCCCTGCAGGCACCCACACAGGACTGAGTACAGGGTAATACTGTCCTGCGGCCAACATAGCAGTGATGGAGAGCAGCAGGCCCATGTGAAGACCCGTGAGGAACAAACCCACGCAGCGCACCAGTATGCTCACCAGTCCTCCCAGTAAGCCAATGCCTAGGGAGATGCCTGCACGTGTCTCTGCATCTAACGGCGAGTCCAGCAGCTGCTCCCGGAGACAAAGCAGGTAGCCTATGCCAGACCCAAATACCAGCCCAGACAAGAACATCACAAACTTTAAACAGCGGTACCCTGCAAATATATGGAGAAGATTTGTAATAGTTAGTAAATTACTTTTAGCCAGGCTCATCAAATTAAGCTCAAAAAAATCATTTGACACAAGTATGTAATGATTTTTCTTTTTGTCATCTTAAAACATTGTACCATCAACAAATTATATATTTCAAATGAAACCCTTACTTTTACAATGACAGTCATTTTTTGTCAAATTTTTTTATTTTGCAAAAAGACTACCCGTTAGCCCATGCGAATAAACCAGTCATTGTTCTGACTGTGATTGAAAAAATATTCCGTGAGAGAGTTAAACAGCATCTTGAATGCTCCCCTCCTTTGGTTCCTTTTTTAAAAGAAGAAGGCCAGAAAACAGGAAGCATGCGCTATAAAAAAATACACTGCCTACAATGGGCGGTAGTCAGTGTGGAGCATGTAAGAAACTAAACATGGCTTCCAACTGTTTGCTGTTCCAATTTTGTTGTTCAGTAATATTAATAAAAGGTTTTTTTTCTGATGAGATAAAATTAGTAGGCAGACAAATCAACTTATACTGGAATATGTTTATTGCTGGATTCAACCTATTTTTGTTTTTAATTATAATTTTTTAAATTGATAAACACCCAAATAAGGTAAATATTAGTGATTGAATAAAATGCTATTAAATATAGTTAAAAAACCCCCAAAATTGGTATTCTACTGCCACAAAATGACCAGTTATTCAATATTTAATATCTGTTTATATTTTATATTTTAATTCTTTTTCAGGAAAACCTGCCTAAACTCTGATAATTGTAAATTACAATCACAGGGATCTACCACTTCTTATTTTTAACGTTGACACTAAATAAAATAACCTCAAGAAATTAGTTAGAGAAGAACATGTGAAACTTCATACCTAACTGTTTTATTTCCTAGGACTGACATCACTGTTATTATCTCAGCACATACTTACCAAAAAAACAGTAGACAATCCCTAGCATGAAGCACAAGCTGCAGGCTACTGAAGGAATGACTTCATACTTCTTCCTGACCTCCAGAACGCAGCTGTTTGTTGACACCAGTGTAGGAATTACCGCCTCTGTCACCAACATTGAGTAGTCTGCCATTCTAAGGTCTATAGCCTGACCCCAAATGGAGATTCAGCCTCTCACAGGAAACGTCTACATGTCATCCCTGTACAGCTTTATAGGGAATGCATTTCTGTATCTCATGTAACCCTGCAATCTTCAGTCCAAATGAAGAGCCAAAGCACCTGAAGAAGAAAAGGAGAAATTCGTCATTCAGACATGATGAACTGGTATTGCTTCAGTGCTAACTGCTTTATAAAGGAAAAGTGAAGGAACATTGGAGTCATGAGCCACGAAACACAGAGAAGTGTGACTATGCAAATAAACATTTCCTGTTGTAAAATGGCTTAAAGCTTTTCCTGGATTAATTTCCTGTGCATCTTATCATGTTTATAGCCTAATCTCAAAAAGTCTCAACTGAAAGGAAGAATTCCAACCACTTTACTAGAATTTGTGTAAATCTTTGTTGTGTTTCATTTCACTTTGAACGGAACACAATAGAAACTATCCTGTGGAAACACCTGAAACCTTTTTTCTCTCCTCTCTAGAATTCCCGTCTGGCAGGACTAAAGGAAGCCGAATTCCTGCCCCTCCTGCCACCATCTTTCTGTCTTTACTGCCTTCCACTGGATCTTTTCACCCAAATACAGGATGCAGATTTCGGAAGTCAGCTCTGCTTGAATGTCTCATTGTTCTGCAAATATGGTCATCTGCTTTACTTCTACAAGCAGAGCCAAGAAACAACTCTCGTTATTGATAGTGTGCAGTTTCTAAAAACGTTAAAGCTGTTTTTAAGACTTCCTTTAATCTTGATATTATATTGATATTAAAGCATCATTTTGGTGCTTTAACCCGCCAGAATGTTCATAAATTATAATGGAATTAAAGCAAAGGTGTTGTGTGACAACCAATAAAAACACATAAAACATTATAATGATTAAGATTCATGGTTAATACTTAATTATATACAAGAACCCCCAACAATTCTGGCATCCATTACAAAAAAAATGAAAAAGATTATGATTATTATAAAAATTAATTCGTATTTAATGAGTATTAGCAATTAATCAGCAGATTAGTATGAGGTAAGTCATTTTTTTAAAATATTTTTTAAACTCTTAATGTTTTTAAGGAGTTCAGTATTTCTAAGCAAACAGAGCAACAACATATTTATGGATAATCAGCTCAATTATTTGCCAAGAAAGTTGTTGATGATGATGATGAGGGGATTTTACATGAGTGTTCTGTATGTACACTAATATAAATTACTGTGTGAAAGTGTTAGGCAGGCGTTAAAAAAAATGCTGTGAAGTAACAATGCTTTATAAAATATAACGTTTTTTTTCTCATCAACTTGCAACTTATTGTCAAATCAATATTTGGTATGACCGCTTACACACCAAAGTCAGGGGTTTAGTAGAATCAGAATCAGATGTATGATTAAGCAGCTATACCGAGCAGGTGGTAATGAGCATTAATATCATATGTAGTTTGAAACACAGTCATTAACTAAAATATATACTGCTGTAAAGGAGGCTTAAATCTAAAATGCTACTAAGCTACGGTTGTCAAAGACCAAATCGACATTTTCTTTAATAGGAAGTTTTAAATATAGTATATAAATAATTAAAATACACAGAGATCTGACTTGCAGTTGCACATGTAAAAAAACCCTGTACTTATCAAGTGGGGTCAATGACAACTTCTCTAAAATAATCATCAATTATAATAACTCATCAGAGGTTAACAGGGCATTAGAATAATTACTAACCTACTCAGCACCTTTTCTTCATTTCTTTACTCAGGGTCTGAAATACTGAGTCCAAGAAATGTTGAGTCAGGAATTTCCAGCTCTTGTTAATGCTTTAACAAGAATTAATAATTGGCGGGAGTTCTATTTTAGTAGTAGGATGAAAATAGCTTGTTAAAAATACCATCCTGAGTAATTAACGCACCTCCATTCTACTACACTGGGGTTAGTAGACACAACTGGAGACGTTTATGGTTACTTCTGTGATTTTGAGCCCAAATCAGCCATTTTGTCATTTACAGATGTTTATATAATATTAAAAAATTGTTTGGATGTGTAAAAATATTACAAATCAACATACTACTTTAAAAATATGATATTTTTTATATCCTGCATTTAGTTTTAGATTTTTGTCAAATACCTATTTTTTTGTCTGTTACTTTATTTTTAAATATAATTTAACCTTTTACATGTATTTTAATACCTATATATATCTTGAAGCATCCTTATTTTTACAGTTGTTTTGTAAGCTTTTTTAGTGGTAGCATATAGAAGTTTTAAAATTATTATACAATGTGTTTTCTGAACATCCTGTTTTATCCCCTGTTTCAGGTTTCAGGTATAGCCCCAATTGACAGCTGAAAGGTGTGAAGCATTTGATTGTGATAATTTGCACATTGTCCTATACGTTAATGAATCATTCTATTTAAACTGGTTCTTCTTAGTGAACCAGTCGAACTGGTCCAGCAAATCAGACTGAATCGACTCAAGTAAGCACTAATCCACAAATTAATTAAGTGACTTTTACATTATTTTGGCAGACGTCCTTATTCAGAGCGAATTACATTTATCTCCTTTATACAACTGAGCAATTGGGGTTAAGGGTCTTGCTCAAAGACCCAGTGGTGGCAATTTGGTGGTGCTATGAATCGAACCCTGATTTTCCAATTAGCAGTCCAACACCTTAATCACTGCACTACCACCAAAGTTATTTACTTTTTCTTCACTTATGTGCCTGACATTCCTCTAACTCAAAATAAACCAATATTCCAGAGTTATTCATGTACTCCAAAAGAACTGAACTGTCGTGAAAAGAGATGTAATAATGAGCTTTAGCTGTGCAGCTAAAAGACCAGGGGTGTCCAAGGTTAGTCCTGGGGGGCCGGTGTCCTGCAGAGTTTAACTCCAACTTGCCTTAACACACCTACCTGTAAGTTTCAAGTTTACCTAGCAAGATTATGATCAGTTGGTTCAGCTGTGTTTGATTAGGGTTGGAGCAGGACACACAGACCTCCAGTACCAGGTTTGGACACCACTGTGATAGACTGTGCCGGTTAATAATGAATGTACACTTCCACCAGTAGAGATTAATGTTCTTTAGTCAAAAGTTGGTTGCAGCAGTATTCAGATTTACACTAAGTGTTTTTTTTTTTCATACACTTCCATTTGGAGAATCGATGAGCTGATGAAACTGTGAAACTGTTTTTCATTAATTAAATCAAGCATGTTAGTTAAGTATTTTGTTGAACAGAAAGTGTCAAAAATATGGCAATGACTGTAGTCATTACATTGATTACATTCAGATACACGGGCGATTCCCGTTTACAAGTGAAGTGTTAATTGCAGCTGTGTTTGGATCCAATTGGCTCACATTTAAACCCAAACCATGCACATTTTTCCATGCTGAAAAGATAACACTTTATTTGTAATTTCCTTAAACATATAAATAATTAGGGCAGCATGGTGGCTTGGTGGTTAGAACTGTTGTCTCACAAAAGGTCCCAGGTTTGATTCCCGGGCAGGGGCCTTTCTGTGTGACGTTTGCATGTTCTCCCCGTGTTTGCGTGGGTTTACTCCGGGTACTCGGGTTTCTTCCCACAGTCCAAAAACATTAATGTTAGGTTGGTTGTTGATTCTAAATTGCCCATAGAAGTGTTTGTGTGTGGCCCAGTGATAGACTGGTGACCTGTTCAGGGTGTACCCCCTGCTGCCTTTCGCCTTTTTAGAGACAGTAACTTAGAATTAGGGAATAAGTGGGTATAGAAGATGAATATAAATGATTATGTAATCCCACAGTTCTTATAATAACAGCTTTTCCCACAGTTCCCACAGTTCTGTCAAAGCATTCCCTGCCATGGCTACATCTTCTAAAAATGCCCTGTTTGGGAATAAAACTGAACAAAAGCAGAAGAGGCCAGCAAAGTGTGTGTGGGTGCATGCTGATGATCGCACTGTGATCTTAGCCTCCAGGAACACACAGACACAAATCCACCATAAGAAACCACAGTTCAACAATTATTTTCTTTAGTTCATGCAACATCATTCTTTAATATAGCAGTTGTCCTGGAGTGTGTGGAATGGAATGTTTTCAGGCTTTGAATAAGAAAAAAAAACTGCGTTATGCGTGCGATATGTCACGTAAATACTGTTGCTTTAAGGTTTTTTATAGACACACACTGAACAATTAATTTAGAAAGCTAAACTAATGCTGTGTAGTGCCTCTCGACACCCTGACCAGCCTCACTACTTTTATCACATGGATTTCACAGGATGTTATAAACTTTCCTTTCAGATTCTGGTCCATGTTTATATGATTGTATATAATGTAATTATTTCAGATATTGTGGGTACAATTGTATGCTGTAAACAATAAAATTCCATCCATCCATTCATCCATCCAACCATCCAACCATACATCCATCTGTTGTAATTTTTCACACACAAAAAAAAAAATTACAGTTAACAACAAAAGGGATCTTTGGAAAGTCTTTATAGATTTAACTTTTTATAGTTTCAAGGAAGAAGTACATGTTAACAACAAATCAGCTGCTTTATATAGACTAATATTAAAGGAATTTAAAATATAAAATTCTAAAATGCTAAGACTTCTCTATTTATTCTTCTCTATTCTTCTCTATAACTCTATTTAAATATGTATATCTGTAAAAGTGATCACAAATATTTAGGCTACATAAAAATGTTTTTATACCAAAGTCTAGTGTTTATTAAGGGTTAATGATTCTACTACTAAGTATATATATATATATAAAAAACACTTGTTTCTGGTCCACTTATAAAAAGCAGCAGATATTCACAGCCTCACTAAAGTTTATCAGTAGTTTTAATTAAAACGATGTAATAAAGAAACTCAACACTTACCCTTAAAACACAGTCCACATCCAAGTTGTAAAGTTTGTTATTAACTTTTCCCCCCAAGCACGTGCAGTTTATGAAAAAATCTTAAAAATCTGCGACAAATGAACCCCTCACCGTTTGACAACTTCTAACATCACAGCGTGTCCATCTGCCCCCCCACACACACTCCCACACACACACACACACACACACACCCGTATACACACACACAAGACCAAGTTCAACAAAGTCATTTCCAAGCTGCTGTTCCGTCAATTGACTCACACGGTGCCACATACAGTATTGTATTTGTTAGGATTTATTGCGCGATTTGGCAACCCAACGCTTTAACGTGAACAGCAACGTTGCCAGTTTAAGCGCTTAAGATCCATTATGCACGTTTTAATTCGAGGAAATATAGGTTAAAAAACATTTTCGGGTTTTTTTCTATATCTAAAAAATAGCACTTTGTAGTCGTTTACAGTGAATCATTGCGTCAAGCGGCATTGAGACGTACTGGGTTGATTTAGTAAATCTGGCAACCCTATCAGCAGTTATTTGGGAGAGAGACTTTAGTTTCCATATGAATAGAATTCCATATGAAGTCCAATAGTAACAACTGTTTTATTTATTTTTAAATGTCTTTTTATAGATAGATAGATAGATAGATAGATAGATAGATAGATAGATAGATCCTGGTCCTGTGTGATCTGGCATAAATTATTTTACCTTAGGTAAAAAATGAAAAATGGCTTGTAATATTATTCTTATTTGTTCCATTTAGGAATAGATTTTACACAACTAAGGTACAATTTTAATTTATTTTCTTTTAAATTTAGGACCACTGATGATTTACTCATGGTCACACATCTGGAAAGACAAAAAAATTACAGCTACTCATCGGCAGGGCTAAATAGTTTAGGGGCCCCCCAGAGATCTGTTTTTATTAAAATTAACAGCAGTAGCAGTCATTTAACAGTATGTTTTGTGGGGATTGGATGTGGTAGATGGCCCAAAAAGAGCCCAGAATTGCTAGAGGTGCTCCTTCTTATTGGCGTACGCAACGCCTTTACAAAATATCACACACATTATTCCTGGGGATTTCCTTTTTGTAAGTAATGGTCCATATCACTGTGCTACTGTTACTGTTATACACAAAGTAAACCACTGCATACTTATGTTAAACAGCTTGTTAAATGTAGGGAATAGACAGTTGTACTAAATTAAATATAAAAAGGTGGATTTTAATTTTGTAGTGCCCTAGATGGCCACCAGATGTCACACACTACGAACTGCAATGTTTAAACATCTTGTTATGATGTGGTATCATCATCATTATCATCCCCATTAGTGCTTGGATGACACATTTATTACACATTTCACCTTAGAGGGATATATGAGTCTGGCAATTTTTAAAGCGACTTTTAATGTTTATAGTTTGTTTTTATTTATTTCTGTAGACTGAGTGTGCTGTGGCTGAAAAAAAAATATTAATATGCTATAATCTATCTATTCCTAGATTTGTTTTTAGGAAACAATCAATCGTATTTTAAAACACAAAAACAGAAATTAATTAATGAAACTTTTAGCAATTTAAGCATGAAAATAACAATAATATGCCATATGACCTTTTTTTGTATAATAGTTGTGTTCATGAAAATCTGTCTTTATTACCATGTGCCCGATAACGTGGCTAGTTGGTTTTTTTTGTTTTTTTAGAATTTTCGAATGTGACTAACACAGACAAGTAGTTTTTGATACAAAGTGTGAAATATCTTAGTGCACTTATACTAAATATCAGCCATTTTTAAAGCCTGTTTTTCCACTTAAACTGTGCTTTGGTACTGTTGTCAGATTCTTTTTTAAAATATCATCTCCTAGTTTTTCCTAGCTAGCGTTGCTTCAGTAGTGCTTATTGAGGATAATTATGAATTTACTTTAATTTTAACTTGTACATTTTTTATTTAAATTTGTAATTAAATGAAGCTGCTTTGAAATAATATCGATTGTTGAAAGCACCTTATAAATACAATTTATTTGAATTGAATTAAAAGGGCAGATATAAACATATAAACATTTATATATATATATATATATATATATATATAGTTATATAACAGATTTTTGTAGCTTGCATTCTGTCTAGACATGATGACTATCAAACCTGAAATGTCTTTCTTAGAAATTCTTCATTCATCTTTCTGATATGTATTTTGTCTTTTTTTCTATAATTTGCAATTCTCGGGGCAGCACGGTGGCTCAGTGGTTAGCACTGTTGCCTCACAGCAAGAAATAAATGGGGTTCGATTTCCCAGCAGCGACCTTTCTGTGTGGAGTTTGCATGTTCTCCCTGTGTTTGCGCAGGTTTACTCCGGGTACTCTTGTTTTCTCCCACAGTCCAAAACTTTAGCTTGTTAGGTTAATTGGTGATTCTAAATTACCCATAGGAGTGAGTGTAAGTGTGTGTGGCCCTGTGATGGACTGGCGACCTGTCCAGGTGTTCCTCTCTTGCCCTTTTGCCCTTTCAGAGACGGCTGGGATAGACTCCAGCAGATCCCTGTGACCCCAAATTAGGAAATAAGTGGGTATAGAGGATGAATGAATTTGCATTTCTTATTCATAAACTCATTCAAAGATAATTATTTTGACCCACATATATCTAATGTGCAATATAATGTGTTTGTCACTCAGACATCGACATGAGCTCGAACTAATGAGCTTCCGCATTAAGAATGTGATTAAATACCTTTTTAACACAACCAACAGTTTTGTACTGTATATTTTGACTAACAGTATAAGAGACAAATTTTAACATGCAGTTTTTCGTTTTTTTCATCCCTTCAAAGAAGCAAAGCATTGGTGAGAATTTGTTCAGAAGAGATCTTGAACATGAAAACGTCATCTTTCTGCTAGATTATTTATCATAAAATAGAACAAACGGATTGTATGGCACAGATCAAAGACAGAAGACTAATATCACATTTGCAAGACAGTAGCTGTGTTACATAGACCGTAATGATCTGATTCTAATATAACTATGAGCACAATCAGATTAAAAAACTGACATGGAAGCAGATTAATTAGAATAACTCAACAATTAATTAGACACGATTAATTGGAATAAATTGGCAAATTTTGTTCAGATTGTATGGGGTGGTTTAAATCTTGCCTAATCCGATCAAAAGGACATTATCCGCACAGCTGTTCGAAAGATCAAACCCGACTGTAAACCATGCGCATAATAAAACACAATTACTTTACTCAGCATTAATGTAAACACTGCGGTCATTCATTACTCTGATTGATTTTAATTTGATAAAAACAAAAAGTCTCGAGGTAAACGAAGCTACTGAGGCGAAGCGGGATTCGAAAAAGATTGTGGCTGAAGCTCAGAGAGAAGCTGATGCTTTGTTAGGAGGGCAACTTGCATGAAAAGAGATCTGGTGTAAACCAAGCTTTCTAGAGATGACCAAAGAGATTGAATTACTCCTTATTTTAGGCTAAAGGTTGCATAAGCCTAATGGAGGATGCGAGGGCATGGATATAACTATGTCAAAGCAAAACCATTAAGCCCTGTTCTGCCTGTCTCTCTCTTTCTGCCGTTCTCAGTAAAAAGATATGAAAGCTAATGCCAGTGCCACATAAGGTGTATTGTGTATAAATAAAGCTCTTTCTGTGATCTGTGATGTAGAACAGATGAAATAAAATGAAGCATTATCATTCTAGTAGTATAATAGCTGCTTTTTTATTTTACTGATGAATAGTCTGTATATCGAAAATTATTTTATATATTGTAGATGATGAGGTTAATTGGAATTTGCAACTATCTGTGTGTCTAGGTTTAAAAATTGTTCCTGCAGCCATTACCAATAAATCTCTTCTGTGGCTAGGGATTTTTAACCTTAAGGACATGTGATCCAATCCCCCCCCCCACACCCCAGCCCAAATGCTGCATACAAACTATTCACATTTTTTTTGCCACATTCTGTAGCGTCTGTAGCATTAATTATTTTGGAACATATATATACAGAACCAGTTTACTCAACACAGTGTGATAGCTGAGAGTGTTTCTGAAAGCACAACATGACATCTGTGGTTCTTGCCAAACAATTTCTCTTCTTTCTTTGTCAGATGCTTCAACCATTTTAATTTTACTGGTGTTCATCTTAAAAAGGCACAATTTTATTCGTACTTTTTCTCGAACCCCAATTGCATTAACTTAGACACCTTTACTCCTGCGGGACCTGACGAGTGCAGCGTAAGACAGAGACAGGGGAGAAAATATTCTCAGGATGGAATTATCTTCAAATTAAATTTCCAGAAACAAATAAACTATAAAAATGTATCTACTGTAAAAAAAACAAGCACAACAATAATAAAATGAAAACGATTTAAAGGCGCTGTAGGGGTTTGGTGTTCGATGTTTGTTAGATCTGTTTCATGGTATTATACGTTTATGTGTTTTTAGTTCAAACTTTATGTTTTAAGTTCTTGCCAATTGTTTATGCCTTTGTTTACTTCCTGTTTTGTCCTGTCATGTGATCCCTGCTCATCATGTGTTTCTCTTGTGTAATGCTCCGTGTCCGTATGTCCTGTTTTCATTACTTAGTTTGGTTATGTGCTGCTTATTAGTTTTAGGTGTCTCTTGTTAAGTTAAAGTCTTTCTTGTTAGTCTGGTGTATATATAGCTCTTTGTAGGTGTGTGTCTTTGTGAATGATTGTTTGTGTTCCTTGTACCACTGCCTGTTGAGTCCATGATTATGTTCCTGTTCATATCTAGTCAAGTCAAGTTAATTCAAGTCAAGTTTAGCTAAGTAAAGTTGAGTTTAGCTCATGTTTATTGTTTGGCACTTTGTAAATAAACTTCACCATTGGGTTCTCTACTGCTTGCCTCAGTGGATTTCTTACAGGTGCATGGTCGGAAGCTACAATAACTCTCGCGTGGATATGACACAAGTAGATTTATTAGTGGTACAGATATTATGTTCATCATTCCATTGAAATAAACTCAAATTTAAATCATGAGAGTTTATTTTCTGTTTCTTTTTTAGTTGAGGCAGTAAAAATAAACCATACATTTACCTTGTTGGCGTAAATTCCTTGTTTACCTTGTTGCCATATTTTGTGGGCGAAAACAAGAAAAAAATAACATATTTGTAGAAGCGGGACAGAATCTTGCAGATCTCTACACCTCTGCTGTAACAGCTGCCAGATACTTAGCTGCAGAACTAATTAGATTGCCCCTAGTGGATGCATAAAAAAATGCCAGCTTGTATTGACAGGTTCTCCAGACCAGCTAAACAGGTTGAAAACCTATGCTTTATGCAACTATGGTGGTAAAGAAGGATCAAGATATACCTGTACTGTGCATGGAAAAAATGGCTATTGCCACAGCCGGTAGATTTACTGATGCATAAACACCAGTTTTATGTACTCACCACAGCGAGAGGTGTTGTTACCTAATCTTATAGCGCATAATGACTTACATTTCTTGTTTGTTTTTACCAAATCTTTATATCTGCAAATTTTCACCCACCAATCAACTATCTCCATCATGCAACTACCTCGAAGGGGTTAGGGTCAAGACCAAACTGTGCTACCTCTGAGAAACATTAAGCCAAACAATTGCACATAACACAAAACACTTATGGCACCCTTATGATAATTTCTGTATGCATGAACACATAGACACCTACATTTGACCGGTGACATTGTGATAAGGATGTCATTTTCTTCATCCAGCGAGCACAGCTGGTGTTGCTCCTTAATCTCTCAGGCACATACTGTATATCTGTGGCACTGTCAGAATTCACCATTCACTTCACCATCTCCCTATAATAGTGTTAAAGCTTTTCCGATATCCTGATATGAAGAAAATCTAACAAAAACCTTGTTGTACTGTGGCAACAAACGTCTTGCTTTATTCCATAGCTACAGATTTTGTCATTTAAAGCAGTAGTCTATCAGTGAGTGTGTGTGTGTGTGTGTGTGTGGGTGCACGTCATGTGTAGTAGCAATACTAGGATTTTTTAACATCACAGCATGTAGCCACAAATATGTCAAAGCTGTGCTGATAATAAGCCACCAGACTAGGAACATCTAGTGACTTATAAAGATTATGTGTCTTTAGTGCACATTAATTGCAGACCTACAGTCCGCACTTATTTAAAAGACATACCAAACAAACGAGTGTTTAAAGATTTATTGAAACGGGAATCCATGCAGTAAGTAACATACTTGACCAGTGTCAGATTGCTTTATATTCTTACATTTTTTTAGTGCCCAAAGAGACAGGATTAAAGCTAAATGAACACAGAAAAGAGAGAGAGATTTGGCAAAAAAGAAAAAAAAACATTAAAACTGTATCATCATGTCTCATCTGGTTGGATGGATTTAAGACTGCATAATTAAAAATAGCCATGGGAAAATCTGGTAATTGAAATCCTTCTAAATCCAGAATCTGTCATTCTGTCTCGTCAAATGATAGAGATGTTTTCTGGAATTAAAGGATTAGTCATATAATAGAGAGATCAGTAAAAGAGAGCAGATGTCTGTGACAGGTGATAGATTTCTTATCAACCCTTGAGTCTGTCGGTGAATTCCTTTAATGAGGAAAACGCTGTCTATGTAATTGTTCAAATGGAAGTTCAAACTGACCTGTCATGAGGCATTAAGTCTAAACTACTGATGCCTTTCTCTATTTCGTTGTCTCTCTCTTTACACACACACACACACACTTTCTTTGCCACTTTTTATTACTTACTCTATTTCTCTAGTGAAACAAATGTCAGCTGTATGACCTAAAACCTCATGTTTCAGTAAGATGTAATTTGGCAATACAGCACTTGTATTAATTATACAATAATCATAATCTAATACCACACTAGCAATCAACATATACTGCAGTTTGTGTTTACTGTTTACATGATTCTATTCTTGTCCCTAGCTGTTAAAATTTTCTTAACAGCAGAGTTTTCTACTGTAGCAGCCTTGCATTATTGTTGCAATAAGGACTTTCCTTAGTAATATACCAGCACATACTATATAAGGGAACTGTTGATAGTAATGATAGTTTTGTCCCGTTTCCCCTGTCACTACACCAGTCCATAAACTAGACTTAATAACAATGTGCTAACTGCCTAAAAGGATGAACAGATCTGTTTGCTTTTGACATTTACATTTACTGTATTTGGCAGATGCCCTCATCCAGAGCGACTTACATTTATCGACTTACATTAAAGACTTAGACCAGCACTATCACCTCTACTTTTCTACAGTAACATTTACTAATCTACAGAATGATGGAATTCAGAATGCTGAATCACGAATTTGGATTCAGACTGTCAACTGTAGATTTCCAACCATTAAAACTTGCTGGCAGGATCTCACTTGCAGGCAATTACATGCATTAATGTAAAAGGTTCAGGCAAAGACATAGAGAATGGGGGGAAATTATCTACCTTTTCTGGTCTGAAAGATTAATTAGGAATTTTTTTGTTAGTTGGTTAGCTAGTAAGTTACACGTGCCCCCTGCTTCACTTGCAACAAAGAAATCAAAAGAAGTCAATTCAATCATCCAAACCTTGGCTTCCAGGGACTCTGTTGTTATTTATATGTGACATATATCTTATCTGGCAGGTCAAGGATGAGTCTTCGCACCAACAACAAAGAAAATTCCACCCATAAATATTAAAGCTGTGAAGATTAAGATCTTTTTTAGCAGATCTCTGACTGGCTATGAGAAAACGGTTCCCCCGAGCCTTTAATGGCACAATGTTCATATTTCACTTGCTCCTATTTTCCTTATATCAGCATAAAGCTCTGTCAATAATCTAATAGAATATCAGAGGTAACATCTGACTGTTGATCTGAGACCGGGTTTTGTTTTCCCTGCCCGAAAATAATATCAGATCAGAACTAAAATCATAGACACTTCTGTAGCTTAAGTAAGACCCAATGTGACCAGGAGGGAACATGTTTGGTTTATGGCCACAAAAAATGAACTTGTGGGAATGTGATACTATGTTGTGACCACAACAAATTGATTTGTGGGATGTGATATTTAAGAAGGTAGTAATCAGCAGGAAAGATATGCTTCTCTCGACATTTTCAGACGTATGTTTCTGTCTCTCTTGAGGTTAATAAGGCAAAATATTGCAGAATGTTATGTTTCTCAAAACACAAGATTCTCTGCTTTGAGTTTTCTATATTGGTAAAAGTTAAGTTACACCTTTATCTTTGACTGAAATGCTTCCAGTTTCACATGGTGGCAAAGAGAAGAGATTAAAACTCTGGGCTGGAATGCGGAAAATCCGGTGTTAGTATCCGACCCGGACATGACAACGTTTAGCAACCTGAGATATTTGAGTGTATAAAAGAATTGTATGTTAATCTAATGTTTATTTGGTTAATGCCGCTAACAGAATACAGCTCCATAACTGAGGGTTTCCTTATTAAAGACTGGTTTTAAATAAAACCATTCAAAAACCCAAGACTTTTGGTGTGCTATAGATATAGATGTTGATAATGAAGTGCAATACATGCATAGCTCATCTTTGCACTAACATGGGATATGTAAAGAGAATAATTGCACTGTGCTGTAATATAATGTGTGACAATATCATGTTCTAATGCATATTATTGTATATAATATTATGTTTTATTGCATAAAATAATAATAATAATAACATATCTAACACTTATTCTTTTAACCTAAAAGTCTACAAAGTATCAGAGAGTCTGCTCATTCTTTCACCTTATCAATGCGCTAATAAGAACTTATTCCAAATCAGGAGTTAATATTCATTACTTTCAAATGAAACATTCCATTAAGTTATTGATATCCTTACAAATATCCTTACAGCATACAACACTATAGAATACATGTTTTTGCCTGTTTGTGAATGCAAAGATGACTTTCCTAAATGTACCTACCCACAATGAATTGGTCTGCATTTGTAAAAAAAAACCCCAGCAATAATTAATTTGTAGTGTAACACTGATGACTAAAACAGACAGTCATTATTCTACCGAAGACTAGAAACCACAAGACAAATAGACAAGATGCGAATGCTAATAACAGAGCACTACTAAAATGGATGCATCACTGCACACTAATGAGGCTCTGAAAAAGTCATACTCGAAACAGTACCAAATGACTGGTTTAAACCCTATAAATCAACTAAGCCACTATGGAATACCAACCTGCTAACAGGATAGTGCTACTAATTATTTTGTTCATAACAGACGAAAGATAAGATCAAACAAATACAAATGCAGATATTAAAGGAAGGTTGATTATTTCAAGAAAACTCTATCCAGCACAATACTTCATAATAATATAATAATATAACAATATAATATTTCAGCATTTATACAGTTAATACTGCAAATACTATGATATTATTTTTATATTCTTCATTTTTCCATATTTGGCTTTACAGTAATCTAAAAATCCAATAAAAAGAAAGTGCAACAAATATTGTTTTAGATATAAAGGTACAATAGGTACTTGTGTTCAGAAACTTTTATGTTCTGCTAATTAAAAGTCTCTTCACATACTGATAGAAATGATTCAGTTAAGCGGTCTTTGTATTTATATATAGGACCAAGAAATGTTTATCCAGTCTTTTGGAAATACCTCCACGAATGAGCTTTAACTAAATAAAATAAAAATAAATATTCAACTTCATTGTGCAAGGTACATGTACAGAGCCAATGAAATGCATTTTTCACATATCCCATCTTAGTAAGTTGGGGTCAGAGTGCAGGGTCAGCTATGATACAGTGCCCCTGGAGCAGGAAGGGTTAAGGGTCTTGCTCAAGGACCCAACAGTGGTTGACTTGCTGGAGGTGGGGCTTGAACCCAGATGTTTCTGGTGTTCAGATTAACAACTCAGCACCTTAACCATTTGAGCCACCCTGCCCCTACAGACATAGTGTGTAATCTTAAACTGTTTTTATGTTTGGTATTATAGTACTTTAGTACCAACTGATCTATAAAGTTTCTCACCAGTGAATGACACGTGATGTATTGTATGATTGTCAGCTTTGGTCGTCTGGTTTGTGTGTGTTCATGCGTTGATGGTAGGACGTAGGTTTTATTGTGCCATCAGGCTACATTTAGCATTTTCCAAGATGTCCTACTGCACCTTTAAGACAATTTCTTGGTTTAACTATTAGAATTAGAGTTGCTTGTGTTAAAAGTTGAAAATGTTTTGCAAGCTAATCTGTCAGTTCATTGTGTACTAATGAAGAGGGAAGGGTTAGGATTAGGCTTAGGGTCCAAAGTAGTAATAGATTGTTAAAGCCACTGAAATAGACTAAAAGACCTGAAAATAGACCTCTGGGTTAAAAAAATGTTTTTATTCAACATAATTATCAATTAACCACCATGGCAGGAAAAAAACCACCTTATCGCTGCAAGTCTTGTAACACCTGGGATTTTGCATGTTGATTTAAAATTCTGATGCCCTAGAAAAATAGTGCTCACCCTAATCACATAATGCAGCCATTACGAGTGACGCCAATCATTAGGAGTAAGATGCTACTGTGGAAAATTAACAACAATTTCAAGGTCTAGACATTCATGGGATGCTCAGCTTTTTAGAACAGTTCTTTCGAAAATATCAGAATTATAAGTAGTTAGTTATTATGAGAGCTTTATTGGGTCCAGACTAAACAAATTTAATAGCTGCTGACGGCGTGACTAACAGCTCGTGGACTCATACAATAGCAAATGGCTTACTTTTGTATTTCTGTACATTGTGAATAGCACCCCCTATTAATCTGGTGCTTGACACTACTTGCTGAAATGTTTGATGGTAAGTGTCAAAAACAAAAAAGCTTTAAATTGGTCTTTTCCCTTTTGTGGTAATACTTTATATCAAGGAAGGCTGAATTCTTCTGCAGGATCCAGATAGGCCAATGATTTTCCAGCCTGTGTAAGAGAACAATCAATTACAATGCCCCCAAAAATCAATTCAGCCTGCCAAGTGTGAAGCTCAAGCAAATGAAACACTTTAAGAAAGTTTTTAAATATCAGTTTAAGAGAATGTGTGACTGACAACAGCAAAGTTTTCAGTGTTGTTGAATTTTAAACAATGGACATCGTCACAAGGCGCCGTTATACAAAATAAAAAATAAGGATATATAGCAGTGTATGGGTGCTGGCGCCCGTGGTGTAGTGGCTTAAGGCACCGACACCCATGCGCTGTTATATCCTGTTTTTTATTTTGTATAACAGCGCCTTGTGACAATGTCCACTGTTAAAAATTCTACAACATTGAATATAGTAGATTAGAATATCAGAATCAGACAAAAATTAAGAAAAAAAATACAGGAACGACATTAAATCATAAGAAATACTTTGCTGTTGTAAGTCAACACATGCGCTGCTGCGCTCTGGTGACCCGGGTTCGAGTCCGGTTTGGGTCCTTTCCAGTTCCATGCTCCTCTCTTTTCCCACTTCATCTCTGATCTGTTCTTTCAATAAAAGCAAAAATGCCCCAAAAAATATCTTAAGAGAATCAGGATATACATTTTATTTTTCATAAATATATTTCTAATCAGCTAGTGGTAGGTTACACAGACATGTAAAAAGAACATTGAGACATATATTTAAGCTACACCTACAGTATTTGCCATCAGATCATAAAGTAAAATGAAAGACATCCGTGTAAGGCGTTTTGCCAATATACTTTGTAGGATACTTTACTGGCCTATCTGGCGGCTTTCTGTTTTGTACTTTGAAAAATTTGTCTGTGTTTGCACTGTAAGTGGCAAAAAGAATTGCTGTTGGTGCCAAAAAAACTAATCTAAAATGTACTGTACTGTATGTAATGTACTTGAATGCCTTCCACCCAGTAATACAGTTCCACCCAGTAATTTTATACATTTTCTTTTCTTTTTTGACTTTTGGTATTGTGTGCCTTTCTTCTTCTGACTAATTTGCTAAGTGTTAACTTCGATCAATGTCTATCAAAACACTGAACTGTAACTGGGATGATTTTGCTACCATCATTGGCTATGACTTAAAAGGATCTATTGTAAAGCTGTTTCGACATTATCTGGTGCAATAGCCTAATTACTGATTATGCTGTACAAGCACAAAGCAATTTGCTGGCGAAGGCAGAATCTCAAAGAAAAGAAGATTCTCCCAGATTCTGTCAGCTGCAGATGCATTTCTTTATAAATACCCCCATAACAACGGACCGGGGTAAAACCAAAGATCATTTGGTTAAAAAATTGTGCTATAAATGTAGAGGTGTAATGTAATGAGTTTATAATAATCACTTACACTATTTTTTCAAAAGAATCTGTAATTTACCTGAGTTTTTATAATTTTGTCAACTTTTACTTTTACTCTGATATGTTTCTCCAAAGTACATTTATTACTTACTACAAAAGAAGAGCACAGACAGCAATCAAGCTGGTTCGAGGAATCAGTGGACTGGTGTTTGATTACATTTTCCAGTCAAGCCCAGTTATTTCATGCTAGCAAGCGACTCCAAATTCTATTAAATGCTGAGGCAGATTTTCTAAAGGATGCAGAAAAAGTGGTGACAACTGATTTTTCACTGACTACCAGCATTTCTGATAATGATATTTTTGAGAAAGGTTCACTTATGTTGAAAGCAAAAAAGGCTTTGTACTGGATAAAGTGGCTCTTCTTATCAACATCTAAAAGTTTTGTTTTTATTTCTGTGGTAAATTGTGGGCAAAGCTCTGTCACGGTAACATGTTTGCTTTGTAGTTAATGTAGAATTTGGAAAGACAACTTTTTACAAGTTAAATTTAAATAGTTTAATCGTGACTAATATACTTAGATGACGAGCATAGAGTATCTGTATAAAAAAACTCTTTTCTTCTTAAATAAATAATTATTATTATCATTTTTATACTTAAAAACAAACCTCTGCCATTAATTCTCTAAGTACATTAAATATAAAAATACCTTACAATAAATATCACATACCTTAAAATGTTTGCACAAGTAATATTCTAAATAGTAACTTTAAAGATGCAGTAGGACATCTTGAATGCACACAGACTAGATGACGAAGAGTACATTAATACAATACATCAAAAAACTTTATAGTACAGTGAGTAACAGTACTAAAATACCAAACATATAAATAGTACTCAATAACATACTGCTGCTGTAGTTAAGCTAATTCGTAAAAGTACACAAACTACATAAGCTATGCGTTACTATTAAAATGCACCATCATGGAAACGCATCACTGAACATTTTGATTGGACAGACGTTTCTTGGTCCTACGCTTTTTACAGAATGTATAAATGAATAAATGAATGAAACCAAAAATTGTTATACCTTGGTATCTTTGGTTTGGTGGTTTTAGTAAGCTACATGTTGTTGAAATCAGCCTGGAAATTTAAATAAAAAAATGTATTTGATAGAAAAATTTGATTGAGTATAGATAGGGGGAAGTTCAGGGAGTGTATAAATCATAGCAGTTCCCCTGTGCTGATACCTTAGAATAATAACGGTGTCAATAAAACCTACATCTCAGAATTTATCAGAAAAAATATTACGATTTAACAGCAAACAAGAGAGAACTTTGAATTCTGATACCCTCCCAACCCTTCATCAAACAGTTTTTCCAGATGCTATCTTTGGCAACCATCTCATCATCAATGACAGCCTATTTCCTGTAGGTCAATTTTAATACGACTGCTCTATTTGTGCTGTAAATGCAAGCCCACAGTTTAATAACACTGTCTACTTTCATCACTATCTGATGGTCCTAGATTTAAATCTAAGAAATTTCATATAGCCTACTTATTATTCCAGGCAGTTTCTATTTTTGGTACAAACTTTAAGAACCTTTTATTTAAAGTAAATGAAATATATTTTTTATAGAAAAAACTGTTTGTAAGTAGTATTTGAACAATTTATTAAGCCCCGTCATAAACACAATGTAAATAAAATTCCTAGCAACCTTAAAAACTGAAGTTATACAGGGTTACCTGCAGTTATACAGGTAACTTACCTCACATTTAGTTATCTTACAAATTTAATAGTCAAAAGATTTTAATCACTAGTCTAACACACCCATATGTGTTTTTGCAAATATTTTAAGGTCCCATGTCTGAACTTAATTAGTTGCTCTGTAAAATTGCTTTTTCTAGCAAATTATGTTATGCATATAACACTGTACTCGGTGGTGTACCATAAATACACAATAGTGTGCACAAGGATTTACCCTATTTTACTTATATCACTTTAAATCTATTTTACTTTATGATTGTAACACTAAAATGTATATCTAAAAAGTTTAACGGTCAGTGTTCCAGTTCAGCCAAAAGATGTTAAATAAAGTTGATGTGACGGCTTCCAAACTGCCACTGCAACCATAATAAATCATGCCTTTATGGTGCTCAGCTGATTCATAAGCAAACTTTCGGCCATATAGTGAAGCAACTAATTTCAAGCAGTAAATCAATGTTTAAAAAATAGCTTTTTAACAGTAGTATTTATTTATAGGGTCTGCATGGTAGCAACTTTTTACTTTCAGCAACTTTTGAGACTGCTTCTGAATTGTGAATGCTGAGTGCTGTGTGACTGCATTCTCTTATGGGAATAAATAAACGTAATATTTCTTCCGGTGTTATGAGTTAGGTCCTTGCCATAACGATTACTCTATGCAAAGCTTTGTTTGGGTCAGCAGTAATAGAGATAAAACTTATAATTGAGTGCACATCCTCATGACCAGAGGTTGCATTAACTTCATTATTATAAATTACCAGAAGCTAAAGTCACAAACCTACAATGTTTTCTATTCTTGTAAAACCATAGTAAGGAAAAATTCAAGTGTATAGAATCGTTGTGTGTATTGATTGGATATTTGATGCACTGCAGCGAATATAATTTGTGCCCTAGGAAATAACATTTTATGTGTGCACCCAATGATATAGTGCACTTTATGGTGAGTAGGGACTTAATTACGATATAGTTGGATGTTAGATATTTAAATAATAACTGATAAATAAAGAAACATTTCTGTGCTGTCAGCAGGGCCTGAGTCCTTTTGACAACCTACTCTACAAAATAAATTCAGCATCACCCCATTAAGGATGTATCCAGCAAAGGCTTATTTTACACCTTATCTTATACAAGTGTTTGTGTGGAAGTGTTCGTAAGGTGTTGGACTGTAAATTGAAAGATCAGGGTTTGATTCTCAGTACCACCAACTGTCACTAGAAAAATATAAGTCGATCTGAATAAGGGTGTCTGCCGAATGCCATAAATGTTTTCCAAAGGTTATAAATACTTTGTCTAAATGTTTGGTTAGTACTCTATATACACAGTTATGGGACAACTGACATTCAAATCGAGTAAATGAATAATTTAATGATACAATTTGGTTATCAAAAATGTTTAAAAAAACATTATGTGGGTGTGTCCGCAATTTTTTAGGTCCTTTAGTGTATTTTGGTAGAGTTATGGCAGGTAAAGCAATAAACTGTACCAATAAATAACAGATATAAAAATAACAGGTATGCTTGTAAAGAACGATGTTACATTACCTCTCTTTAAAGAAAGTTGGCACAGCCTGAGAAAATAATGAAAAACAGGGTTAGGGTTAGCTTCAAAAACAGGTAGGAGAATTGTTGGCTGATCGTAGCATGACTTAAATAGGCATAAGTGATGGTGTTCTTCTTCTATTTTTGATTTAATCTTTTCTGTGATGAGGACAGATAGTGACAAAGATGGGGATGATGATACAATTTTTTAAAAGTATTTATAAAGCTCAAGTTTAGTAATTGTTAGCAGGATAAAAGTAATGTTGCCTTTTTTTTCCAAATGACTTTTTTTTTCTCTTTGATGCCTTCTGCGTACTAAAGCATGTCCTGTTTTTCTCTGCAGTTGTTTTTCTGAATCTAATTCGTTTTCTTCCTCTGAAATCATTCTCAATGAAACTGTGTGAAAAGCCTTGCTTTAGATAACAGCATACACAGTCACTTGTCTCTGGCTCATCAGCTCTAATTCAACAGTGCTCTCAGAGATTTTAATATTAATAATTAACCTCTCGACAAGCCCGGCTCTCAATTTTGCCTGTTTTTTTTGTGGTCAAGTTTCTTTGTATTACTGACTAATTCTACTTTTTATCCTCCTCAAAAAAATGAGGACTTTCTCGGCTTGTTTATTAGCATTACAATGGTAGGATAATAGGGGAGCTGAAAGAGGCTGTTGCTACGAGACGGCTGACGGGGACTGTCACTGGGGCGGAGGTTTATCTGGTGTTCAACGTCCAAAGCGCGGGTGGAGAAGGACGTTCTGCTTTTCTCCAATAGGAGAGAGGTATTCGGGTTATTAGTCACTGAGGACCACTATTTTTCTGAACCTATTCATACACAGCAGGGTGTTGAAAGGAGATACTTGAGAACATATTTAAGCCTTTGTTTTAAGGATGACAGTCTAATAGATATACAATACAGTATATCTTAAATACTATTGAGTCCTGTACCTCCATGACCTGAACACATCTGCAAGAACAAAGGAGACCGCATTGTCCTTTTGTGTAAAGTCACACAATGTGAGTCACAGAATGACTATTTTGTTATTCAATTTAATAAAATAAAAAATAAAAAAATGCTAAATTATTAGTTGAATTAAGACAAAATTGTTACTACTTTTTCTACTATTCAGTAGCTATAATGCTACAGGGAAAGCATTTTTAAAGAATTTTTTCTTGTTCTAATACAACAGGCACAGGGTCAGTGTGCAAGCAGCAAGACTTAAGCATGGGTGAATCAGTACACAAAAATAGCAACATAGGAATTGCTCGTTAATGCTAGGCTGAACAAAATTTCACAACCGACATAATGAAAGAGGGCTTATTAAGAGTTTGCCGAAATACGGAAGTTAGAATTCCACTAAATGTGTACAGGGAGGGGTGGGCTATTTTTTAAATTTAATTTTAAATATATGATTTACTCATACCATATCTGTATTTTGATAATAAATATTCTTTTTAAAACTAAAATGACTAATTATTTGTTAGATTCACCACCAACAGAATGGTACATTGAAAAGAACCTCCTACGGTGATGAAGCAGATGCTACTGCACACCAGCCGGCAAGAAAATGCAGAAACAACAAAATGGCCGAAAGTTTGTAAAAGAGAAAAGATAATACAGAATACAGGAACTTTAAAAATGGAAAGGTGATTAACTTTTTGTTTAGTGCCAAGAAATCTGTTTGTCTTGTCTATCATCTTTTAATAAACTTTAATAAAAAAATGCTCATTAGTCTGTATGCTAATAACAAAATAATTAGTGTATCTTGCATTAGAAGGCAAACTAAAACCTTGAAAATAATAAAAAAATCTCCACATTAATATTGGAAGTCATTCCTGCCCTTCTAATGTTCTGTTTTAGATCGACTCTGACCTCATTAAAGAAAAGAAACAATTATGTGGCCCTCACTGAAAAAATATTTCTACACCCCTGATTTAAGGCTTCCATCATTTTGCTTTAGGTATGACTAGATATTTATAAAACACAGACAGCCTGAATGACAAACATTTGTAATGTTATATCATTATGTTTTATCATTTTTTACAATGTAGGCATGGAATTAATTAGTGGTACTAATTAAGATAATAATGATTAATTTATTAGCGCTTTTATGATATCATTTATTATCACTTTTGTGTTGCTTATTAGGAGGCGACTTTCTTTATTGCATCTAACAGCACAAAGACAGATTTAGAGATCACAAAGAATCAGGGGAAAAAACACAATACGAATGTTGCTTTAGTAAAATAATCAATGCGCTGGTAGTGTAAAGCAGTCAGATGTGAAACAGAGTTTTTATTAATAGGGCATGTGGTAGTTCAACATCATTGCATCCTGTAGTGTTGCATTAGTTAGATATTGCAGCAGTTGTCAAAGTTTCTAATTTTTTATTTATTAATTCAAATCAATTTTTATTGTATAGTGTTTTTAACAATAGACATTGTCTTAAAGCAGCTTTACACACATAATGCAGTAAAAAAACCCCACAAGGACAACATGCAAACTCCACACAGAAAGACTCCGGGAATTAAACCCGGGCCTTCTTGCTGTGATTCAACAATGCTAATCCTAAAACATAGAAGAAAACATTGTGATTCACTATTTAGGTTTTGCCTAAAAAAAAGGTTCGAAAGATATTTAACAGTAAGATAAAAGCACTGACCATAACATAAGGTCCATAAGTACTGAATCTGGCTGTGAACATATGCCAAGCGTTGCTCATGTATCTGAATTTTGGGAAATGAAAGCATAAACTTATAGTTAGAGATAGTTGGATTGATATAAAGAGATAAAGATTGCAGCAAATGTAGCAATTAACATCTGAAAACACACTGAGCTCCACACGGATTGCAACAAATCACACAGCGAAATTTATCAATACATTTTGTACATTCAATTTTTTTCTCTGTGCAAGCACTTACAAATGGCGACCTGGAGTGACAGCACGGCATGTTGCAGTTTTTTTTAACCTACTTACACAGAATACATAGAGTAGAATTTTTTTAGTGATAAAAGAACGAAATAAAAAATACACAAAACTGTGAGCCAGTGGTAATAATAAGAGATAAAGGTTTGGGAAAGTAATTTAGTATGCTTGATATGTAAGAAATAATACTGTATGTGCTATAAAAACTGGAGGAAGATGGAAAAAAAATTTTAAAGTGTAGTTACTGTTATAATCTTTATATGATTTACTTCATACAACAACAAAATTCTTTTTAAAATATAAAATTACAAAATCTTCAAGACAAATAAGTTGTAATTATTGCTAACAAAGCAGCAGTCATTTCATCACCAGCTTTTTAAAAATCTTATTGCATGTAATTTTACCAGTATTTTCTGATGAACTTTCTGTAGAGAAAATGTACTAAATGTGACAACGCACTAACCCTGGAGATTTCCGTCTCCTTACACATTGCTTCATTTCTGTCTCCTTACACAATGCTTAACTATTGCAACAATATTCCCTTGGTAAAAGTCAACATCTGTTTAGTTTTAACCTTAAAATTTTTAATTCATCTGCTTTACAAATTCTTCTAAGTAAGCCATTTCACCAGAAATGTTAACATATACATTTACGTCATTTAGCGGACACCCTTACCCAGAGCGATGCACAAAATGTCAATGATAGCAGGATAAAAATAAATACCTAAACGTTCTGACTTATTAGATTTCATAGGTATATAACTATAATTTATAACACCGGATTCACAAATCCTTCTCTTCATCCACTTGGACCAGTTCTTGCTAACAACAGATAAATACAAACTAAAAATTCAGTTGTTCAAAATAGTTGTTAGCTTGTAACTGTGGAAAAAAAATATCTGATTATGTTGTTTATGAAACTTCCTGCATGATCAGAAACATCAGATTCAGCAGATCCGTCAGACTCGTAGTGCACAGCGAATCCAAGAGACTGTGCAACTTTCATGAGTTATTCAGACGGATTCCAATTCATAAATGACTTTTGAGTTTACATTTTTGATGGACTCCTCAACAGACACCTAAATAAAAGTCTCAATCAGTTGCCACAAGGTGTCAGGGTATTTGTCTATAGTAGCGTTATTCAAATTCCTTCACTAAAGCTTAAAGACCCAAACACTGTTACAGCATGGAAATGCTCTATAAGGACACACCATTTCCTGTGTTCTGTGTTGTGCACATAGCCCTGATCTTAACCCCACTTTTGAGATGTATTGGAAACCCATCTACACCACAGTCAAAATGCTTTTTCTCTTTTTCTAAGTTTTTGTCAATCCCAACAAACTGGAGACAGATGGCAGTGGACACCCTGGGCACAATTACACATATGACAAAAAGATTTTTGGATTGAGGAAAAATGGATGCACCTGGAGAAAAAGCACGGGGGGGGGGCATTTGAAATCCAAACACACAGGGTGGAGGAAGGAATCAAGCCACCAGTGCTGCAGGTGCAAAGCTTATTTAGAAGCAATTATTTAACTCCAGTATCTGCAAAAGTTTTGTGAGCTACTTTCATGTCACTCATTAGCCACTTCTCCTGGCTCTCATTTGTTGGCACTGAGCATGCTTGGCAAAGATATTAAAATACAATTAAATTTTTAATACAATTAAGTAATTAATTTTTCTGTCAAAACATTTTAGCTTGTCTTGGTCTATAGTAGAATTTTGAGTATATTGAGGAGTGGGAATTGATTATGATTGCAGGAACGTCAGGGTTGAATTACATGGGAGAGTGCAAGCACCAAATCTTTAGCTTCTGTAGAGCAAAAAGTTCAGATCTTTAGATCAGATCATTTGAAGAAGAATCCTGCATGTCCAGCTCATGGTATAAACATGAGTAGGGAATAAAAGCCTTTCTTATCTAAAGTAATTTACAGGTGTGATTTGAGGTCTTGGCACACACCAAACACATTAAATCAAGCGCTGATTTGATACTCAGGGAGTGTACTGTAAAGAGCATTTTGTAGTATATTTCTTTTGGCTTTAAAAACTAGCATCAGAGTTTTACAGGGTTTATAGCTATTCAGAATTTCTCTACAAGTTAAGCAAACAATTACTTTCCAGCAAAATAATCTTAATAATGAGTTGGTTAAATCAAGTTTGCATTCTGGATTAGTTACAAAGGTTTGATAATTAAGGTTGACCTGACAGGAGTGAATGAAATAGTGGTTGTCAGAAGAACAAAGGACTGAACAAGAGTGTACAGATTTTTATGACTGAGCCATGAAGTTAAATAAAAAAAAAATTAGGATTAGTCTGACAACCTCAATTGTTTAAGATCAATTAAAATGAATCCAACTAGTTTTTCAGCAGTGAGATAACCTACAAAGATTCACACGTTACTATATATACCTCGACTAGGGGCAGTCAAATTGTTGAACTGGTTAAGGCACCAAGTTGTTGATTGAAAGTCCAGGTAGACCTGAATTCAAGCCCCACCGCCGCCAGTCCACCACTGCTGGGTCCTTAAGCAAGACCCTTAACCCTACCTGCTCCAGAAGCTATATCATAGCTGACCCTGTGCTCTGACTTTGCTAAGATGGGATATGCAAAGAATTTTACTGTGCTGTAAAGTACATATATGTGACAAATAAAGACATTTATATTTACAATAAAGAGTTAAGCCCTGGGCACATCAATGCCAACCTAGCTGGCTATTTTCAGCAACCCTTATTATGGCTCGCATTAAGGCCAGGCCGTTTGTGGTTTTGTTTTCAGTTTAGTAAACAAAAAAAAAACCCAGATCAGTTGTTGCAGCCCAGCTGAAGGGCTCTCCATCAACAAAGAGCTACAGTGAGGTTCCTCTTCACTAAACCCTTGGCGTTGGCACTGTCCCTGTTCTCACTCTGTATGCTAACGTTACTGGACACGCTGTAGAAAACACAAGGTAATGCATATTTATGAGAGATGGTTGGCTGCACTTGTCCAGCACTTTGAAACCTCTCCCCACACTCTGCACAACAGCATGAGGTAAAGAGCTGACACACCGAGCCATTCTCCCATTTTTAATAAGCATTCTTCTTAATCATAACAGGTCTACGAGGTTTATAGCTCATAATCTTAGGTTAGAGCAAGGTTTAGGTGACATTGTCTTTCTTAAATTCATCATTGATTATAAACTGATTTAAGATGGACCTTAGTTGCTTATAATTTGAATAAATTAAATAAAATAATAAATTCCATATTTATTATTAGAAACTTTGGCCATATCATGTAAATACAGTATGTAATTAAAACAGCTAAAGCAATAATTATAATTATTAAAACAAACAAACATTGCATTTTACAGAGAATCTTTACATTATTGTCTAAGTGTGTGTGGTTCTCTTTGTTTGGCTCTATGTGTTTCTGGTATTTATCCTTATGAACGTTATGTATGTCCTAATAACTTACACTGTGGTTCATGCAGATAAATGATGGCCATCCCATTTTTAATTTATGCTGTCAATACATGCTCCTCTGTGCAGTCTCTGGCCAAATCATGTGAAAAATGCACAGTGATTACAGAGGTGAAGCCTCAGAATCGATGTGCTCTGCTCTTATCAATCTCTCCTGTCACAATACAGATGGCTAGAATTCACCCTCAGAGGAGATTAGACCTGAAGTCTGACATTTAGTTGCTCATGTGGAACACAGAGCTGTGAGAGGGGGTAGAAGTACACAAAGACTTTTCTTGAGAGGAGTGGAGGGTAGTTATGGAAAAAATCTTAAAAATCTTAAATGGCATTCTGGGTCTTTTCCTTTTTATCTATTACCTGTACAGCCATTCAGATGGACATTGACACTGTCTGCAGTTATTTTTAATACTGATACTGTACTGGACACTGACTTTACATTTACAGTATTTGGCAGACACCCTTATCCAGAGTGACTTACATTTATCTCTTTTATACAACTGAGCAATTGGGGTTAAGGACCTTGCTCAGGGACCCATCAGTGGTGGCTTGGTGGAGCTGGGAACCGAACCCACAAGCTTTGGGTTGGTAGTCCAACACCTTAACCATAAGCCACCACCTGACTTTCAACATCACTTAACAGGGAATGACAAATCAATCACATGAGATGTATTCTATACAGGAAACCATATAGAATAATATAAGTAAAAACAAAAAATCCATATGTATGTTTAATTTTAGTGCACTGTAACACAATATTCACAGTCTCTTTGTGTGCGACCAGCAGCCCCTATTGGTTGAAAGCATTTCCATTGTGTTGTGACTTGATTTCGTTGTGTCTTCTTTCTGTAATGCTTTGCCTTGATTCTGTTGCTTTACCTGGTTATTCCTAATTAGGGTCACGGGGATATGCTGGAGTTTATCCCAGCTGTGATTGAGTGAAGGGCAAAGGTACAAACTGGACAGGTACCCAGTCCATCGCAGGGCCACATACAGACAAACAAACACACACTCACACTCACTATTATGGGCAGTTTAAAATCAACCTAACATACATGTATTTGGACTGTGGGAGGAAACCGGAGGACCCAGAGTAAACCTACGTAAACACCGGGAGAACATGCAAACTCCACACAGAAAGGTTCCTGCAGGGGATTTGCATCTGGGACCTTCTAGCTCTGAGGCAACAGTGCTAACCGCTAAGTCATTGGATTAATCCACAGTAAAAGACATTTTCCTGTCTGGCTTGTATTTGCACAGGTTTCTGACCAGGCAAAATGCCAGACTTCTCCATTGCTATAAATAAAGCTTTAAAGGTTTCAGTATATAGATTGCAACTGTAGAAAGAGTGATGATATATAAACCAATTTATAGTTCTCTGCTGAAGACCAGAGGAATCCTATTTTTTTCCTGTCTGTATCATTTGCTCAAACTAATAACTAACAAATATTTTATAATTAGTTGCTGAGGTAAGCTGAAATGTCTAAAGTCAAGAAAACAAGACACATGCTGGATGATAGCTTGGAAAGCTCTTTATAATGAAAAGCATATTTATTCAGAGACATTGTATGAAAAAGTAGTAAAGTTGTCAGAGCTGTCAGTTACTTTTTACCCATTGAAATTCAATTTTTAATGGACTTGCAATGCCAAAAGTGTCAACATGTTCAATCCTTCTCCACTTCTGTAAAGCAGCATGCCTTAGATAGACACCTGAAAATAAGGAGCTCTCCAAGCTGGCAGGAAACATGACGAACTAGTCTTTAAAAACATGTCCATGACCTGGTTAGTTGATGATTTAATTGACAGCTGATAAAGAAAAAACTCACTGAAACCAAAGTCAAATATTGCAAAAGTTATCTTACTAAGAAAATGCTAAGTCAAAACTGGCATTGTTATTGGATCACCGTTGTTTTTTACACTGCATGACTTTCTGGGGTAAAATTTATTTGCTGCAATCTTTACATTGCATGACTGATTGGCGAGAGAATGGTATAAACTGCATGATTTTACAACTACATATGCAAAAATTCTTTACTTTTTTCGATCCTTAGTGTTACTTTATTTCGGTCAGCATCAAGGTCCATCTGAAGCTTATCTTTGGCACACAGTGTTTAAGGTGGGACTACATTCATAATATTACACCAGTTTATTTTCAAATGACCTTAAAATAAGATGAAGAATAAATATTTAATACACACCTGCAGGATAGTTTACATCTAGCAGGATGTATACAGCGCTACGTTTCAAGTCAACAAGCAGCCGAAGTGCTCCTGAGGCTTTTTATCATCTTCATAGGAAATCCAAACACACAAGCACGGAATTTCTTTGAACTGTCAGTAGATAGAGCTTGAAGGAGTACTCAGTGACTGGGAATGCATACAATGTGTTTGTTTTACAGGAAATCATAATAAAACTAGTTCAATGAAGCTGTGCTTACATTTCTCTACCTGTTTCTCTCTCTCTCTCTCTCTCTCTCTCTCTCTCTCTCTCATTATATCAATCTATTTTCTAAATATCTCGTTTTCTATCCTGCTGTCTGCTGGACTGATCAGTTCTGCGTTTGCCTCTCTGTTCAATATTATATCCAGAACATACATCTGAGGAGAAGCATGATCATCAATATTCATCTTGTTGCTGCTGAGGCATTAATATTCATAGTGTTCGTGATTCTTTATAGATTCACCCAGCAACTAGAATCACTGTAGGAGGGAGAGTGGGTCACGCACGGGCATTTAGACCACTCTGCATTTGAAGTCCTGCACAGGCGAGCAAAACCTCCTGCAGTGGCAACCGCTATTTACTCTGTACCACTTTTCTGGCAGATGCGCATAGAGAGACAAAACAAAGGGAGAAACAGCAAAGGGTTAGGGATGATAAACAAATGTACAACAAATGAACAAAGCAAACGTTTCACTGTGTTCTCAGTCATATAAAGACATGTATGAATTACCTACAAGGTAGAAAACAGATCTTTAGTCCTTATTAACTGCTATGACCACTGCTGACATTACGTCCTCTACGTAAAAAGAATTGTAAGACACAGACTCTACTACATAGTTAATTGCTTGTAACCTACACTCAGTGCTCAGGCACAAGTGTGTGGGTGACTTAATGATGGCTGGGCATGACATAAGACATGAGGTCTAATCAACTCCTTGACAATAGAACTATTAGAGCCAAGCGATGCATTATAAACAGACTGATGGCATATACACAATGATTTGAGGTGAGGATTTAAAGGCATTTGTAATTTTTATTTATTTTATTTTTTTACAAATTTGTAATCACACACTATGTTTATATGTCGCTTGCTCTTTGAACTAAGGTAGAAAGCAAAATTTGTGACATTTTTTATTTAAACCTAAAATCTACCCAAACAACTGTTTCGAAATTAAGCCTTATGTACGTATAAGTACTTTACCCAGACAAAGTCTGTTTACTTTTTATTTCTTCTTTAAATTTATTTTAAGCATAAATAAATAAATAAATAAGTAATCAAGCCTTAAATAAGTGCTTGTGTTTTACATCCTGATTTTCAATCTAATGTGTAATATCCTGACATGCCTGTTGTTACACTGCAGTCCAAGATAGAATAAAATACACCCCTGTCTGATTCCGGTTCTTTTTTGTTCCACGATTTCATTAGAAATCCTTCTAAAAACGATGTAAAGGCATTTGTAAACACCAAACAAATGTCTGAAAGCAATCAGGGACATAGAACATATAAAAGCAATCCCTGGTGTAATTTACCCAGCAGCAAAAAAAAAAAAAACAGACAAGAGGGAACAAAATGATGTGTTAAAAAGATATATGAGCTGGGCTGAGTGCTGTAATGCTGAGCCACAAATGAGGTACACTGATTACAATAGAACTGTTTGGCAAGCTGCGATATAGCAGAAGTGGCACATTTTGTGTCTGGCATGAAATGTTTCCCTGTGATCCCATTTAACCTCCTGTTATCATACTGACGGCTTCACTGTGGCTAAAGGCATAATACGCAGCACCAGAACTGGTACAGGACAAAAATGACAACGGCTATTACTGTACACAAGATTCTTACACAAGATGTTGCTCCAGTCAAATAATTCTAGTCACCACCATTTTTTTTTTACAAAAAATATTTATTTACTTCTTGAAATATGTTCAAATATGTTAAATAATAAAATTGGATTCTCCCAATAATAAATAGATTAAAAGAATGAAATGGACACAATGTAATAGATGTATTCATTTATTCATGCATTAATCTTCTATATCCGCTTATTCTCTAATTCTTCATCTGCTGAAGCCCATCCCAGCCATCTCTGAAAGGGCAAAAGGCACAAAATAATAACGTATCATTATATATATAATAATCTATACTATTTCATTGTTGTGGTTTATGTGCCAATGTGAGGTGCTTAATTAGATTAGAATTTCTTTCCATCAACATGAATAGACTCTTTCTTTCTGGTCATAGTAGTGTTTATACTTAACCCAGCTTGCAAAAGTTACCTTTGAACTCATTGGACTTGCTATTGCGCTGAATCCTGTAGTGAGTTCAGATTTCATTTATACTACTACTGAGTCACAGCCTCTGAACCACAAAAAGCTGAGTTAGTGGAAAAAGAGGGTGAAGAGGTAGCTAATATAATCATTTTACTAATTTTAAAATGTTTTCACGCTTGACCCAATTGCTTGAGTGCTGAGAAACTTGATTGTGAGAGGGCGTCATTGTACAGACGAAGTCTGTTAACTGAATGTGTTATAGAATATCTTTATATGCTGTCATGGAACTTAACATAACAATAGGACGTAAAGTTACATATGATTAAATTAATTCACCGCCCAGTCTTAAGAATGGATCTTCAAGACACACCAGAGTTCATCATGTAAGGCTGTATCTGTCTGTACCTGAAAACAAGCACTGCTTGTAGTTGTTGCCAAATATGAAAAATTCGGAAAACATATTAACATAAACTCTGTTAAAAAACAGCAGAAAAATTAAGTGATAAAAGCAAACAGTGAATCAAATGAAGAAGGGCTAAATGATCCATTTTTACTATTTACTAAACAAAAATATAGTCACAACAACACTATTAGCAGTAGTGCTATGATTTGCAGTACACAAATATACACTAGTAAGTAAGTGTGGACTTTATTAATCCCCACCAAACTATGATTTTAGGGCACAGAGCTGGGCAAAGAAATTTCAACTCTAACTACTCTCATAAATTAGCTGTGTTAAGCACTTTACTTGTGGACTCTGAACAAAGCTAAAATAATACTTTAAAAGAGTTGAGTTTACAGTTTTATCTTTAATATGGAGATCTTGAATCATTTACGAGCCACTCCAACAAATTCATGAATACAAAATGTTAAACGTGTAACAGTACTTTACCCAGTAAAGACCAGGGGTTCTGTTTACAGGATTCCAGAATAAGCACTTGCCCCAATACCAAATACACAAATCAAATACACACCCTGCCCCGTAAACCATATAAATGATCGTGTTCAACATTTTCTTTGATCTGAAGTTTTTTTTAGCCAATCAATCTTACTATTACATAATACGTGTGCAGTGCTTGCTTACATTTGACAGTATTTTTACTGTAGGAAAAAGTATGTTGTTTTTCCTGCCATTTGATTAAATCGAACCACACACAAATTTCCAAAAACCTTTATTTTTATTTTACATTTTTCATCAAATGAAAAGACACAAGAAAAATGACTATATATAATTTATGAACGGTTTTAAGCTAAAAAAAAATAAATAAATAATTATCGTCATTTTAATAATAAAATTACAATTATTTATAGTTATGTTTATTTATAGTTAAAAGTTATATTATATATATTTATAGTCTATGCATTACCACAAAGCATGTCATGAATACATTATTTATCAAGATTCCAGTTCCAATAATTGTTTTAATTGACTTTGAAGAAAACATGTTTAGCCCTAAAAAGGAAACAATAAAAAGATTTGTTTCAATAGCAGATTGATTTTGTGTTTGTGTACAATGTGTTAGTCAGATAGCCATTAAAGTTCCTTTAGAAAGTCCAGGCAAGGCATTTAAGTCAATTCCAGGGATACACAATCACTTTGCTTGCTACAAGCAACATAATTTGACAAACACTAATCTGTGTTCTATACAGGGTGCATGGACCCATACGCCAATCCCAGGGTACTCTAAACTGGGGGACACCCTAAACAGTGTGCCACGGTATCTCAGGGCACAATCATGCACACACTAACTAAGGACAATTTAGAGATTCCAATCCAGCTTCAACATTTGCTTTAGAGTACCTGGAATAAAGTAAAGTGTGGGGAGAGCATGCAAACTCCACCCACAGAGCGCAGATGAAAAATAGAAATTAAACTCCAGATCCTGGAAATGCGAAGTAAACATGCTAGCCACTAAGCTACTATTCATGTATATTAAATTATTATTCAATTTAATTTATTGTAATAATAAATGTAAACAAGCATGATGTTAAGAATGGAACATTCGGTACAAACCACTGAGAATGGTTCGTTTGGTTAAATTTGAGATTTTGTATATATATAAAAATACTTGTCGCACAACACAAAATATATTCATGCTACACAATTAGCCACTCTTTTTTTACATTGCACAGTGCAGACTGTTGCATTTGATTTCACAAAAACTTACCAAAGAAAACATCATAATAAGTCCATATTCAACAGATATACAAACTGTGCAAAGGTCACGGTCTAAATGGGATTTATTTATTTTACTTAAAAACTGCAAATAAGATTAAGCTATTTTTATTTATGAAGTTATGCAGGAATTTGTTATTAGATAAATCAGTCTCAGAATTTCAGAGCAACCACAAAGTTAAGTGCCAATGTTTAATAATGTCAATATTATCTTGAACTTTGTTTTCTATGTCATTATGATTGTGATTTCAGAATGGAGATGGATATTTATGATATCGCTCTGTCTACCACTAATACTTCACTTATATTTTACAGTTTTTTTAAAACCCCAAACAATTCATAATAACCAAAAATTACTCATTAATAAAATCACAGTATTCTGAAAATACTACAGTATTTTACAAATGTTTAACAATGAATAAGAATCAGATGAAATGCCAAGTTGGACATCTATACAAAAAAATTTAAATCCAATGAAAAAGACTTTGAGCTTCTTAATGTTACTTTAACTGAAAAGTTTGCTTGTTAAAGTGCTGGATTTACTACTTCACTGCTATACAATAAAAAACTAAAAACTAAATCTATATTAAAGGTCTAATCTTTTGTTAAGGTCATAATCAGCATCATTAGTGCTGTTTATCAGAGTCTGCGTCTTTAAATACAATTTTTTTGGATAATCATGAAGTCATTTTGAAGAGACAAAGACCTAGTCCTTTATACGCTCATTTGACACATCATTAATCTGCTGCCCTGCAAAACTGACTAGACGTAGATATGATCAGACAGCAGAGGTAAAAAAACACGAATAAATAAATTTTCTCCTTTCGGCTTTCCCCTTCAGAGGTTACTACAGCAAATCATCTGCCTCCATCTAGCCCAATCCTCCGAGTCCTTTTCGCTCACACCCACTAAATTCATGTCTTTATTTATCACATCCATATACCTCCTCTTTAGCCTTCCTCTTTGCCTTTTGGATGCAGCTCCTTTTCCAACATCCTCCTACCGATATCTCTACTGTCCCCCCTCTGCACATGTCCAAACCATCATAATCTGTCCTCTCTGACTTTGCCCACAAAATGTCTAACATAAGCTGGAGAATCTCAAAATCTTTAACTCTACACTATACAACATAGCTGGTCTTTCCACTGTTTTGTACACCTTTTCATAGAAATAATTAAATAAATTGTGGGTTCAAATCCCAGCACCATCAAGTTACCGCTGCTGGGCCCCTGAGCAAGACCCTGAAACCCCAATTGCTCAGATGTATAAATAAAAATAAAAAAATTGTGAGTCGCTCTGGATAAAGGTGCCAAATGCCGTAAAGGTAAATGTAATGTTAAAAAATTCTACAGTTAAAACATTCACATATACAAAAGTTAATTTAAAAGGTTAATGTAAAAGAACAAAAAATGTGGTTCGTTTATTAATTCAACCTACTAGGGTCATTTTTGACTAGTTCATTTCTCAAAATCAGAATTAAAGTTAACTCGATTTTAGGGCAAATTAGCAATCTTAGATTAATACAAGTAAACAAACATCACATCTAGCAATGTTACAGAAAATAACAATAACATTTTGCATTAAGTTTATTTTTTTCCATGGATAGAAATAAACCAGACCAACAGGCAATGCTCACAGTGAAAAAAACTAATAAAGAGACAACCATACAAATATATAAACCATACAAAAAAAAGACAAGCATAACACATAAAGTGACTCTCGTGCATGCAGATGTCAGGCATGCATCTCAGGTTATTAAGCTGACAATCTCTTTAAAGATGGCGGAAAAAAACAGCATACAACAGTACCTACTCTTAAAACACTTGTCAGCTTAAATACTTTATTTACTTGCATCATTAAGATGCTTCAATAATCTGTTCTCACTTCAAAAGATATAATTGTACAACTGAAATGCTAAAATAACATCCAGTTGACTTTTAAGTGTCTCTTTCTTTGATTTACTTAAGCAATACTAAACATCTTCCGAGGGGTTGATCCTCCAGTCTGGGTTGAAAAGTTCACTCTTTTGGCCGAGACGCTGTATGTGCTAATGTCCTCCTGCTCTGTCTCATACTCAGGGCTTGAGGAGTCTTTGATGACACTATAGTAAACTGGGGCATTGTGTTTGGATGACTTCTTGTTACTAGTGGCACCCTTGCAGTGGCAGAGCTTCTTAAAAGCGGTGCGGAATTTTTGCGACATGGCGTTGTATATGATGGGGTTGATGGCGCTGTTGGTGTAGATGCTCATGCGGCAGAAAAGCAAAAACCAAGTGTTGAGGTAAGGAGGGTCCATAAAAGAGTTTACCACCACCAAAGTGCGATAGGGCATCCAAAGCAGAGCAAACAATACCACCACCACTGCCAGCATCTTAGTCACCTACAATGAAAAAGAAAGTAGTCTGTACATAATACAAGACACCATGTTGTGTATCTTAAATTCTAAATGAGCTATGCAGGTTTAGGCTATAGAATACCTCATAAAATCAATTAAAAATTGATTCGAATTTTTTTATTTTGCTCAGATTCGTAATGGAATAAGAGCTGACCCCAGAGAAACTTTTCAAGGGACTACACTAGCTTTGGGCAAACCAAAATTCTCAGGATTACTCACAAAAGTACGAAGGATATTTTGAGTAATGAGTAATTTGAGTAAATGGGTAATGGGTACAATGAGTAATTTTATTCTACAGTAACAATATATTCCACAATATATATTTTTTAAATAGGTAGTTATTCCGGGAAATCAACAAAAACTAAATTTATAGAAAAAAATAAACTTTATTTTATTACTTTCACGCTGCACGCCAGTTAGCTATGGTCAATTATTTACAGGTAGCGGTATTACAATCTATTACAGTTGACAATTTAGCCGATTTATCCTTCTTTCCGAAGGGCTCCTATACTTGCACTCATAGTTGCTAAGCAGCCGTTAGTTGTGCTCTCCATCAAAACACTGCTACAAGATTTATTGCGAAGAAAAGAAAGAAAAAAAAACAATAATGACCTACAAAAAGTTGAGGAAGCAAATTGGACGGTTTTTGTCACATGACCTGCTGCTGCTTGTGGCATTATGAAAAGTTCTTTTGGCTGCAGTGCAGAAGTGTCTGGACATGCGTCTCTGCACGTTTGCCTCGCATCTACCTCTTAAAACCAAAAACCTAATTTACATTGACATTTATGACATTTGGCAGATGCCTTTATTCAATGTGACATACATTTATCTCTTTTATCCAACTAAGCAATTGGGGGTAAAGGTCCCCTTACTCAGGGGCCCAGCAGTGGTAGCTTGGTGGTGCTGGAAATCAAACCCAGATCTTCCAGGTTTCGTGCAAACAACCTGATATGTGACCGGCCCCCAGGCTTCATGCCATGCAGAAAGCAGCAAAGCCTTATGCCAAAGTGGAAGCTGTAAAGTATCAATGCTTTTCTGCTGCCATGTCAATGCGCAATTAGTGCAATAAAAAGGGAAATGACTTTCTCTGTATGTTTTAAATAAATCTGTAATACAGTATGTCTTTAAAACCGAACAATTTGTAGTCCTGAAGCTAATAAATAATCATAAGCGCCGTCCAAATTCTATCCATGATTTATTTTTATCGCTCTGCAAAGCAAACCATCTGTTATTTCAAGGCAATTAGTATGGTTCGGAGATGGGTGAATTTGACCATGATGCCTCAGGGTGCACTGATTAAATTACTGAAAATACCCACACTTATAGACTGAAGCACTACTAAGTAAAGTATAACATATTAGATATTAGGTATTAAATGCAGTATCATTGTAGGAAGAAAGTATCAGACAGTAAAATGACTGTTTTGTGGTTTATTGGCACTCCTTTAATTGAGATCCTACTCATCTCACATTCGCAGCTTTTGATGGAATATCGCGTCCTTGTCTCACAGCCTTTTTTTCTTTGGCTGCTATACAGTGCTACAGTATTATACCTAAAAAAGAAGTAACTAATGTATCTACAGCACTTTTTATTTAATATCTTTGTCACAGTCAGTTGTATGCAGATGATTTAAGATTGTACTCAAATTGGGCAAAAATCTAAATATTGACTACATAGATTAAAAAAGAATGTAAGTGTCTTAAAACTATTTACTTGACATTTAAAAAGTTTTTTAGTTATTCCAACTTTTGTTATATTTACTGTACGGCTATAAGGTTAAAATAGGAACATACCTGTTTTCTGGAGGACACTGCACCTTTATTAGGCTTGCAGGAGACTTTCACCGTGCTGTTTGTTCGTCCCTGGTGGATGGAATCATTTCCTCTTTCTGACAAATTTGCTGGCAAAGGGTTCATAAAAAGAATTCTAGCAATCAACCCATAAAGCACTGTAGCCACCACTAGTGGTATGACATAAAACAGTGTGAAATCCAAAAAGTAAATTGGCATGTAAAGGTTCCTCGACACCCGATAACCGCATCTCACGATGACACCGTTGGCATAAACCATCTCGTGTATATCGACTAGGAAAAACCACATGATGCAGTAGAGTGAGGTGAAAATCCAAACGCAGGCGATGATCTTTTTAGCTCTGGATACAGTACATATAAACTGTGCTTTAATGGAGTGACATATCGCGATGTAGCGCTCAACTGTGAATGCTGTGATGGAGCAAGAGGAAACATTGATGCCCAGGTACTGGAGGTAAGTGATACACAAGCAGCCGGCGTAGCCATAGATCCAAGAAGAAACTACCTCAGAGATGTTGGGCAGCCCAGCTGCTAAAAGGACGATAAGGTCTGCGATGGCCAAGCTGACCAGATAACAGTTAGTCGGAGTCATCATGTGTTTGGTCCGAAGAACCACTAAGACAACCATGATGTTGCCGGCTATTCCAACCCCACAGATGAGCATAGACAGTAATATGGTGATCACCTGAACCTCCAGTGAGTTTTCCGGCATATTGTTCAGAGGTTCAGAATTAGTGAAGTTAGTAATAACACTAGGAGTCACATTCTCCATCGTAATGTGATTAAGTTTTGGGTCTCTCTCTAGATAGATGTAAATGATCACTTGAGGCTTTTTTGTAGTTGTTTTTCAGTTTTGATTGATGCAATAAAAATCCTGTAAATTCTACACAGCCAAAGAGAAAAAAAAAAATCAGAAGTCAATTCACAAGTTTTCCTTTTGTTCATGGAAGCAAAACAATACTAATTACTTTATACATAATAAGAACAGAATAAATGAGATAACGTACCGTAATCACATTTTGAATGGTAAATGCCAGGTTCCTCTGGTCCTGTGAAACGGAGTAGTTTGTGTATGCATGTGTGTGCATGCAAATTTTTTATTTTTTTATTTTTTATTTTATTGCTCCTTAGCATCTAACAATGTGGCAGCACGATGCAGAGTGCCAGTACTTTCGATCAGCTTTCCTTTTCCTTCCTCCCTCCTTCTCACTCTATCTCTCTTCTGGTCCTTTGGCCAAACCTCCCCCCCCCTTTTTTTCACCCCTTCTTTCCTGCTTATCAGCCTTACACTCCTACTCCTTTACTGTCACCACTTTTTTCTTCCGATCACCTCCCTCTTTAATAGTCACACACATTTTTCTCTGCCTTATTATAACCTATAACTATTACAATCACGCTAAACCCTCTCTGTCTATAAACTGTATAAACACATACCGTAGACCATGAACATAATACTGAATAATTTAGTATTTCTTCCTTTAACAAATTTTTATTCAAAAAGAAATACGTTAATTTAGGTAATGGTTAATATTTCGGAGAGCCAAACGAATCTGTGCCAGAGTAAATCTCAGTCATCGGGGAAGAATAGAGCTTTTCGCTTGGACAAATTTGTGAGCCAGCAACGCTTTCTCTTCATTACACTTTAGACAGCAAAGATCTATGACATATAGCTTCATGTAATATTTACATTTTTTTCTACACTCTCTTTTATTAATTATAATAAGCAGATGTAAATGATCTAAAATCTGATTGCACATTTAAAACCTTTATAATAGAAATTTATTTCAAAACCAATTAGTCTCAGTAGCTTAATCTCTCTCTTTCTTTCTCTCACACACACCCTATCATTTTCCCTGCTTTATTCTGAAGTGTCTGTCTCTCTTGCTTTCTATTTCACTCTAATTTCTGAGTCCCTGTGTGCCACCAGCCACCACTTTTGTTCGTAATTTACTGTGAGCTGTCAGTAGTAAGACATGACAAGAGCCTTTCATTTACTCTGCATGAGGAATTTCCAAATGGTTTGTCATGCCAATTACATTTACGTTGTGTTATCTTTTGCCATTTACCTGATAACACTAATCAAATACACGCACTTACTTACCCCAAATTAGATATCAGAGCACAACAGACATTTTATTGTGTACAAACATCTCAAATATGAGGTATGAGACAAGAGCTTTTTTTTTTGCAGCTGACAGCTACTTTTTTTAGCACTTTGTGCTCTGACATACACAATTCACTGGGAGTGTGTGGATTATTTTGTTTTTCTCCGACACAAAAAGAAATTCTGGTTGAAAAGTGGTTTGTTTGTGCACAAGTAGTCCTAGTCTTGGATGCTGAACCTGAAAAATAATCATTAAATAATGATTGAAGGTCTGTTTCATGCTGTACCAAATAACTAAAAACTCTTTTAGGATTTTAAATGTTACTTTGGTTCAATTTGGCCCGATTTCCTAGAGACATTTGTTATTTTTGTTTTAAATCATTTGATATTTTCAGAACCAAGCCTACACACAGTTTCAATTAACTGTTGAGTTTTTTGAAGGATCACATGTTTTCGAAAGACAATTGTTACAACAAGATCTTATTAAATAAATTAGTTTTGGCATCTATAGTTGCATGCCAGTCTGTTTTTGCAGGGGAAAGACTTTATATTTTCACAACTTTTACTATTTTACTATATTTTTTCTAAACACGACTGTGATCTGTGGTTGCTTTACAAACTCTTGGCCAGTAAAAGGTGGTCCAGACCTTCTTCTGGTAGTTCTGGCTATATGAGTCTAAGGCACAAGAGTCTTTAGAAAACTTTGCATCTGTTTCAATGGATCTGTAACACTAATAATGTTTGATATGGTTGTTTAAACACAAGTAGATCTTACAATAATCTAAAATCAGAATGTATCTGAAAACAGACTACAATGCATGAATTAGGATTAAGTAGGCTGTCTAATCATGCAGTATTAATTTTAAGTGGTGAAGTGGTCTAAATATTTGATCTCAAAAAGTTTTTGGACATGAGCAGCTATTTAAAATAGAATGATGACTTAGTGTTTTTGTACAACTTTGCTCTAAGATACCCAGGTACTGTAGTGCCATTAGAAAAAACACGAAAATACACTAGAGGCTTTTACTAAAAGCAGAAGTGTATACATCAGAGTGATGTTTTGATCAACTGAAAGGGACGAACGATTTCAGTGGTATAAAAAAAAACACTGTAGAATAAAACTTGATCAAATGTGAGAACGAAGTACATAATAACTTATTATTTTGTCTAATAATGTATTATTTCAGACCAGCAGCATTGCTGGGTTTTACCTTAGTATTTTTTCATTGTCTGAGGAGGTAAATAACAGTAAATCTGTTTTTAAATAGGCTTCCATACTGAACTTGATCATATAATATTATTGTATAATATTACTTAAAAAGGCTAAAAGAGTTCAGCTTAAGCAAAAATATCCTTTATAGTCTTTATTTATAAACCCTGACACTTCGTCTTACACTTCCTTCCTGCTGACACTCAACTTTCAGTGAGATTATCATATATATAATACACTATTGTAATTGCTAACTAGTGCTAACTGAACTATTATTATATATTTAATTAAACAAACAAATATATTTACAAGGTTAATACTACCCCCCCTTCTACCACACTTTCCATAAAATCTGGCATATCACCAAATTCTTCTAATTATTTTAAAGGGCTTTCGAATTTAATTAAAACTGCCCCCCCTAATTACCCGAATAATCAGTTAAAATCAGTCATTATCTTTTCCTTAATATCCTGTTATGGATGGAAACAGGTACAGTTCCTCAAATAAAGCCTGGCTTCCTTTCACTATTTGTTTATCGTGTTTTATGTTTATATTATGTTTGATATAGTGCTTGTTTTATGTTTTATGTATGTTTGTTTGTTTTGTTCATTATTTCTGTTTATATTATGTTTTTTATATAGTGTTTGTTTTATGTTTTGAGTTTATGCTTATGTTTCATATTCTGTGTTTTATGGTTTGTTCATGTCTATCATGTTTATGTCTCTTGTTCATGTTGGGTTCATGTTTCATTTTATGTTTCATATTAATGTTTTTTTATCTCATGTTTATATTGCATTTATGTTTTGAGTTCATTAGTCTTGTTTTTGTTTACTTCCTGTCACGTGATCCCCTTGTCCATGTGGTTTGTCCCCATTGGTTAATTGTGTGTATTTATAGCCCTGATTGTCTTTTATCGTGGATTTCGGTTTGTCCCTGTACCGCTGTTGAGAGTCTGGTTATGTCAGTCTAAGTCAGGTTAAGTTTATCATAAAAGCATGGCATTTATCAAGCATGCATTAAAAGTTAAATTAAGAAAACTGAAAATTGGGTTTTCCAATTGTCTTTGTTCTGGATTTCGGTTTGTCCCTGTACCGCTGTTGAGAGTCTGTTTATGTCAAGCGATGCCAAGCTATGTCAAGTTAAGGTTATTCTAGTTTAGTGTATGTTTATTTTTTTTTGTCTTTGTGACATTGTAAATAAACTTCACATTTGGGTTCGAATACTACTTACTTCAGTCGACTTTATTACAGTATCAGCTGTGTTAAATAACAGAAATGATATTTTACTGCAACACTGTTTCTTGATTTTCATTTGGTCAGCCATGTATAAGAATATTAAAAACAACAAAGACCTTATGTCTTAATCATTTTAATTTTCTTACACACAAATATGCATACATATACAGTTTAACATATGTACTATATGTATAAACACATGCATACATGCTAAAAACACCAAAACATTTTTTTTCAACACACACGGAAAAAAAAAAAATTACTTTAGATATTTGACACCATTATTTATGTGCAGACAAACAGAGTTAAATCTGTTCTACTACTGACATCAAGTGGACTTTTTGAGACATGTCATCTTTGTCTAGTTTTACAAAAAATGGGAATAAAAAGGTATCTGATATTATCTATTACAACACTTGATATCGAATTGTTTATAATAAATTCAAACATAATAAATGCATGAAGATAATATCAAAGAAAGGACATGTAAGCTTAAAGAAAGCAAGTTTGGCTCAGATCTGCATTGATGGGGCTTACATCATAAATGGGTTACAAAACACCATTTAAATGTTACATTTACACTATTAACCAGTACACCCACCAAAAAATTTTAGGAAGCTGGGAAAAACTGGAAAACCAGAAAGAAGCCACAAAGACACGAGAAAATAGAAAATAACCTCTTTATCTTTATCTTTCATCGGTATGAAATAATTAGCATTTTATTTAAATATTTGCAGTCCAATGTTTAAATAAAATGAAACCAAATTGTCATTTTCATCCAATACTGTCCAATACTGAAGATCTGCCTCTGGGTTTCCCCTTAGTTTGCTTGACCACATTGTTTTTTCTTGCAAGAAAAACATGCATATAATCTAGAAAAGGGTGCAAACTTTAATATTCTCCTATCATCACCCTGCTTTCTGTTCTGATTACTTTCGAGTTCTGCTTGTTGGGCCTGCCTTTTCTTCTTCTTGGTAATAATCTTGTTAATAAGAAATGCGATTCTTTTTTTTTCCTGCAGCTGGAAAAAAGAAGAGGCCACCTTTCTGCGAAGGCGTCTAGCATAGACTTCGAGAAAAGTGAGACAGAAACTGAGAAAGTAGAGCAGAAGCAATAAAATTATCACTCCTGCACTCAGCTTGCTTGGCCTGGTCGTGCATTGAGTCGCATCAGAGCTAACGGTGGCGCGATACATTTTGAGGAAGTTTACTATTTTAGTTGGTGAACATCCAAAGATATCACACGCATTATGTTTATAATCAACCTGAAAAGGACAAAAAAATAGACATTTACTTTACGGGATATTGCCAAAATAAGAAATATATACCAGTTACAAGAAATGTAACGAAACATACCTGAAAATTGATTTCCATGGTAATGTCAGTGGGTGGAATGTTCAAAAGCCAAGGCCCGCCTGTAACCACAGCATAATGCACTATATGGTCAAGAACTAGAAGCATGACTGTCATCAGCAGATACAATGTGATCATAAGAATGGGAAGTAAACACCGAAGGAGTTCTCTTTTTGACATTCTCAAGCTGGTGACGTTCACTCCATTTTTCACATCTTTTGCCTCCACTTGGATTCCTCTCCTGTCTGCATTTTCTTTTAACTGCCCTGTAATGTAGATGTTATCAAACCTTACAGACATTAAGTATGACTTCAGGTAAATGGAGGAATCAATAAAAAGGTAGAACACCAAAACAGCAGCAAGTATTCTGCTTAAAAGGAGCTTCAGTTCATCTAACTGATGTATGGCTTTGAAAAAATCCTGCCCAACATGTTTGCTTAAATTTTTCAGATTTTCTCTTAGACCGGTGACGTTGATGTTTGTGCGGTGGTTAAAACTAGTTAGCCGATCCACGAACTGTCCAAAAACAGGATCCTTGATATTTTGAATTTTGGAAACCATTTCACTTTTAATGATGTTGCATAACGCTGAGGAGTTGAGGACGCTGTGAGCGACATTCTCTGAAGTACACTTCATGAGGTGTGTAAATTCAACTATGTTAGTGGCAATGTTGGGCAGAACATAAATCAGCACGATTATCATGCACGATGACAGAACAAGCTTGCGTCCTTGTTGGCTGCCCAGCGTTGGAAGTATCAGTGTGAATGCACAACGAAAAGGATGTACCAGAATTAATAAGAGCAACATGGCTACCGTGTAGACGCCTGCAGCGATGCCAGCAGTTAGGGGGTGGTACCTTAATAGCCCACTTAGCCAGTGGAAGAGTAAAGCACCAGTGCTTGTGGAGATGACCAAGCAGAGGGAAATAAGGGTGAGGACTTGTTTGGCATTCTGTGGAGTTGGAATAGAGTAGGAGGACCAGAGGAACTTCAGGAAATTTCCTAGTGACAGTCTAAAAACAAAATTTGCAAAAAGTAATCTTTTAGTTAATACAGCTATATTATGATAAATGCTCTGCTTCATCTGTGTTAAGTCAAGTTGGCTGGACTGGAAGAAACAGAAATGTCAAAACTTGCATTAAATTAAGACCAGGAAACTCTGAGCAGATTAATTCAATTAGTTTGTTCTGTGATTGATCTGCATGTCCCAGATAGACAAGTAAAGAAGGCGATGTTAGATACAAGAGATACAGCACATAAGGGACATGTTTGTATTAAGTTGATTTCAGTGTTCGGTGTTATTTGTAAAAAGTTTATTATAAGGTTCTATAAAGTTTTTTAAAAAAGTTTTTAAAAGGAGCATCAATAATAAACATTTTACTGGCAAAACTTTAATCTATGCTTTTAGACTAAAATATGCTTTAAAATCTTTAAGTTTGAGTTAAAATGTTTAATGCAAAAAGGGTTTTTCAAGCATTTACCAAAAATGAAAGAACGAAACATAAAGAACCATAAATTCAGCATTAATTTCAAAATGAATTTTAGTTTGCATCAAATCAATAATTAATCTTTTATGTTTGTTAGAAAATAATTTGTTAGAAAAGGTAGTACGGGTCAATATGTTTTAAGCTAAGACTAATTTCTAATGTAAAATTGTTTTTAACTTAATTGTTTTTTCAAAAGCTTACTTTATTTTTAAACCAGCTTTTTTTTTAAATCATTAAAAAAATATAATCAGTTCAAAGTTACAGATATTACCAGCTGAGCGTCAGTGCCAGTTGCCAGGGACAAACTGATTTATGTTTAATTCTGTTTTATAATTTCTTCAATTGTAAAGCTGCTTTGTGACAATCATCATTGTGAAAAGCGCTATACAAATAAAACTGAATTGAATTGAATGAATTGAAGTTACACTGTGATATTCATTTTTTGTGTGGCGTTATTTAATACAAATTAGATTAGACTTTGCGTTAAATATACCAGAATATTTACATGCTGTAAGACTGGCAAGTATGTGTTATATACTTTATATTTGTTTGGTTTATTTTAAACTCATCACACAAACGTTTCCTCCAGCTTACCATACTGATGCTTCAAGTGTCTTCCATCATTATTATTTAGCTATTTCTGCCTAGACCTGCCTAGACGACTAGCAAACAGTATAAAACAAAAACTTGGATTTAAGAGCATTAATATTATTTTTTGCTCCCATTTTATTTGTTTTAAATATTATGTTAAAGTAAACAGCCAGAGAAAATGGTATTATTACCGAAGTTTATGCAGTTAGCTATTTTTTAACCAACACTACTACTACTACTACTAATATGATCAGAAAAGTAAAAAGAGTTAGATTAATTGCTTTATAAGAGTTATAGAAATACATTGTACATGCAATTTAGGCAAAATATAGACTTGATTAGGATTTGTAATAAAGAGGAAAGGTCGCACAGCATTATTTAACTTAAACAATCATTCTTTGTTAAAATTAAATAAAGCCTGGATTAAGGTACATATTTTTCCCCTTAGCCCGTTAGCCATCAGACTTTTAAACAGATAACCAGAGGACGTCTGTTAAATCTCACCTACCTTATATTGCACATTCCTCATATATTACTCAAATCTACTACTGCTATTATTTATCATTTACAGCTGCTATATTAGCTTTTAATTTTTGCACATATTATAATATTGTTTTTGCACATAAACTAATATTGTACTTCCCCCCGACTTCTACTACTTTTATTTTATTTATACATTTTGTCTTTTTTTTCTACTCCATTATCCTATTTTCTTAATTATGTTAGTATTTGTATTTGTGTGCCTTTCTCCACCATTTACTGTAGACTACAAAATAAGAATTTCATTGTACAGAGAAACCTGTTTCCTCAATAAAACTTAAATCTAAAATCTAATTTTATATTTAAAAAATGACATTAAAAATCTAAATTAGAACCAGTTTCTATCTCTGACTTTATGCTCCCTAAACAGCATAAATAAATGAAATGTATAAACAGAGGAAACGTTTGCTTTAAAAAAAGACTTGTTGATCATGTCATTACTTGTTATTTTTAATATTTAAATGTAAAATAGACCCACAACATCTGTACAAATGTCATGAATAATCAACATCACATTAACGTATACTAAACTTCTTACTGTCAAAAAAAGAATACTTTAAAGGTTATATGACAAACCTGAGTTCGTGGCATTTATCCCTCAGGTACATTTTACTGTATGTGTTAAATATGCAGCGGGACACTAAAGAAGACTGTAGGATTGTAGAAAGAACATGATCCAAATGGTAAAAGGAGAACTGTATAATATGTCCACACACACAGAGGGTGTTTAAATGCATGAACCCATTAGTCATAATGTTGCTCAAGTTCACATGATAAACACTCACACACATACATCGTACATACACATCGTGACAAATAAGCAATAAAATTAAAAAAAAAGTGATGATGATGATGATGCTGCTTAATGATGCTTTAATAATAACGATGAATAAAAAAATAATGAATAAAAAAAAAAAAAAAAAAAAAAAAAAAAAAAAAATATATATATATATATATATATATATATATATATATATATATATATATATATATATATATATATATATAGACACACATAGGTAAATAAAATTAATAACTGAATGAATAAATGAATGAATTATTAAATACATTTTTATTAAATCATTTCGCAAAACCTTCAAATTTAAAAAATTGTGTAAAATTTGTAAAAATTACTATTATTATATTATTATTATTATTATTATTATTATTATTATTATTATTATTATTTATTTATTATACATGACCAGGCTACTGTCGTGTTATTTTACCTCCATTACCACTTTCTTTACCATCTTAAAGCCAAAGACAACCAAAAACGTTACCCATCAGTTCTGCAGTTCAAAAAAGGAACTGTAACCAATAGATGGTTAAAAATATTTTTCTTCTTAGAACAAAAGAAGTTTCTCTGTACTGTAATACCGAAACACAGAAATGTACATGCTTGTTTTTTGTGGCATATAAAAAGGCAAGCAAACAAAGGGTTATAGACAGCTTTTATTGACTTCACAGTATAGACTGGTCTTTCTGTTAATCCGTTTTGCACATTTCAGATGTGTAAACATTTTTAAAAAATCATAACGGCATCAATACGCATGGTAAGTCTGGGGAAGTAGGTTTTCTTTGCTATTTAACAGTAGAGATTAATTTTGATATTTAAAACTGTATTAAAAAAAGCAAATATTACACAAATTAACCATTATGTTCTTTGCCAGAAATTCCACTACATTTCCAATATAACAATGGCTAAAAATGTTAAGTAAATGTAAATGTTAAAATGGGAAAATCTTCATCAATTCAAATAGATTTATGTTATATATTTCGCTATTTACAGCTCTGTACAGATTTTTTTTACATACAGTGTATATTCCATGTGTGTAAAAAAGACATATCAAAAAATATCACATCCTAAAAATCAACCAGATTCCATTAACATAATGAGGTATACAAATTATAAAAAGTATTATTGCTTAATTATTGCTTTAACTTATTAAAGTGTAACTTGAGCTTAAAGTTCCTGTATCACTGGTCAAAAACATGACAAAGGGTACATTTAGGGTCAAACAGTGTTACTAAAATAGAGGATGCAATACTACTGAAAATTACTCATCCATGTCCACACAGTTTAATGACTCCACTCCCGTATTACTCAAAACAGTAAAGTCCTACAGGATAGGTCACAAATTAGCATGTGTATAAAAAAATGTAAAAAATTAAATGTAAACCTTTACTAATTAAAAAACCCCCACCATTATTAAAAACAATAATCCTCTGCTCTGGTTGATATTGCTTAATGCACTAGAGGGCAACATTTTTCGAGATTTAAGGTTTGAGGTTTTTTAACATATTAAAACTATGATTAACTTAATAAAACAGCAATTAATAACACAGTTATAATTTTCACATGATTGGAATAATAAGGATAATATTTGATCTTTTATTTAAATAGAGTCCTACATTTATGAAACTTCATTGAGGTTTAAGTAAATTTAGGTTAATGAGCTTTTTATACTTAATATTATCAAGTATGTCTGCAATGTAAATGCAGATGATTTTTTGCCTGTACAGGAAAATTGTTACAATAGACAATTTTGTAAAAATGCAGAAACCTTCCCAGAAACTTTTAGAATGTCTTTTTTTGATAATTTCTGATTTATCAAAATCAAATGGTCATTAAAATGCCTTATTTCAATGCTCTTAGGTAATAATTATAATAACATAAGGCTTAATAGTGCGTGTACACTTTTGATATTAATAAACATCTCGTCTCACCATTTTTTTCGAATATTGTGTTTAATATATAGAGTACACTATATATATACTATATAACATTGTGTGTTGAAGGTGTGTGTATGTATGTAGGTGTCTATCCAGTAGTGTTAGCTGCTGGTATTGTGAGTTCTGTAGAGTTTGGAGGTTTGGCCCAGTCTGGGTAAGTGTCTAAACTAAACATTTGCCGTCCCCATGTGTTCATTGCCAGTGATACACACAAAACCCCCAGAATGTTCATCATAAACCCTGTTTTCACCTGTAACAAAAAAATATCTTTTAAAAGCAGAAATGAATTTTTTTTTACAGAAAATGTTTCAACAGTGGCTTAAGTCTGAAATATATTATAGAGTATATAAAACTCTCAAAAAGTCTTTGGTTGTATTGCTTACCATGTCTTTAACCATAAGGTGTCCAGAAGCAAATGCAATGGAATTGGGTGGAGTAGAAACAGGAAGCATGAAGGCATAAGAGCATCCTACAGTTGCAGGTATCATGAAGTACAGAGGGTTCACATACACATGGCTGGCCTATAACAGTGGGATAAGTCATTATGTACCTGTGGTAGGTTAGCAGTGGCTAATTTCATAGAAATTTATGCATCAGATAACTCCACACTAATAGTTTAATCTGCATTTTGGTATTTTAGAAATAAGGATCACTGTCAAAATTGTGCTATTCAAACCCTCAACCAACCACTTTCACCTTCAGTTCTAACATACAATACAGAGAACTGAAGTGTTTAATGTTGTAGGACCTGAACTGTAATGAAATTGCTTACCAGTTCAGCAATGACTGGAAGGAAGATAATAATAGTGGCGGTGTTACTGGCAAACTCAGTGAAGCAAGCAATAAAGGCAGTGATGAGAATGACAGCTACTGGAGGTGGAACATTAGCTAATGGCTGCAAACGTCCTCCGATCCACACCGCCAGACCGGACTCCTAATAAAGAAAACATTAAAAGTGGACTTAGTTTGTTCACTGGAACCAAACTGTGTATAAATGTTTTAAATAATTACACTTACCTGCATGCTTTTTAGATGTAAATTATTACTATGATTACTATAATTACTATGTAATCAGTGGCTTGTTTTTTTCCCCTACCTTTTTCGTTGCTTTAGGATTCATATTTTAAACAAATATTTTATGTACTAATCATGAAGTAGTTAAAAACAAAAAATATGTTACAAGTTCTGATAGATTGGAAGCAGGAAAGACAGGATCCCCTTCAGGAACCCAAGCTGCGTCAAAATGCTATAAAAACACCCTTTTTTTCTCAGTCTGCGGTCGGCTCTAAGGGGTAAGCTGTGCTGTTAGTGTCTGTACATGTTTACCCCAATCCTGCTGCTCTAAAGTTCTAAAGCAAGTTCACCAGGATGACCAGCCTCCAGCCCAAGCATAGATCTCAAACATAGTATTCCTTGTGGATGGTCATCTTCATACCGGTTAGAGGGGACCTCCTCACGTGGGGGCCCAGTGCGAGCAGATTTGTCTGTTTCGGTACATCCAGGAAGGAGCTAGCAGCCACTAAACAGACCTGGCGCTATAGCAATATGGGTACATCATTTTCAAAGCGTTTAAATGCAGCTCCAGTTTCTGAATAGGAATGTGTCCAGGTTATGTGTGTAACCATGGGTCCCCAATGGATTGAGACTTTGTGTGTCTTGCCATACCTCCAGCACCCTGCCCACGCTGTCTAGTAAATGCATATTTATATAGCATTACATCCTGGTCGCTGACATTACCCATCTGTGACATAATGCTTTTCGATTGGACAGATTTTACACAGTTTCATAAAAGAACGCCTGTATAGCATTTAGACTATACCTCTGGGAACCATAGATACATTGTTATGTTTGTGTACCTCACAGCCTTTAGCCATTGCAAAGCCTCCACCCAGCAGAAGGATAATGTTCCATGGGACAGATTCTTGAACTCTTTTCCAAGACAATAGAGGCACATATGGCGTGTTTGGGGCTAAAAACAAAAACATAGTGGGGAAGATACAGGTTTAAAATTCATTTGCCCAAATCAGATGTTTCCCAAACAATTTCCTGTTCCTTAGCAGCAAACCAATTGCTGTTGATTATTTTATACTGTTGATTATTTAGTTGTCAACCTGCCACAAAAAGTAGCTTTAATATTAAAAGATTCACTGCTATCCCAGCATAATGATTGAAGGAGTGTCTGAGAATGCCAAACAAGAACTACAAAAGTATAAAATGTATAACAAAGTAGGCCATCTTTGAGTGAGATTACTGTAATCTGTTAAGAATAATGGCATTAGAGTGTGAGCCCTTGGCAAGACATGATAAGCTAACTCATTAACATTCCACATATTATTTACTGAGGCTGTAAACACAGCCCTCTGTAGAAATGTCTGAAACGTCTTACCTACTCTGCTAAAGTGTGAGTTTGCTGTGAAATTCAGGAACAAAGCTATGAAAACTAAGCGAACATATTATTAATTTAGAGATCTTACAATTATATTTAATTTAGCATGTAGGGGTATAAATATACCTACAGTAGATGTCAACAGTTAAAAGAAAACATCTATAGCATTCTTACATAAGGGAAGAAAATGTGATAGATTAGCTGTTATATGAAAATAATCAATGTTGAATCATTAACCACGTTAACGTTCATTATTTCCACAGCATTATATTTTATATTCCATAGCAATTTGCATAAAATGAAAACTTATATATTGAAAGAGGGCACATTTAACTCTTTAAAGATACATTTAAACTTAAGCTGAAATGAGCTACATAACGATTCTGGTCACATTTTGGTGACGTAGCAGGTTCCCCACCCTGCCCTGTGCAAACGTGGCCCTGTTCAGAACAAGTGCCAGCCTTGACACAGCACCGGCTCTGGCTCCAGCACCAGCCAGGCAGTGGAAAAGCGGTATTAACTTCTGGGTTAACTTCTTTTTAACATTTATGCTATACAGTAGCTGTTATCAACAGTCTTTTTTTCACTTGAAATCAAATAGACAGAAAATTTTCACTTGTACCAGGAAACCACTAAATCCTCTGCTGTAGAAAATTTAAATGAACAGCATTGGCTTCAACACTTTCACTTTTGTACTGTTTACTGATAATATAGCTCAGACAACTCACAAAGACCAGTATGGTAAAGGCGTAATATTTATCAATTTATTAATAAATGAAAAATTGTAATCCTGGGCAAAGATAGTGGCCTTAGTAGAATAACTCATGACTTGGCACCCTAATATAAAATTATATGAATAATCAATTACAGATTAGACTGATTTACGCATGTTTTAATAACATCCCGTTTGGTAACAGCTTTAACCCGTTGTACTCGAAGGGTGAAGAAATTCTAACCTCTAGATTTCAGCCACCAACGCAGTGATGGACACTTGGATGGAAAGAAGAATAGAATGGAGACGATGATGACTCCGGTAACAGCATCTGAGACATAGCTGTAACCGAAAAACAAGAGAAAGAGAGAGCGAGAGAGAGAATTTACGTAAGGTTATTTTTCTTATTTTTGTGATTTTTTTTAGCTCCTTTGCACACAGGCTGTTTTGTAAACACTCTATTTTACTTGGAACCTGACTGGTCTTATTGGAACCTCACCGGTCTGGGATCCATTTTGTTTATTAAATCACCTATAACTCATATAGTGCTCTTTTTTTACTACCTTTCTGATGGACAGATGAGGCTGATCATTATTTGAAGTAACCAGATTTAGCAACCCGTAATAGGTGTTGAATTAGCCGTAATGCCCAAGGTTATGAGAAAAGGATAGTAATCATCAGCGTGTGCTTTTGTCCTAACTCTCTTTCTTCCACCTAAGCTTCAGGGTGCATGTGTTTAGCAGGGTGCTCCAGTGTTAATGCAGCTGAGGTTCCTGTGGAGAGTTCTGTTTTCTTCCCTTGCTATCATCATTCATCTCTGTACTTGTTGTACATTTTGGTTATTTGTTTACAGTTAAAATGTCCAGCTTCATTCATGCTGTGTCTAATTAAAAACATGTCTTTTTCATTCAAATGTGTATACTTGGGCTTTTAAAAAAGAAAATACTCTACTTTAAGCTTGGTGAAGTACCAGAGTGGGACTTCATTTATACTTCTCAAAAAAAAAAAATTCTGGAAATCAAAAAATGGATTTTTAAAATTAATTAGAATATAAAAAGGTAAAAGTTTAGTAGTAAAAATTATATATTTAATCAGAGATGAATGTAAATGTAATTCATGTCAAATGTATAGACTTGCCACAGTTAGATATTTTAGTACGATGTATTTCCTGTTTAGGCAATAAATAAAACATACAAACAGGCTGTTATGCACTAATTATGAAGTGAAAAGTAATTATTTTCCAATCACTGTATATACTATGTCAAATGTGTGTTTTATTAGAGTAGCTGAACAAGTACTTCTATAGAAATATTTAAAAATGTCTAAATAGGTACTCAAGTAAGACTAAAAAAGTAACCGATAAAACCCACTCAGGTAATTAGTTAGTTACTTTTGATCTGATTAGCAGAAAGCGAAACCCCTGAATTTCAAACTAATTGACAAAATGTAAAGAAAAATCAATCTCAGTCCCATGATGGACGTTAACATCACATCACCTGTTATTTGCAAATCTTTGCAAATCAAATCTTAAACACACTGAGCTGTTTTTCTAACAGTTAACTCTTTATCTAGTTTTCTACCTCTTAAGATCAGCTTCTTTAAAAAATATACTTTAAATGATGTGTTAAAAGTAGGAAAAAGCATGAAATGGATATGATTGAATTGTAATAGAGAACGTATCTCTGAAAATAGTTGCTCATTTGGAGTGTGAAGTATCGTAGAAAGTAGTTCAACAAAATCACACATGTTGACCCTGTATCACCGAAAGTTCCTACAGTCAATTAATCAGAACTCCAGCATTGAGCAAATGGATCTGATGAATCATGTTTTTTTTATTTCATGTGTAAGACCATGTGTATGTGCGCTGTTGACTTAAATCTGTGCATTAAAGAGCACCAGGATGCACTATAGAAAGAAGGCAATCAGGCAGATGCTGTGTGACGATCAAAGCAATGTTTCACCTACCCCTTTTCCATGGCAACACTATTCTCTAATGGCAGTGGCCTCATTTACACTGTAAATATTGTTAAGGAATGTTTTGAATAACATTACAAATAATTGGTCTCTAATCTAATTTTTTTAGATTGTAATCCAATCAAGCATATGTGCGATGTAAAAGGCAAACAATTTTGTTTGCCTCTTAAAACTCTTAAATTATCCCCCGGTAACTTCTTGGTGCCAGATACCTGAAAGCTGTATGGCAGCACAGTAGAGAGATGCACAATATTTCTTATGTCTATATATTTCTATGGCTGATAGAACAAAAGTCTGAATTTTTATTTTTTTTTGTTTTTGTTTGTTTGTCTTTCTGTTCTGAATCTTCTCTTAGGGGAAATCAAGCAAAATGAGTGTGTACAAACACCCTGCTGTCAGAGACAGGGCAGTTTATTGAAAAACTATATTAGAGCTAGTCCCCTGCACCTCACTGTCTTTGTTAATTAGAGCGATGGGATGAAAAGAAAGTATGAAGATGAGGTGAAGAGTGATTGACACACTCTGTCCTCTGCCTTTTTGACATGAAAATATGGTCAATTTCTTGTTATTGTGTTACATTAACTTTGAACTGATTTTAGCAAGGTTAGTCATACGCTAGCAAAATCCCAAACTTAACCATAAAATGCCTCAATCTATCGATCTGTCATTTGCCTGATACATTATGTTTTTTATTTTAAAATTAAATTAAAACTTGTAGATTTAGAGTTTGTTGTCTGTCTTACTCTTTTCTGAAGAATATGGACCATCCTTTGACAAATTTCGGGTCTCTGCTGAACAGGAGGATGGCGAATAGAATGAAGAGGAAAGAAATAGATTTCTCTGCAAAACTGGTTTTGGAGAATAAAACAAAAAAAAACAACAACACAGAAATCTCAATTATGATGTGTTTCTTCAACAGCAACATCACTAGGCAACACATAACTCAATGATAGTCTTATGATAGTGTGACATTTGAGCAACCACAAAATGAAATGCCAGAGGTCTATTTCAGAAACCAGGATTAATCCTAATATTAAATCTTTATCTGAATCTTGAGTTGATTTGCTCAAAGTTCAGATTGGAAAATTTAAGGTTCCAAAGAACAGATTAGAAATACCTAACCTAATACTGCATAATCTTAATTTCTAGATGTGTATCATTTTAGGTTTAAATCTTTAAAAAATGTATTATGTAATTAATTACAAAAAACACATGCAGGTCTACTAACTCCCTACTTGCACAAAAGAGCTAAACATTCCTCAGTCTTAATTAGAAGTCAACAGTAGATCACCTTTTACCCTAAAGAGCTGGATTTAATCCAGAAAAAGAACCACCCACTTATTTAACAATTAGTGTGCAAATCTTGTACATTTATACAAGATATAATTCATATATAGAGAACTATTAATCCTATAATTTAACACTGTACAAATACAACATTGTTGGTGTAACAGCATAGTAACGAACAATTATAACGCACATTTGTACAAGTGCAGAAAACCAAATATATATATATATATATATATATATATATATATATATATATATATATATATATAACATACATAATATATTATGGACAAATTTCACGATAAACCAGTTATAACGATAAACTTAGCGCAAAACAAAAGTTACCAGAAGTACATGTCCTTCATGTCATGTGTACTCTCCCAGACAGTAGAAAAGCTTTTGTGCAAAATCTAGTATGCATTTGGTGTAACCAAATATAGCAGATAACTGCCATTTTTTATGTAACTGTTGTACCAAAGAGTTGGCACATATATTTATATAATATTTCAGCTATTTGCAGGGGAAGGGTTAAGGACAAAAGATAGAGGATAATCACTTTCTCAAAGATGCCTTTTTGAGTCAAATAATTTTTTGACTTGAAGTCTTAAGGCAAATACATCAGTTGCCTGTCATTAAACTCTTTTATATTGCAATGAAAAATCATGTCCTCTCTAGAAGCCAAACACTTTAAAGCAGCTCTAATAATTTTCAGCAAGCGTTTTATATAAATGCAACATCAGTTTATTGATTCTTCATTTCTTCGGCTTTTTCACACACCTTTAGATCACAACATTTAATTAAGTAGATGTGTATGTATTAGGAGATTACTAGGCAAATGTTTTACATTACATTTATCGGTAAATGTTTTTGTTTCAAATATTTCAGGTTGCAGTCTTACGTCATGGGTCCCAGCTTTCTGTAGTCTTCATCAATGACCGCGTTGGCCTTGGCTTCAGCAGCTGCACGATCATTGAGTTTCTTTATACACGATCTAAATACATAAACATGCACCACAGATGAAAACAATAAATATACATTGATTATGAAATTTAATAAGTATATAAATAATGAACATGGCTGTGTGTGTAAGCATGTGTTTGTGTGTGCTCAAAATGAAATGCTATTATAGGAACCACTTGTCCTTCTGCGATAACAGAATCGCTGCAGCAATACTGTGTGTTTGAATGTATGTATGTGTGTGTTGGGAGAGGCTATAAGAGGGTTCTTTGTACCTTGTGCTGATTCCTCCATATAGGTATGCAATCCAGATCCATGACACAAGAAGGAAGATTATCATTAACGGGAAAGCAAAGACGAACCATGAGCCAAAGTTGATCAAGTCACACTCTGGGAAATAACTGCAAAATGTTTTTTTTAATTATTGGAAACATATTTTACTTTGTGGCTTATTGACTTTCTAAGGGAAAAGTCATTACGTAGGTAAGTTTAAAAAAAAAAAGTGTATATAATGTAAAATTTTGCCCTTTTCTGCTATATTTTCCAGGTCTGTCTATTACTGTTTACACACATTGAAGCCAGTGTAAATTTAATAGATTGCTGGGATTTTTGCTCTGAATGTTTAAGCAGTTGAGGTAAATTGTTGTCTGAACAATGGACTTCTGAATAAAATTCCATGTAATAACTTACAGGAAAATGATTAACAGTGTATAAATTTCTTAGCAGATTTTAAAGTACAAAATGTTGCTATGATTAAAAAAGTCTAAGCCAAGCAGTCTGAAAAACATTATTACTGGTAATGGCATCACTGGTCCCGTTAACATTTATTAAGGTATTTTTCTACTTCAATTCCTTAAATCTTTTACATCCATAAATTGGTTTTTACACCTAGATATTCACTGGCGTTTTATTTCCTTATACATAATCTAAGGATTTGCATAAAATTAAAAACTTTAAACCCAACTGTTCTCCAACCTTAAAGTATTTCTCTAAAATAAAAAGGTTATTTTTTGTTTATCTGAATGTGACTGGTTCTAAACCACAAAAAAGATAAGTGCTTTTCAAGATTTATTAGATTTTTCAAGATTTATTAGTACTTGAAAAATCGGATTTATTCTGTTTAATAAAGGGTTTATAACTGAATTGATAACTAAACTTAAAATGTTACTTTAAATGTTAGGAAATCACATCACTGCTTTTTAATATAATATGTTTAATTGCAAAACCTAATCCTAATCCTTATATACTTGTCTACAACCAAGTGTGTTTTGTTGATCTGGTATCCGTGTTGATGCTGCGTAGATATATTTTTTCCACACTAACCTTTTTAGCTGTCCAATGAAAATGAGGTTGGGTGCAGTTCCAGTGAGGGTGGCTGTTCCCCCTATGCTGGCTGCATAAGGGATACAGATGAGAAATCCTTTCCAGACTTTTAGCTGGTATTCTGCCTCTTCTCTGATCTCTTCCTGACATCTTTGCTCCATCTTCTCAATTCCATCAGCCCTGTGATGTTAAAATAGTATTATAGCATCTAGCAAAAAGATAATTAATTTGCAGGAAACAGTCACACCTCGATCTTGTAACGTGTATACAGTGGATTACATCTGGCAAACACCCCAGTGGTGGGTTGATGATTCTGAGAAATTAACCCACAACCTCGAAATCAACAGTCAAACAGTTTATGGCAGGGTAGTGGTGGCTAAAATGCTTAAGGTGCTGAGTTGTTGATTGGAAGACCAGGAAAACCTGGGTTTAAGCCCCACCAACACCAGCCACTGTGGGATCCTTGAACAAGACCCTTAACCCTTCCTGCTCCAGGGGTGCTGTATCATAGCTGACCCTGTGCTATAACCCCAACTTACCAAAATGTGGTGTGTTAAACAAATTTTACTGTGTTGTAGGGTATATATAACAAATAAAGACATTTTTACATTTTTCAACCATGGAACTACCACTTGCCAGGTATTACGCCGTATGTTTTGTTCCAACTAAAGACAATTTTGCTCATTTGACTCGTGTCCACACCTGGTTGTAAGACAGACTAATTCGGTGTTAGATAAGATTTGGGTTAAAAGACAACAAGTTGTTCTTAAGGCAAGGATCAAATTACGCACTAGTGGCTTTTGTAACAAAGTTACACTTTAGCCACAATTACTGATTACAATTTATGGCCTGACATTTAGTAATAATTTGCCATCTTCATGCAAATATCTCCAGACATCTCAGTCATCAGTTTCTAAATTACATTAGTCACCCTGACTAAAAAAGTGCTTTAAATTGTTACAGCAAAAAGCGTCAACACTAAATGAGTAACCTGCAGTTGTATTGAAGCAAGTTAAGCTGGTTGATATTTGTTAAAGGTTTGCAGCAACATTCTTTTAGTTCTTTACCTGTCAACTGCAGTCAGAGTGTGTTTTTCAGATAGCAACACATGTAGCTTTACTTGAGAATGGCCTGTGGAGAAAGAAAATACGTTATCTGACTCACAACACCTAAACAGCATTCATAAAATGACCTTTAGGTTCTTGTATATTCTCAAATGTTGTTCACGTAGTTTTCTCAAAGCTTTATGATTACAGACTAGTAATTTTTTAAATAAGCTATCAATGGTTCCAGGCCAAAATAAAACATGATATAATCATTATTTAAAAAATCACTGCACATTTACATTTAGACTGCAGTGTGTTCTCTGTCTGGATCACTAAATAAGGTGTGGAAAGAGTAGAGAATAGAAAAGTAGGTGTTTGTTATATTTTTATACAGCAAAAACAAGTCTATTATAGCTGCTGCCGTCATCAACTAGACATTATGAAAGTGAGGACATCTATAAAAAAGACTTTTGTAATAATGAAAAAAAAAATGGATTTATAACTCAGACTCTAACTTTTATCAAAGAATTAAAAATGTAAATGTGTTACAGGAAAATATCCCAAAACAATGTCATGGATATTGATCAAATATAAATTCATTGAGAGATTCATATAAACATTCATCATGAAATCATTATTTGAATTTTGTTTTAAAAGTTACTTTTACAGAACTTTCACAAGATAAACAGCTGTTTCCTCAACAGACTTTCTCTTTGTTTTTTGTTTCAATTTGTAGGTCGGGTGAGGTGATTGTGCCTAATTTCTCCCAAATTAAATCTAAGACCAAGGTAATTAATAAATAAATGAAAAGCTTAAGATTATTCAATAAAGTTATATTAATATCCCTTCTGTTAGATATTATATGTGATTTTTTTGGTAGATACAGTATTTACACAATTAATGAATAACATAAAAATTGTCATTGCTTATTTAACTATAATGGGTTTACAAAGTGCAAAAAACATCTTTTGCATTCACCAGACCTTAATACCATAGAAAATCTGTAGAAGGGGATGAATGCCTCAAAACCCTCATGACTTAGAGAGGATCTGCAAATAGGAGTGGGACAAAATCCCTTCTGAGATGTGTGCAAACCTGGTGGCCAACTACAAAAACCTCTGTGATAGCCAACAATGGTTTTTCAACTAAGTACCAAGTCATTTTGGCAAAGGGGTTAAATACTTATTTTACTCACTTAAATGCAAATCTTTTTTTAACTTTTTTTTGTACAAAATCAGCAATGGATAAGATAATTTTTATAAAGTAATTGCTTGGGCGATCCGCATACCCTCAGGGTCATCTGCGTTCTTGCACTTCTCCTTAAGCGTTTGCAGGTCTCCGAACAGACTTTCCAGGATGGCATTAGCGATAGGAAGCATCATAGCTGTCGTAGCTGAGTTACTTAACCACATGGACAGGAAAGAGGATGTAATCATCATCCCTAAAATCAACCTAAAGAGAAAGACACATCCGCTTACTGGCCATTTTTTTTAAAAAGATGCCAACTGCAGCACAGTCTGATACATGACTCATTGCTGCCGCACTTAATATTTAACATACTAAAACCTGCATATTGAAGAAAATGGTGAAGTAAACAAAAGTAAAATTAAACATTATAAGGCTGATCAAGATATTAAAATGCCCTTCCCAATAAACAATTTAGAAAATGCAACTTTATAAATACTGATTTTATTGAAACAGAAGTTTTAGACTTCGCAAGAGTTAGGAAATGAAATTAGCAGTATGATCTGCTCTAAAGTTAAACCCTAGTTTACAACATGTGGTGTAAATTAAAGACAACTTTACTGTATATACACAAATCTTATTTTATTCTAGGTAAAAGGGTATTAATACAAAAAGATAAAAATATAATGTAAAATTATAATTAATAGATCTTTTTGTATAACATGGCAACAAAAAAAACAACTTTGAAATCTAGTAAAAAAAAATGGACAAATTATTAGTAAGAAAAATTACATGACCTCCAAAAATATGCCTGGCATTTGAGTGAAAATCATCCTTTAATTGTATTTTAATGATTCTAGAGACCCCCTCGGGATCTGCATGCAAATATGATTAAAAAGAAATGAGGAACCTTGAACATATTTGTTAAAAAGCCCAAGGTCTGATAGTATTTGACTGAATGAAATGGCTGCATACATTAAAAGTCCAAATATTCAGTTTGGGAAGTTTATGGAGTTATGTATAGAATGTTACAGATGAAGATTCTTTTATATTAAATCATGTTGAATAGGTAGAGGGATATAGGACGATTTTAGCGAGTACAGTTAGCCCAAGTTTACTAAAGGACTAGTGCCCTGCTTACACTAAAGGAGTGGGGGTGAACGCAGACCCTCTTGTGATTTATATATGTGATGACAGAGATATTGTCTGTGTGCACTAACACATTCAAGACGCTCGATCTAATAGGAATTGTTTTAGTGCTGGAAAAGCAGCTTACATCTCCAGGCAACTTATGTGCCACGAGAGGTGCTCTTAGGCATTGCTGCTACTCATGACCGCTCCCCAACCTGTGAGGGAGGGATCTGTTGTTAGTCTTACGCGATGGCAAAAGAGTGGTGAACAAACTCTTACTCTTGGACTGAGACAAGCTAGTTATTTTCGGGGGTTAGTCGACCTCTCCTTACAAAACTTTTCTGGAAAAAAACGTATTTTTAGTATGTCCGAAACTAAGCCAACTTCACCTCCACCGTCAGCCATTGTGGGCGTAAACATTGTAATTTAACTGTAGTAACGTGTGCAGGTCGCTACAGATGTGTTTTACTAGTCGAACTTGGCTGTAACAGTTTTGAACTGATTAACCAATCAGAAGACGGAAAAATGCAGGCGTTATTGTGGGCCAGCTATCTGGCTCTGTGAGGCGAATTTGAAATCTGATTGCTTAAAGAAACAGTCCCATATCTAATATAGTTTAAGTTACATTAAGATTAAATTAGCATGGCAGCACCCAGAGACAAAAAAATCTAACATCCACATACACTTTCTGGAAGCAGTGCAGATGAGAGAAATACTACGAAATAAAGTGTTGGGAATAATTTAATACAATTTCATGGGAAAATATTTACATTTAAGTTGTAAATGTAGTTCAGTGCTTCTGATAGTGTTTAGGCCAGCAGAGAAGAGCTTGCTGTCCCTGACTGCACACCGCTGTTGATTACTCACATGGAATGTCACAAAAACCCAAAAATATCATGCTGAAAAGAAGAGATTTATAGTTTGCATTGACTTTATAATTACCCACATAATGCTCGAATGTCTTACACGTGTTTCAATAACTCTTCAATACTTTCAATACTGAACATTTACCACTTTTACACCTTAAGATGACCTAAGTCAAGTGGCCACCAAATGGCCAAGAGCTGCAGGAATGTATGAAACTGTATAATTTAATCTATACACCCACAAGGTTAAACTCTAGGATTGGTTGGCAAACAGAAGGCAAACTTTTTTGTCTTTTTTATTAAATAGAACGACCATATTGACATGAGAAACTAAAGAAGCCGTGTGGTGCAATATTTTCTGGCCACAAACCCAGAAGATATGTTTGGCACAAATCCAACACCAAAAAACTCTATTACCAATTTGTTGAACACAGTGATTGAAGTCTGGACTACGGATGAAATCAGGTTTTTTGTTTTCATTATTTCCATTCTGGTAGAAATTTAAAATTCTACTTTAAAAGGCCAAACCAATTAACTGCAGATGTTAAATACATTTTTATGCTGATGCAATTCAGTTTTATTTTAATAATTTTTTTTTTTTATTTGTCTCAAACATACTGTTTAAATCATTAATTTGCTCTGTTTAAATATTTATTTATTATGACCCTTTCATATGACTTGGATATCTGTCCAGTCAGAATATATCACAGGGGATTTCTAAGCATACATTAATTGATCCAGCTCCTATAGCCCAAAGTCTTCCAAAGTTTTTCATTTAAATGATACAAAATTCCTAACAGATATTTACATCTTCACTGTGAGCAGCATGGTAATTTTTTGTTTCCTTTTTCAATAGATTGCATTTGACACTTAACACAGAAAATATTTATTTTAATTAACCACACTTATTGCCATATCATATATTTGTATATGATTTATTACAAATTTATCTGACAAATTAAACTGATATTTGCTTGTGCTACATGGTAAACGGTGCTAAATCAAATTACATTAAAGGTACAAGAGGTGATTTTCTCCAGAAACAATTTGCTTCTGCTGGTTGGAAGTCTCCCTAAATTTCAACAACAATCGTTCATTAGGTAGTCTAAAAAATTTTATACAAATTTATGTATTTTGTGGACAAAGGGGCAAGAAATGTATAAAAAGCTCAAAATGGTCGTTATCAGCCAGGGTTGCCAGTTTGGGCAGTTTTCTGCCCAGAAGTGTCGTTTTAAATTTGATTGTGCAGGTAAAATTAGGCTTGTTCGGGTGTTAATTATTTAACAAATCCCAACTGTGAAAGATGACACGAAATAGTGATTGTGCTTTTTTCAAGTTTAATAATTGGACAGTTTTTTGAGCTGTAAACCATCAACTCTATCGTGCCACACTGTCATCACCAGATTGACATACTGCAAAAAAGAAAAGCTGGATAAAAATAGAGTAAAAACCCAAATTACAATCTGTGTTGCGTTTTTACTTTACTCTGGAGTCGACTACAGAAGTCAAAGAGTCTAAAAGATGACTTCATGGTTGCAGTATTTCTTTTGGACAGGTAGGAATATAGTGTGATTACATTTTGATGTTTTTTAATAGTAATACACAGCTTATGTAGTTTATTTACCTTTAGTTCAGCTAATTCAGTTTTCTCACCGGTGAATAACACATGATGTAATGTAGTATTGTAATATAATTTAAAGAGGGTGATATTAAAGTAAAACCTTGCAGTGAGTGTTCTATATTTACTGTTGTTAGAAAAAACAAAACCAAAATAAATATATGTAAAGATTCCAAATAAAAAAATGTGATGGATAATTAGACTGATTGCATTTAAAGATCATGGGTCAAACTTTCTACAAAAAGAAAAAAGATTTCTGCAAAAAGATTTTTGTACTGGACTTAAAAAAAAAATACATATTTTTAGTGGCTTAGCAAACTACATCATATATAATAGCTTAATTATGTTAGAATTAATGTCAGAATTTATTCAGTGTATTCCAACCTCGGTTCATTATGTTCAGTTCTGTTCTCCTGGTGCCAAGTAACCTTTTGACACTGCTTTTTATATATTGATGTTAAGCTCCAGTAAACTAACCTCTCGCTTGCTCTTTACCTGACATATTGTTGGTCTGTTTCTGTCTTTTGTGCTTTATTAAATAGCTGTTCATACACTGCAGAATTATTCTATACAGAAAATGTGTAAAAAAAAATTATTCATTATATGGACAATGGTATTTAATGCTTTACCAAATGTGTTTTTGCACATTACTAAGAAATGCAAATAATGTCGCTAAAAATTGTATTCAAGTTTTTTGTTTTTTAATTCTTTTTGCTAATCAAAAATGGCATTAGTAATAAAACATGGAGCAAGATATCTGCATATAGGAGGGCCCCCTTTAGCGTTACATTGGATGCGCCTCAAATTAAGAAAAAAAATTTAATTTATGTTGCATATATGAATATAAAGGGGTACAGTATATTGACTTTTAGAAGAGCTCCATCTATTAATTTTGCCTGTGGCACCCACTTTAACTTGGTTTGTCAGGGGAAGTTGTCAAATAAATCACTTTTATAAAGTGTTTTGCAATGTGTAGGTTTTAGAAGGTATTTTGTATTATTTTAAAAATAGTTTAGACTGTCATAAGATGATAAATATATCACATGCAAAGGCAACATTTTTTGCATTTATCCAGCTACCGGTTGATGGTAATAATAAGATAGTTAGTAACAGTAGAGGGAACTAAGCTGAACTAAAGATAAAATTATAGAACTACCTCTGCTGACCACCTTTTTCCAGATTTGTGTGTTTTTTTTCTTTCTCCTATAACAACTTACACTTCTGGAAATATTTCAGGTGTTTCTCCAGTTTATTCCAAACATGTTTAGTAGACTTAAATTAAGAGCTGTGTGAAAATCACTTAATTCTTTCATTTTAAGTTATGTGTTTATTGAGTTTAGGGGTATTGTCATGCTGGACAAGATTTAGACTTTTGCACAACATACAAAAACATGTTGTGTGCTTTTAGCTTTGTGGCAATAGTATAAAGAAGACACACTTACAGTTGTAGGTGGTTGTGCTGGTAAGTTAACCACACAGTATATATATATATATATAGCACATATAGTAAATGACTGTTATGCAAGATTGGACATTCTTATGAGACTTACCAAGCTGGTTTTACTCCGACAATCTTGAGGACTCTGAGAGCAATACGTCTGTGTAAGCCCCATTCCTCAATTGCAGTTGCCATTACTAGTCCACTTAGAAAAAGGAAGTTAGTCTCTAGGAAGTATTGTGGACAGACTTTCTTGGAGGACAGAATACCCATGGTCGGAAAGAGGCAGATCGGCAGAAGGGCGGTAACAGCTAGTGGGAGAGCTTCTGTACACCAGTACACAGCCATCAGGAGCACCACGTACAGACATTTACCTTCCTGCAGGAATGAAAGAGGAGAAATTGACAATATGAATTTGGTAGATAATTAGATGCTTAGGACAGGATATATACAATTACCAAGCTATAAACAGTTACTCTTTTATCACCATATCTTTCATCTGTCTCTCTTTTCTCTCTCTCTTTCTCTCTCTCTCTCTTTCTCTCTCTTTGAAGTCCAAATCTCTCCACCTGAAGATTTCCCACATTAGTGTTCCAAAAAAACATATACATCTCCCAGGCTAAACATTACTATATCACAATCACACACTATTTTTGTCTGTTTATATAGATCTCTACATTACAAGTCTAACTTACAAGAAGTTGAGGTGTAAGAAATAATGCACAACAGTGTCTTATGAGAGGGAAAAAAAATAAAAGCAAATAATGCATTTTAATAACATCTGATGTGAAAATGTTTTATTTCACGTAAGAAATCATAAATACAATGATTAAGGTTTTAATAAATTTAATTACTTTAATTATATACTAGTTATAGTTTATATTGTGGAACATTTTTAGATACAATATGTGCTTGTTCAGAAAACTAATCAACTTTATGTTCACTCTGTTAACTTTTAATGGATTTATATACCATAAAAAACAGATAAAAGTATATTTATTTAAGACATGGGATTCATGCAGAGTTTCGTGCAGTCCTTATAAAGTCATATTTAATTGAGTTTACACATTTAGTGCAGTCCAACAGGTAATGCAGGTGGTCGAAAGGGGCCCACGCCCTCCATGAAGGTCCCCGCTAATGCCTCTTTAACTAATTTACATATTGTGTATATTTCCCAACGTGAGATGTAACCCTGCCCTTAACATTGTTTATGCACGCGCAACGCACAGACCCCATTAACCACGACAAAATTTACGACTAAGATAAGAAAAAATTAACCACCGTATTTCTTAAAAAATGGTGGCTTTGTGTAATTTATACATAACAAATAGCTGAAAAATGATAAACACAATTACAACAGGATAAATAAAAACAAAATGTTTTAAAATATACACAACAGCACCACACTCTATCACAAAGCCACATAAATCTCAAAATGGAGATAAATTAATTAAATAAATGTTAAAATGTATATACATTTTCTGTGAAATAAAAACCTTTAATATGTGTGGGTTTTGTTGTCAGGACTTGCAGAATTTAGATTTTAGAATTTATGCTAGTCCTGCCAACAGAACCTGCAGCTCGGCCCCAGGTAGCACAGTTTGGTTTCATCTTTCACTGTAATGAATAAAGGGTATATTTCCCAATAGGCATATACAACTCTTTAAATTGGGTTTGATTTCCCTTTATACAAGGCAAAATTTCCCAGAAAACCAGAGTCAATCTAGGTAACTTTAGATCACTACAGACACCCAGGAGTGACAAACATTATCAAGTCTAGACACCGTGCAAAAATCATTCACACAGTCATCCTCACGCACATTTCATCTACCTCCTCACACTCAATTCATCTACCCATGTTTTTAAAAGATGGGAGGAAATCTGGGAGACCAGAACACACAGGAACACAAAAAACTTGACCCAGATAGCATAAAGAATTAACCATAAAGAATTAGAATAAACTAGTATATGTGTTTTCAATATATTAATTGCAACTGAGATACAATATATTTGACTGACAGAACACATTTGTCTCCATAGCATGAGTCAGTATTATTGTGTTTCCACACTAATGTGAGGTTAACCTTATATCACATATCAAAAAATATCTTATAATGATCCTAGATTAGGAAAAACGATGATAATGATAGTTCTGTTTTCCACAGACAAAACATTTTATCACTAAAAAAAGACGTGTGAAGCGGTAGAAGTAGTAGTATGTGTGCATCTTTATTATGTATTGATATGTCACATATTATTGACGTACATCTAGTCACATGCTGAAGCCTGACCTCAGCCACAAATCCAAATGCCATATGATTATATAACTGAAAAACATACTGCAGTGGTGAAATCATTCAACATTTCTGTGACTACACAAACTTGTGTACTTGTGCATACTCAGCTCAAGTCTATCCTGTCATTAAAGCAAAACTGTAACTTCCTATTCAGATTGTTGCTAGTAATAAGGTTCAATCAGCAGTCAGCAGTCCAGTACAGTATAATAGGTACTGCTTGTCCTGCCAAGGAACTGGCAGGGGGACACCTTGTACAGAGCACAAGCAACTTATTTACACACAACAACTTATTTACAGACAAGAAGATTTTTTTTTGTTTTTGGACTAGGATAAAAATCAACTAAAAGTTTAGGCTCCCCGTGCAATGTGTTGGGAAAGGAACCGAACCCCCAACCCACAATACTAGCTTGCTCATTATAATAAAAATCTGGATGTTTAATTAAAAAAGAATGCCAAACAGAATTATTACATGGTTAAAGAATAACTCATTATATTATTATTATTATTTGACTTTTATTATTTTTATTACAATCTCAATGATTTGTCTTTCTATGCCGTCGCCTGTGCGCCTCTGCAAATTAAGATGCAAGGCCACGCAGACAGGTGCGTGAAGATCTCCTGCGTGCACTTGTCCTAAAAAACGGTCTAAATCCTGAAGGTAGGACAACATATATATCTACTGTAATGACTGTACGTAAGGTTTTGCGTCCTACCTTTTCTGGCAGAAGGAAGAGCAGCGGAAGTAATAACGCTGGTGTGAAGACGAGAACCAGCTGCTTACGGACGCACCAGAGTTTCTTGGCAAACTTCAACAGGTCCATAGCGCAAAAAAAGCACGGAGAGGTTTTTCTTTTTTCCTCGTAGTCTTTACACCACCGATGGTCTTTCTTTTTATCACGCTTGCTTTTGTTGATATTTTAGCACCGTGGGAGAAGATTAACTCTTGGATTACTCTTTAACTCCTCGCGCGTAATAAATGGTGAAACATGCTGTCGGAAGAGACGCAGTAAAAGGTTACAAGTTTGAAGTGGGCCATTAGAAGGAGATCAGCGTGGAAAACATTGATTACTGCCTAGAAAAATTTACCCTCCATTTATATACATGGCTTTTCTTTATGGCGCTCTATAAGAGCGGTGGAAGATGGTGCGCCAAAAGGAGTATTGCGAAATAATACGTATTACGCAAATAGTACATATTAGAGGCAAATGCCGCCGGACACAGAAGAAACAAGTTGGGGATGAAAGCATCGAAACTAAGAAACCAGTCTTCAAAAAATAGTTTGGAAACATCTTTTAAACAGAACATTCGTACGCACAAATACAGGTTGGGTCGCTTATTACTGTGGTATATAAGAAAATACAATTTGCGACTGATTCTTTTCTTAACGTTCATCTTATCACACACACGAGAAGAAGATTTATATATTGATTGCTTAGTTGATTGATTACTCTGATTAGCTATAATGTTTAGTAGCATGACAAAAAATCTTATACATTTGCAGTCTGAAAAATTCAATAGTTCCCAAAAAAAACCTCCCCCCCTCCCTCTCTCTCTCTCGCTTGCTCTCTCCCTCTCTCTCTCTCTCTCTCTCTCTCTCTATCTCTCTCTCTCTCTCTCTCTCTCTCGATATATATATATATATATATATATATATATATATATTAAATATTCAGAAAATAAAAATTAAACAATAAAAAATATTTGTTTACAACATCCTTTTTTTTGTATACCACTGCTTTTTTTCATGGCGATATGTAAAAGCTGTCAGTCAATGTGTCATATATTGTTTATAACCAAATGATTTTGCCCTGTTGTGTCTCATTGTCAGTGCTATTAGAAACAGAACAGAAATATGTGGTGAAGTAGTAGCACAGTAATTAAAGTGTTGGACTGCTAATTGGAAGATCGGTCTGATCGCCAGAACCACCAAGTCACCACCGCTGGGCCCCTGAGCAAGGCCCTTAACGCTTAATGTAAGGTGCTCTGGATAAGGGTGTCTGCCAAAGGCTGTAAATGTAAATATTGAGATATAACAACATTTATCAATATTTTTATCAAGGGTTTATTTTCTGGTGTACTTTTGAAAGTTGTGGTTGTTGGCAAGGTAAAAAAACTAAGTTCACATAAAAAAAACAAAAAACAAATATCATTTGACAAAATATTTAAAATGACAACTATACAACCTAGAACACTTAATGCTTTTTTTTCTAGTTTACTATTCCTTAAACCTGTGATGTATCTAGTAACATATCTGTAGTTGTTTAGTTAAAATTTTAATTACATATAAATGAATAAATCTCAAAAGTGAATTGTAAATATGAACTTTATATACACTATAGGTTTAGCATTTTAAGCCCACATGTTCTGGATTCACATTGGATTCATTTTCCAGCTCTTTTTCTATATAGACTTTTACAATGTTTTAGAAAGTAAAAGCTTAAAAAACCATTTGGGCCTTTTTTACCATCCTTAAAACCAGTACTGAGTAATTTTATTCCATAAACCCTCCCCCTTTTTCAACATTTATCTCCAAAGAAAAGAATGAAAAATCAGGCAGTGTTCCCTTAAATCAGTGTGTGTTGCCCCTTGCAAAGTCTTTTTCTTCTTCTCCTTTCAGCTGTTCCCTTTTAGGGGTCGCCACAGTGAGGTCTCCACCCAACCCTATTCTCTACATCCTCTTCACTCACACCCACTAACTTCATGTCCTTGTTTATCTCATCCATATACCTCCTCTTTGGTCTTCCTCTTTCCGTCATTTCTAACATCCTCCTACTAATATATTCACTATCCCTCCTCTGTACATGTCCAAACCACCTTAATCTGGCTTTCCTGCCAGGCTATACTTTATACAAGACAAATTAGGACAAGAGGTTATATTTGAACATGTTCAAACAGCACCATCTTTTGATAAATGTTTGCAACTTTTGCTGATTTTCCTCACTATTCTGAAAGGCTTTTAGTCCCCTGGTTGTTGCATGATCAGGATGTACTTTTTGCAAAGATGTTCTGCAGCTTAACTTTTTAGACACTGACTTCTATTACTGTAATACATATTCAGCATTATTATTAGCTTAATTATATAACTTTTTTATATTTTTTTATATATAACATAATTGATATTAATTATATAAATTATTTAACTAATTTATAGTCAAGTAATATTAGTTTAAATTTTTCTGGGATCAGACCACTACCATTAAATATCGTCTGGTTTTGTTAAGTAATCATTTTTCTGAGACATTTCTGGATATCTTTAAGCTTTTAAATAGCTTAAAAATGGTAATGAAATTAATGCATTCAAAAAAGAACTGTGCAAGACACACGACAAGAGTGTGAGAAAGGCGCATGCTTTTGACGGAGAGGAAGTCCCTGTGCTGCATATCATCCTGCAGGTGTTCCATGCAAACTTTGCTCTCATGGCTACCAAGAGCACCACCTAGGTAATTTGATAATCAATGAGCTTCCTGCCTATTTCTGCTAGTGGCACCTGTGGCTTTTTTGTTACCTGGAGTCACTGGTGCTATGTGTGAACACACAGGAATGTCTTCTGTCTTCCAGTCAATCGATAACGTATCTGGGAGTAGATTTCAATTCAGTGGAAATGCAAGTCCGCTTCTTTCCAGAGCGAAGAGCCCTGAATCTTTTTAGCCTGAGCAGAGCCGTTTGATCGGAAGCAATGGGCTGGGGAGCTGCGTGCCTAGGAGCTCAGGCTGTGGGGCGCTGATAACCCTCACAAAGCCAGTGGCACATAAACCACTTAGAGCTATAAGTGATGTCTTTTGCCCTAGCTGCTTTAGTCCTAGGCTATACAGTAAATGTGTGCTCTCCACTCCAAAAGTCTCTGCTTTCTATTCCCCAGTGGGGTGACAGCCTTTAGTAGTAAGTTTATTAGGTGGGGCAAGGAGATCATTCCTCTTCACCCTCTTAATGCTGCGTTGGGACCTAGAGTTGGTTCTGCAGCTCAGCCACCGTTAGAACCTTGCTCATAGGCAGCAGTAAAACACTCTCACTTAAAATTGCTTTTTTTGATCACACTCACTATGGCAAAGTGCGTGGGAGATCTTCATGCATTCCCTGTAAATGTTTTTTGTTTCTCTCTAGGGTAGAGTCACATGACTCTCCTCTCAAGGCCCGGTTACACACTAGTATTTCAGTTTAATTCAATATTTCATTTCAATTCAGTACAGTCTACATGAGTATCTCAGGTTACGGCGGGAATGAGTTTACTTAGTTAGGTTTATTCAAATTATCAGGGTTTTCAGTATACCTACTTCACTAGGGGGCTTCTAGTTTAGCAATATTATTTCCTGCACAAATGTTCAAATGTTTAATTCATCAATGATTTAAAACTCATTTATACTGTTCTTTAGCATCTGCAATTTAAAGCAATTTTTTAACCATAAAAAATATCTCTGTATAACGTTTTACAGACTAAATGAAAAAGTCTCACAAACTACAAGCTGTGTATTTCTCTTAAATATTATAAAAAGCATTAAAGAAAGAACATAGAAAACCAAAATGATATTTTTGAATTTTCTTCTCTAAGGCTTAGCTCTAACACCAGTTATCCTGGCAAGAACATGAATAAGTATAGTATTTATAATGATAATTAGGAGTAATAAATGCAGTCAGAAACAGTAAAAAGTTGAAACATCTGTTTTGTAACAATAGCAACTGTAATTACATATTTTATACAAATATGTGTGTGTGTGTGTGTGTGTGTGTGTGTGTAGTTTATGCAGGCATAATAAAAAGCTAGGCATCTCCTTGACAACCAGATAACCTGGTAATAGCAGGAGCAGTGTGCGAGATATAAAAGCCTGCAGATGAGAAGTGTCTCAGTGTTAACATGTCTTGACATAATGTAGTATTTTTTTCTCTTAAGCTTTCTTTAATTTTTAGTAGAGTCTAAGCCAGTTTTAGTTTATTTTTAATTACACAGCCCAACCGACACAATATATTATTGCTCAAAACATTGTACAAAAAAATACATTATGTATATTCAGAGAAACTATAGCTATAGGTCGAGGGAGCTCGGTCAAACCCATGTCTTTCAAACCGATTTGGTTGAAGAAACTGGAGGGTTTTTTAAAGTATATTTACTGTTGACTACCGACTCTGGGACTCTCTTTCTCTCCATCTCTCTCTTTCTTGTTTTCTCTCTCTTTTTCTATTTTTTCTTTTTTACTATTAGATTCTGCATAAAAATCACTTACATGTAGTTGTGTAAAGGTGATACCTGTACAAAAAAAAGAAGACTGTGTGGAAATGTTAGAGAAAAAGAAGAAATTCTTTTCAGTTTGAATGAAAAATGACCTTGGAAATTCCAGAAAACACTTTTTATGTATATTTATATTGACTGATTTTTTTCCCCTTATCTTTAAACTCAGCACTCAGAAGCTTTCATGCTAAGTTCCAATCTTCATTTTTGTACTGTCATGAAATTAACAATTTTTAGTGGATTACATTTTCAAATCTACAGCCAGCATGTGAAAAAAATTACACAATTGTATACAAGCGCTTAGGGGATAAGATGATTCTAAGGACCCATGCACTTTGTGGGCCCCAGCGACCTGTTTTATTAATATAGTACAAGCAATAATATTTTAAATGACTAACATGTTAAAATACAATGCTGAAAATTCAACGCTTGTGCCTATGTTATTCTAATGAATTTGTTTTTTTCCAAACCATACACACATACTCGCAAAAGCATACCATACAACAGTAGAGGAAACCAAGGACAGATACTTTGCTTGTCTTTGGATAAGATTTTACACAGATTCAGGCACACAGATACACAGGCACGACATTGCACACATAGATTGAGAGAGAGAACTACGGGTGGAGGCAGTGTGAGAAGCAGAATCAGGCAGTGAGTCAGTTTGCTCTGAGCAGCATTGATAGACAACAGCACGAAAAGGCTTTTAACTAACCTATGCACCATTAGCTGATTCCTATTTACTTCATACATTTTGTTTCTTTTTAATATTTTCCTGGGGGTTTTTTTGTTCAACCTGTTTTTTAACCTTCGAGAAAGATTATCTCTTTATTTTTCTCAGCAGCTCAGTTTCTCTGCTTCACTCTACATTGTAATTTTTTCTTATTTTTTCATCTCTAACCCGGTGATTTTTTATTTTCTAAAACTTTTTTTTGTTGAGACTCATGAACGGATCTTACCATCACACGCTCCTGCGGGACAGATTTCCAAACAACTTTACAGAGGAAGTAGAGTACAGGAATGGGAGCACTCTTTTGTGGCTGTCTAACAGTAGTGTTGCTCCTCCTCCATCAAGTTCAGCAGGGGCACTGTGCCAGCAGGTTCAGATCCAGGCTGAAGTTTTCCTTTTGCTTGGGATCATCAGCCTTCTGGAGAACATCTTGGTCATTTCTGCAGTGGTTAAAAACAAGAATCTGCATTCACCCATGTACTTCTTCCTCTGCAGCCTGGCAGCGGCGGACATGCTCGTGAGTGTTTCTAATGCCTTGGAGACCATTGTGATCGCCATTCTCAAACGCAATCTGCTCAAGATCAGCGACTATCTTGTGCGTTTGATGGATAATATTTTTGACTCCATGATTTGTATCTCTTTGGTAGCATCCATATGTAACCTACTAGCTATCGCCATTGACCGCTATGTTACCATATTCTACGCTTTACGCTATCACAGCATTGTAACTGCACGTCGTGCATTAAATGCAATCGGTACCATTTGGTTGTCCTGCATCATCTGCGGCATTGTATTCATCGTATACTCCGAGAGCAAGATGGTCATCATTTGTCTAATTACAATATTCTTTGCGATGCTGGCACTCATGGCGACACTATACATTCACATGTTTTTGCTTGCCCGACTCCATGTCCAGCGCATTGCAGCGTTACCTGCAGCTGCCGCTGTTGCTGGTGATTCAGTGCCACGGCAGTGCAGCTGCTTGAAAGGAGCGGTGACAATCACTATCCTCCTGGGGGTGTTTGTGTGCTGCTGGGCACCTTTCTTCCTCCACCTCATCCTCCTTGTGGCATGCCCACGCCACCCACTCTGCCTGTGTTACATGTCACACTTCACCACCTACCTCGTGCTCATCATGTGCAACTCAGTCATCGACCCCATCATCTATGCTTTTCGTAGCCTGGAAATGAGAAAGACCTTTAGAGAAATTCTCTGCTGCTTTGGTACAGGATGCCCAGCTCCGGCCTGCGAGCAAGATCGAGAGATAGACAATGAACGACCAAGAGAGAGCGCACAGGAGCAGGAAAGTGAGACAGAGTGAGACGAAACAGTAAACAAGCAGCGAACAGAAGTGATAGGTGGTGGAGGGTGTGTTGTGGTGATGTTAAAAAGATACGTAAAAACAAGAAAATTTGTGTTTAGTGTATTTAAGATTAAGCAGATTATGCGAATTATAATGTGTGTATAAGTGTGTGTAAGTGAAAAATGTTAAGCATTGTTATTTCATTTGCAAGTGGATCAAAGTGTTAGCTTTCTACTTATGTATAAGGAATTCATGAAACATGAAACATGAAACTCCATGAAAGTTATCATTTTTCAAAACTGTGACTCACAAAATATGTTTTTTTGTTTTTATTTACAGAGCTTATCAACTTTAAAAAATGATCACTAGGCTGTGTGTTTAATCTGAATTACAGTAAGTCTCAGTACTAATGTTTTCCTGTCTACTAAATACCAATGCAAAATATAAATGTCCTTGATATTTATTATAACTAAGTGTTTTAAAATGTTAACATTAAATAACTGTTTATGTCAAAGAACTGTTTATGTCAAATAATTTATCCGTGAATGAGTAGCTGCTTTACTGTGTGTGTGTTTGTGTGTGATAGCCGGCTGGGGTTAAGAACATGTGTGCTCATTACCTTTAACTAATCCCTACTGATTACCTATTTCACTGTTGCATTTTATTCATAGTGTCATTTGGATCTACAGAATCCAATTAGCGTTTATTTTGCTATACAATCGTTGTAAACACAATTACATCGACCGTGTAAAAAACATCTAAAAGTTATTAAGGAGAAATTCCAATATGGATGCGATATTTGCAAGCAAATTGATTACCACAATGACTAACAACAGACAAGATTTGCACATGTTAATTTTATGAAGACAATCAGGTTGATTTAAAATCATTGATCATGATTCATCATGATTTCATCTTTTATTGAAATGGTATTTCCTAATTGCATTAACACTGCAATACTGCAAACATTGGTCATGAATGATTTTCCTCTAGGATATATGGGATATGCTTAATAATCCCTTGTGAAATTTATGCCTTGATAGTCATAAATATATAAACACACAAAACTGCCAAAACATTTTAAGTCACCTATTTAGTTTTCTGCAGATCCCTAGTGGTTTTTATGAGATTTTTTTTTCTGATTTACTCTGAATATTTTCTACAACAAGAATAACCAAAAAGATTGAAAGGTTGAATAACAATCTTGTATACTCACACTCAATATTACCCCTTTCTCGATTTATCCTAAATGAACCAAACCTCAAAACAATTTTTAATGCTAAGCTGTAATATTGTGGTGACTTACACACACCAACTACCCATTTTACAATTATTAAATATAATATAAAATTGAATATAAATGAAGATATTTTTTAACTTTCTGTAATTATTACTGTTACCAAACTAACTCTGATTTGCACATGTTGCCATTTAATTTTATGAAGACAATCAGGTTGATTTAAAATGGACTAATTTACAATTAGTTCAAATATGTAACAATTCAACATGATCAATTTGTCATTATAAAGACAAATCTTTTTGTCTTTAACAAGATGTATGTATGTATGTTTCATTCTTTTTTTATTCAATCAATTATTTGTTGATGTGGTGTAATAATTTGTGCTGTAATGTTATAAATGCAGACTATGTAAAATAAAGCTTGTACGCTTAAAAGATAAATACTTTCTGCTTAGGTGTTTCAGTTCTTTACAATAACAGCCACAGTACAGCACAGTATGTCGCCCAGAAAGTGAAGAACCATTTAGTTCTCAGTAAGCACACAAACGGAAAATAACTGTTAGCATGGTGCTCATGCTGGGGAGTTCATTTTATCCTGTCTGACCTCCGCCATCCATGTTAGCTTCAATTTGCTTTTAGACACTTTTTATTAAAAATAATTTTAAATCAGCACTGACTCAAAAGATGATGTTTTGAAGTTACTTTCTGCATGACCTGTGTTACTGGAATTGTTTTTCATGTAATTTATTTTGATCGTCTGTTCTTGATTTATGACGCAGGCACATCTATTTAGCCCATTCTGGTTCAATATATTGTGTAACTGGGCTATTATTCACTTCTTTGCAACCTGTTTTTGAAGCTTTTTCTTCCATGAGTAAATATGTGGAAGAGACTAGGTGTGTGTGTGTGTATACTGTATATATGTGCATGTCGTGTGACACAAATGATTGCTTGACACAAATGATTGCTTGATTGATGTATCACGAGAAGAAGTCTCTGGGTAATGAGCTGCTTGAAAACCATCAGTAGCAGTGCAGACCAAATACCCTCTTTTATTGAAATGGTAGTTCCTAATTGCATCAACACTGCAAAACTGCAAACATTGGTCATGAATGGTTTTCCTCTAGGATATATTGGATATGCTTAATAATCCCTTGTGAAATTTATGCCTTGATGGTCATAAATATATAAACACACAAAACTGCCAAAACATTTTAAGTCACCTATTTGGTTTTCTGCAGATCCCTAGTGGTTTTTATGAGATTTTTTTTCTGATTTACTCTGAATATTTTCTACAACTAGAATAGCCAAAAAAAAAATGAAAGGTTGAATAACAATCTTGTATACTCACACTCAATATTATCCCTTTCTCGATTTATCCTAAATGAACCAAACCTTAAAAGGATTTTTCATGCTGAGCTGTAATATTGTGGTGACTTAACACACCACTGCTTTGGTGAATAAAATAAACCCAACTACCATTTTACAATGATCAAATATAATATAAAATTGAATATAAATAAAGACATTTTCTAACTTTATGTAATTATTACTGTAACCAAACTAACTCTGTAACTAAGAGAGAAAATATTCTGTCTTCTTTATTCTGTGTTCTGTTTGCATCTTGCGGTGTGATAGTGATCAGTCAACCCTAGTTCATTTCATAGTAAAAGTTATTAAAAAGCCTTTTTGTAAATATTTTTAGCAGCTACATTAATATAATGTAGTCTTGGGGGCTACCGATCCTTGGACTGTAATATAAAGATGGTGGTTAGTACTGTAAGTACACAATTTTTTAGTATAATAAAATATTTACTTTAAGTGTCATCATTACAAAACCATATGGTTTATTAACCTTCTTTTATTATGAACCTGCACATACAAAATTAAAAGCATTTTTACAAGAAAGATATTTATGTATTTATCATGTACAACTTAAAAATGTTATCTCCAGGACAGGAATTCTCTGCTTTCAGCTCCATAATCTTTTTCTTCTGTGTTTCTTATACTTAGCCATTCCCTATTAACAGAAAAAAAGTCTTTCATCAATGTGAACAAATGGAGTTTGATCTAAATCCTGTGCTTGTAATTGTATACAGAGATTCTTTAAGATGTCACAAATAGGTAAAGAACACTCTTGTTAAACAGTCAACTTCCACTTCAACTGAAATTATTTTCATCTGTAGTGGCTATGGAAAGGTTAAGGTTAGTCATTATAGCTGTTAACACCTACTCTGCTATTTTCCTATAGAAAACTAATCATGAAACTACTCACATTGAAAGTGTTGTGATTGCTGTGAAATGACACCATTAACTGATGTTTTTTCCACATCTTAATAATAGTAAACCCTAAACCATAAGATATTCAATTCAGTGTATTATTATTATCGGTCACATACTTATAATGTAGATGTAGATACATACTAACATGTATACAGCTTATTTTATAGCAGAATGAAGACATTTAATATTATTTTTTCATTTTACTCTTCTGCTTGACCATACTGTAGCCAAATATAAGAGGAAATTTGATTATCTGTTAAATTTAGACACACTTATTCCGAATGACTCCTATGTTAAATGTACCACTTGAGTCGACATGAACTTTAAGGAAAGCAGCAAGACTGTATAAAAATAATTCATAATTGGCAGCATTAAAACAACACATGAATACAACACTTACCCCTACACATGCAAAAGTTAGTAGAATTTTGCTTAGACTTATAATAAAGAATCCAGCCAGGACAGACAAGGGGTTTACATCCATGGGCGGAACAAGATTTATTTCAGTGGAATAAAGAAGAATCTTTGTGGTGACATCCAGGGTTGGTGTTGTTTCTGTAACACTTTCTAAATTGATAGAATAAAAAAAAAAACTAACCTATAGAAATGCAATGCTAAATTATTTGCTAAACAAATAAACAAAAAAATTGTTCATTCTTAAAGGTTTTAAGGTCTTACAGGGGATTAGGGCAGCAGGATAAGCCCAGAAAGGAAATTAGGAGGTTTTTTTGGTGCCCTTAAAGAACATCGTCTGTGGTAGATTCACATTTTACTTTTTTTTTTTTAAATATAAACTGGTTGTGAGCTTTTGCAACCATTTTTTCATCTGGGTCAGGATGGTGAAATGGTTGTTTGCCAAACAATTAATTCTTAAATTGTTTGGCAACAAAGCCGTACACCAACTACAGCATAACAGGGATGAGCAAAGCTTGCAGGCTATGTCAATAGTACATAGCTTATTATCATTTCTGTAACCCTCTGGGACATAACAGGAAGTGAAAAATTATCAGCTAATGTGCTTTTTTGGGGAAAAAAAGTCTTAGAGTTAGTTAGTGTAAATACAGCGATAGTACAAAGAGTTAGCAGTAAGCATGGTTATATTGGTTAACAAATCGGACCAGTCAGATCCATTTAAATTGCTCTGAATTTTGTAAAGAGAAGAGTGATATACTCTTCTCTTTGATTCAGGTTTAGCACCCAGTATTTGGAGCCCTTCAGTGTTGCACAGTTTGCACTCAGTTTTTTGGATAGACTGCATGACGAGAACTGATCAGATGATGAGCCAGAAAAGATTTTGCATAAGGTGGCATAAGAACTGAAGTTTAATCACAAAAAGGAAACACTTGACAGCAGAACAGTAACAGTGGCCCATAGCAAATCAGCTGGCTAAGTGAGTTGAGTTTAGCATGACAGAGACGGAGTAGGGACACAGAAGGGACTTGCAAGCAATATCAAATTTTGTCATGAGATGACTGCAATTAGCACTTAATACACAGGAACGCTCCACAAATCTTGCAGAAATCCCCTCTCCAACAGTTGACAGACAGCTACCCACAACCCCCAAAGCCATTTACATCTATACTTTACCTGTTATGTTAAGCAAGATGTATGACTCATTATTTTTGTATCCAACTTTTCCAGCCACATAACACTTGTATTTTCCTGCTTGTGAATAGTTAACGTTCATCAGGACAAGAGAACCTTCGGCTGTAAGAAACACATCTGTACGATTCTCATAGTTCTTATATAGCTGCGAAGAGTTTTGCCTGATTGAATTTCTTATAATGCCCTCTTCATTTGGGAATTGCTAAATAAAAAGAAAAAAATACATACATAGCATTAAAAGGGCTGCATAAATAAGGTTTTATTCAAAGCTCACAGTTATTTCCTGTTGAATGCATATAACAGAAGTATGTCGGTAATATATGAATGTGCATTACGTATTATTTTACATCCAGAATATAAACAAAAGTATTGGGACACCAGACCATCACATCCAAGTGTATTCCAGATTTTACTCCTTTTGCTCCTTGCTTTTACTCCTGTAATAACCCCCACACTTTTGGCACACTTTCCGAGAAGATTTCCAGTCAATCGCAAAACATGTCTCCCAGGCTATAATTCTTCAGCCACAAAATGCTTGAGTTCAAACAGGGGAAACAGCCTTATGTTTCAGTGGAGATTAGAGGTCTGTGCAGGACATTTACAATTGTACACTCCAACAAAAACACGCCATGTCTTTAATTGAGCTCAGGGGCTTTGTGCACAGTGACATTTCCATTAAAGACAAATCGCAATGCTACATTATCTTACGCTACATACCTACATAAAGGCACAGTTATGAGTGTGCTGGTAAGATGTCCACAGACCTTTGGTCATATGGTGTATGCATCAAATATTTACATATTTAATATTATGCATTGTACCTTGTACCAGGTGATAGATGTGTAATGTTTACTGTACAACAGTGCAGTACAGGGCAGGATGGCTTTGGTGTTGTATTGGATTGTAATATTTGTTTCCTCACTGGTGTAACACAAAGCTGTAAATATGGCTAGACACACGGCTGGAGAAACAGTCAAAAAACACCATTATTGTTCGTTGTAATTTAATTTCATGAAACTAAAATAAAACCTACAAATACCAACAAGCAAAATGAAACAGAAAAAGCTTGTGCAATAGACCAGTCACAGACTTCACTAATTCCTTTATTTCATAGCAGTGAAACTAGGTCATACTACAAGTGGTATTTAAATCTTGGCTGTGGCTGTTCTTTGTTATCGGAACAGTCACCTCTTTTCGAGAAATGCAGCTTATGAATAATAAAACTAGTTCAAATACAGAAACAGTCCTAACGGTGCTGCTGCAGAATCGTAGGGATGCCTGCTATTTCATCAATCACTGGTAAAGAATTGTTGGTAATGTAAATTATTATCTGAATGATCATATTATTGTATTTTCTTAAGCAGACTACAGTAACTGCTTAAATCATAGATTCAGTGTATTTATGTTGCAAAATTTGGAGTCATTTTACTACAAAATGTCATTAATTATCTAACGTCTGTAAATGAACACAAAATAAAATGTCAAACTGAACAGAAAATCAATTTTATTATCTTGTCCTTATATCTCACTCAAGTCTATGCAACTCTAATACAAAGTGATTTTCAAACACTATCCTTATCTGTAACTTCAATATAAATATAAAATAAGAATATTTACTTACCCAGTGTTCTACAAACTATTTCTCCATATTTCACCAACATTTCAACTGAGTTTGTTCAATTCAGTTTTACACATCATGTAAGAAGTGAGCACGTGCAGTAAAGTAAGTATGTATGTATGCGGTAAAGAGGGGAAACTTTGCACAGTGACTTTAAAGCAGGGTGGGGTTTTTTTTTTGTAATCCACGTAGGAGAAAAAAAATAGCTTTATTTTAAAATAAAAAACAATGAAGTGGAAAAAAATACAGACTAAGAACAAAAACACATAAACAGCTGCGTCTGTAAGCTTCCACCTTACTGGTGTGGATTTTAAACTTTAAAGCTAAAACACAATTCTAAAACCCTTCAAATAATATTAATAATAATCATAATCATAATCATAATAATAATAATAATAATGCTACTCTAGATCCTGTCACTGTAAAACAGGTACACATTTATTTATTAAACAGTATTTTTACAACTATATATTTAAACTATAGAATCAGTAGAAACAGTGAATAATCATAAAAACAAAATGTGTTATTTACAACAACTATACATACATATTAACATCATATCTGTAAGTTTAAGCCGTTAGATACAAAAAAACCCAGATTGTTACAGTTTTACACATATTGCTGATCCTGCTTTGACTTTTTATTCTCCATTATCTTTTTAAGGCTAAGAAAAACAATCCCTATATTACCAACAGCAAGCAAAACTGACACTGCAAGAATTACTGGGACGTTGAACAAACTGGGCCTGGTCTTTTCATCTGGGAGATACTGTTGATACTGCCTGGAGCAACCGGAGTCTAGAAAACAAATCAATAAACAAATTATTCCATCTGAATGTTTTAAGTTAAAAAGATAATTTTAGCTTAGTTGTGTTATTTTTAAATTATGTAACAATCGAAGGCATGTGGAAGCAACTGCGTGATAATATTTTAACGTTTTGAAATTAGATACTTGCAGAACTCAAAGTAAAAGTTTTCGGAATAATGTCTGCCTATACAGTATCAGTACTAATAATCAAGATAATTAAATATATAATATCTGTTACCTAGCAACAACTGCATGCAGAACTTTATATGATAATCATCTGAAATGGCTCTGAATATAAAATATAATGATTTGATTATTTTAAGCTACATACAGTGTATTATATAGGGAGTTTGAGATCATGTAAAGATGATACATGATCGAATGCCAGTAAACATATTGACATTGCCATATATCAGTTTCTTTAATTTCAGTTTTTGGGGTTTTTTTAACAAATATTTAATTATCCACATTTATTAATCCATTCATCAGTTGTAGATTAACTCATATAATTTACTGCTGCATGGTAGTTGCATTTTCTTCGGTACAGACATCGGAAACAGGACATAAATATCTGTAGCGCATTGTCACCCTTACACATAAGCCTGACGGCTAGAGGAGAGTAAAAAGTGAGAGTGACCTTTTGAAAATAAAAAAAGACCAATAGAGTGATATACTGTATAAATGAGAAAATGTTAAGCATTGCAAAACAGCATTGAATACATGTGTAAAATATTGCTGCGTGAATACTGCTAGTTATCATAAGTTCTGCTAGTTGCAGAAAACATAAAATAAATTAATTCTCATTAGTGCCATTAATTCTCATTAATTCTTTTCAAATCTAAACAATTCATCGTTGCATTCAGTATTTTTTATAGTGCATTATCCTTACATCAAAAAGTCGGTTGCAAATTATTAGTTCATTGTTGTAACTGTGTGTAACCGCATACCTGCTAACTAATGCCTGACTCAACCTAAGATCTATAGGTGTTTATTGTTACAGCTTATCCTAATATTAAAACATGTTTAGGGAATGACGGCGACTTTGTAGGGTTCTCTAATAAAAAGTCTCTGCTATTTAATAACAGCTGTTGTCCTCATAAAACTGTAATTGTCATTGTGGGTTTTTTAAAAAATGATTTATTAGCTATTTCTGTAATACAGACCTGTTTTACATGATGCTAATTGGTTGTCATAATTTTCTGTTACATGTTAAATAGCATATATGTTGTAAAATACCTTGCAGCTGTTTTGACTGGTGAATCAAATAAACTAAACTCATTACACTTTATATCCATCGAATCTTTCTCTATTATTTTTATGCTTCAGTTTCACTTCTGGTTGACTTGCTGTGTGGTTTTAGTTTCCTATGTCTTGCAGTTAGTGTAGTACCTATCTGTATGAAAACAATTTACAGGAAATTGCATTTTCTGTTTGATCAGAAAGAAACCTAACCGTTAGCTAAACATTATAAACTTTAGAGATAAAAATTAATAAAGACACCGGAGATGTTATGAAAATTTTGAAGCAACCGTGAAAAAGCTGATAAAATGAAGTCATACTGTTTACATATTACATTTACAGCATTTGGCAGATGCTCTTATCCAGAGCGACTGCTCAAGGGCCCACAACGGTGGCTTTGTGGTGCTTTCTGGTATCGGTCCAACACCTTAACCACTAAGCTACCACTTTCATTATTCCCAATGTTACTGCTTTTTTGGAAAGGGTGTGGAGTAATTATATATACTCAACCAATGAAATGTGGCGCAGAAACTATAAAAATCAGCTGATTTAACAGAATGCATAAAATATTATGTCATAAACAGTTTGGTGCAGAAAGAACTTTTTTTTCTGAAATTTAAACTTCATTATCAAATGGTATTACCTGTCAATAGATGGCAGCATTACTGACAAATATGTTTCCTAACACTGTAATTAATTAAAGTTTGCTACCTTATATTTTATACCTGTAATAATAGTACTTCCACTGTTGGTTCTATTTTTCTATTTTGATTTTTTTCTATTTTTTTATTCTTGCATAAACAGACATTTTATGAAAATTTAAATCTATAAAGAATTTTCATGCATGTTGTTTTGTGTATGATTCCTTATATGGCAAGAAGAATTTCAATATGAATTGGACACCTAAACACTAAACATGGCTGTTTGGAACAGATATGATTAGTAGCCATAATTCCAAAGAAAATTATAATAAAAGTTTTTGAGAAATTTGGCATCAGGAATAAGAACTAATTACCCAGTGGATAGTACTCGTAGTCACCATCCTGGATGTAATGACCCACAGGAGGCCACAAAGTGCAGCGGTAATGGCCACAGTCGCTCTTTCCAGCCTCTGGAAGCAGCAAAGAGTAATCATCTTCCACTTCATAGGACTGGTTAGTGAATTTATAAAGGACGGTTTCCTGTGTATTCAGGTTTTTCATTACAAGACCTATTAAATCGTTGGACCCAATTTCCACCTGTGGAAAAAAAAAATATATCAAAACAGGAACAAGATTCTAGACAGGTTTCAGATAACATAAAGGGAAAGGCACTTTCTTTTAACAAAGGTTACACATCAAAAAAAATTCATAAGAGCATACTTTTACATTTTTTTTATTATAGCACTGAAAGGATCCGGTTGGTATAAATATATCATTTGATAGTGCTCACTCTTTTGATGTGCAAAAGACATTTTAAATGAATTTCTGAAATAAAAGGGTTGCCAGAGGTTGTGGTTTAATGCAAAATTGGACTACTCTAGAAAAGAATCATTTAAGAAAAGAGTGGAAAGGGTTTTAATTTATGGATGTATAAATGAACTTGAATGATTTTCCTACTACAAACTGCATTCATTTTAGTTTAGCTGAATGTATAACATGCAGTTGTGTATGTGGAATTAGGCAGCTGCATACATGAAACATTCATGTAAACTTTCGATATAAAATGAAAGGTTAAAGTTTATTAGCAGGATTAATATAAGCCAAACTTTAGCTCCTAAATGACTGTACATGTCTGTAGACATGCATCCAATGCATTTGATGCAGAAAACTGGAAATGCTAAATGTTGCTAGTTGTTTTTATTTTTCTAAATCTATAATCTATTTATTAAACTACCAAAACTTATTAAAAGTATAATTTTTACTCTATAAAATAAACATTAAGTAAGAAATACAAAACATATTAATAAAAAAAAAATTTTGCACATGCATGACAACCCTTCATTATAAGTGCAACAGCTTGTGTTGTATAACAGCCGGAGGTGAGAAATGGTGTCAAGAAAATCTATTTCATGCAACGTTTCGTGGCACGTAGGAGGTTATAAAAGTCATTCAATAACTTTTTAAACAAAACAATTGTTTAGCCTTCATTAATGCATTAAATTTGTACAGTGTCTACGAAAAATTTGCCATCTTAAATTAACTATCTACATACGGACAGGTCAGCACAGGACGTGCAGACAAAATCAAAGATAATAAATCAAGTTAGCTTCGTAATTGGTTACAATTAGTAAAATCATAGGCCGTGTCTATTATATAAGTTGGGAGAGAAACAAATTCACACCACATTGTAATTATTAATCATAAACCAAGCTAAGGTAATTGGGCTATGAGCACCGAATTTGTTTATACTGATGGATTAATGACCGCATGTAATGTAATGAACATAAAATTGTGTTGGTTAATGTGATTGTTTGCATTTATATTTGTACATTTGCGATATACACAGTCACAACATTAGTGTTATCGGTATCAGTATAAAATCCTAGAACCGCCCTGTTGTTTGTCACGTGATGCAAGTTGTCACAGCAGCGTGAATTTAAATTTTATTTTACTAAGGGTTCGGACATACTATACAACACTATACTATGTATTATGGATTGAAAGTATGCGATTTCGGACGGAGCCTCAAGTCTGGGAACGTAAGATTACTAGAACACAAGCTTTTCTTCCCCGAATCTCCTCTTCCGCGGAAAAGCGATTGCTCGGATTGTCCACACGATGGCGCCATTGAGAGCTTTTCGGGCAGCTTAGTGAATTTTTACACGGATATGTGCTTACAATGCGTAAAATGTATAAAGCCCCCTATTGTGCATGTGTGTATTTAATGCAATTTTATTATTTTTTTTACAAAATGATATCCTTTACTAAATCAATGTGACTTATATTTTATAAACTATTTTAAAAGTACGCTGTTTGTGTAATCCATTGGTGATCACTTCCTGGTATTTATGATGACGTTTGTTTTTGTTATGATTTGAAAGGAGTTATATATATGCTGTTATATATGCTGTTATACATGGAGTTGTATATGATGATGTGTGTTTCTTTGCTGATAACATGTTTATTACCTTGTACCAAGTGATTCTTCTGTACTGAACTTCCGCTTCACGTTTTGCCTGACATGGGATTGTAATAAAGCTCTGTTCCTTCTGTGCAGATAGGGACATCTGAAGCAGATTAAAAACTGAAAAACAATGTAAAAATACTCTAATTAAAAAGGTTAAAAAGATGATCAATAATTAAATGCCGTACAGTTTATTTTCTACAGCTTCAGAGGTTTTTTTTCAGCTTTTTCATTTTACTTTCGTTTTCGTTGTTTACATTTCTGTCCAAATGGAAACCCCCCTAATCCATCTTTCTTTTATTCACGAAAAATGCAAACAGTTACTCACGCATCGCAAAGCTCAGTCTCTTCATTATTTCCCAACCTGGTGGTTTTGAGCAGTTCAGTGTATGTGGGGCTTTTGGGGTTTTTTTTGCAGCAGCAGCAGCTGTAGAAGATCCGCACCTTTCTGTACGCCAATAGACCGCAGCTGCTTTTAGCAAACAGCAACTTTCACTCAGGGCAAAAATTGAAGTGCCATTAAAAAAGGTATAATAATAATAATAATATATAATATATATAATATATAATAATTTTTACAGCACTCACTACATCCTTTATCTGGCGTTGCAAATCATATAAGGGGTTAAAGTGTCATAATTTAACATTAAATACGTAAAAGTAAAAAACAATAATGTAAAATCTGATGTATTGCAAAAAAATTTTTAATTTGTAAAAAAAAAAAAAAAAAAAGTAATATAAATATGAGTACAAGGGCATTAGGTCAAACTTAACCTGATCACTTTTAACTTTGACAGTTTTTTAAGAGATTGAAAATTATAGACCTATAGTATAGCTATTTAAAATGTCAAAATATTTCATAATTGAACGGTATATATAGATATATATAGTAAACTGTGTGATAAGATGTACTATTGTAAATAAAAATTACAAGGAAGTTACTTTCAGTTATGTTTATATTGATTTTGCAATGTTACAGTTACAATTATTTATCATTTTTATGATACTACTACCAATAATAATAATAATAATAAGGAAGTGGTAGCTTAGTGTTTAAGGTGTTGGCTTGATACCTGGAGCAGTGGTTTGATTCCCAGCACCACCAAGTTACCATTGTTGGGCCCCTGAGCAAGGCCCTTAGCACCAGTCAACTTACAAATAAATGTAAGTTGCTTTGGATATGAGTGCTATTATTATTATTATTATTATTATTATTATTATTATTATTATTGTTATTGGTAGTAGAAGTAGTATAACTGTGTTGAAAATTGTATTTTTTATATATATATATATATATATATATATATATATATATATATATATATATATATATATATATATATATATATATAATATATACCAAATAAAAGGTTTCCAATGCCTTAAAAAAAACAATGTCAATTTAAATTAAAAGAAAAATTTGTTGTATATTTTAATTTCACACTCATACTGTTAGAAATGCAAACCGATATAAAACATAATTCAACTTCCTGTGTCCTCAGCTTTTAAACCTTACAGGTGTAAAAATAACATATGCACACCCATTTTTTTCACACGGTGTTAGTGTCAAGATAAGTACAGCTATGTTACGCTTTAGGCAAACCACACAGCCTGCAAAAAATAACAGAGAAATGTATACATTCTGAAATTACTGAAGTTTCTTTTCCTGCCAAGTGCATAATGCTAGATGTCTAAATATCCTTTGCACCCAAAGTTATTCTTTAGAATAATATAGCTGAAGTTAGAAAATCAATTTAAAGTCCTCAATCCAGCCTTGAGTCTATCCAACCTGAAAATGGTGGTACATGGCTTACACTAAATGAATAAAGCTGTACAAGTGTATTTATATGATCTAAAACAAAAAAAAAGCAAGAAAATACACCACAGCAGAGGATTATTCGAATGAATCAAGTGAGAATTATTTCTATCAGCGCTCTTGTGAACAGAATTTATTGCATGTTCATAGTAATCATTTACAGAACACATGCAAAAGAATAGAATACATTCATGCATTGCAGTTGGACCTTTATACCAGTGTTTGTGAATGGGTTATACTGTATATTGTTTACCTTTACATCGGATGTGTTAAAAAAACAAATGAAAAATGTACAAGCCTCTTTTAAAGTCATGTATGGTACATGGCGGGTACTTTCTTCCGTTTTGTGTGTTACACTGTTGCCCTGTGATGCAACATAAGCAGTAGTTTAAAATGATAACATTGGCTATATGTAGAGGACACAAGTGAAACTTTAGTCTTTCTGGCTGGTAGTCTTGTGTTATGTGTTAGTAAAAATGACAAACTGATACCAGCAAGATACAAAAAAAAAAAAAAAAAAAAAAAAAAAAAAAAAAAAAAAAAAAAAAAAAAAAAAAAAAAAAAAAAAAAAAAAAAAAAAAAAAGGGTCATTTTCAGAGGTGCATTTTCTCTAGGTCTGTGAAAATAGTGACCCCCCGACTCCTTCTTCTGTTTCTGTTACTTTCTGTCTGCCCTTTTCCAAACCTGAGCAAAACCAAAAACGCACGTGATCAGCATGCAAAACAAAAGCTTGCAGATTATAGGGTGAAGAATACGAGAGGTAACAAGCTTCACTTTTTTTTTAGCATGCAGTATGTCAGCATATTTTATATCAAAATCTGACATTTGTTTCACATAACAGCCATTCCTTTGTAGAAATACACTATAGATACAAAAGTATTAGAAAGAGGAGTGTAGTAACATGCTATGTTTACTTTGTTACATTTATTTAAGTGGATTTTTGAAAAAAAAAAAACGATTTTTAAGAATAGTCTGGCCTTACTTTTACTCTCACTCAAGTTCATTTTTCATTACAGAATTTTACTTTATTTACTACATTTAATGCCGTTTCTCTGTTGCTATTAAATGTTAATTATTTAAAAATGTAGTTTTAATAATTAGCGTTCATCATGCTACATATAATGAGATGCCGAGTTTTGTAATAGGCTGCAGTTGTCTGAAGTACATACGTTGAAACACGCTAATTTTTATGGCCGCTCAGTTTGAAAAATAAGATCAGGAAAAGAAGCAAGTTTATCAGTAGAGGAAGGACATCCATGACTATTAAGACATTTAATCAACTTTTTTACTCCAAAAAGTGAAAAAAAACTATTGCATAATGCAATGTCTTTTAAGTGACCAAAACAAGGTGCCATCAGTGTACAGGAATTCCAGCTCCACCCTGTTGCTGTGATTTTGTAATAATAGCTATTTAAAAGGGAGGGATACTGCAACCAGGGATACTGCAGCTAGTAGGGATACTAACGCCTTAACCTTCACTTCTTCTTTGTCTTTTTAAAGTGTATTTTATGTAGTTGATTGTTAGTATTTTTGGATTCAGGATTTTCCCGAACTAGTAACTCACTACTTGAGTAGTCTTATCATTCCTTATAATAATTACTTTCACTCAAGTAACTTTAAACATGTTACTTTAACATATACTTGTACTTTTTGGCTACTCTACCCACCTCTGGTATTAGAACACCCAACCTTCACAACCATCTGTGTTTTTTAATTATCCTATATATAAAGATATATAAGATATATAGATATATAAGAATAGAGAGTAAATATTCATGTACTTACTATGACAAATGTGGTAGAGAGAATGATTTTAAAAATGCCGATCAAACTGGAACCAAGCAGTGTCCACAGAGCAGAAACTTCCACTATCTCAACAGGGCAGTAATTTACAGTTTCAGTGCAGGTTGGACTGACAGTCACACACTCTATAAGTGAGAGAATACTTTAGTACTTTAGAATACTTTTTATACCTTACATAATAAATGTGTTATGAAAATAAATGAAGGCATAGTTAACTTAAACACACCTGAAACTGTGAGCGAGACATAAGAATGTCTGTCTTTTTGGCCAACGTCTGCAGCCAGGAAGCACTGGTAATACCCATTGTCAGATGGCTGAGCATTTTGTAACACCAGTGTATCTTGAACTCCCAGAGATGCAGGAGAGGAGTTGTTAAAAAAAAGCACATCATTGATCTTCTTTTTTATGATGGCGGTTTCGTTTCTGTACCAAACCATGTAGCGATAGGTGGTACCTGGCTTACTGACGCTGCATGGCAACCTTATGTCATCATTACAATTTGCTAGCACATTATCAGGCTGGCTCAGTCCACTCCAACAATGCAGAACAAGAACCAAAATCCAGGCTGCAATGATAACAAACGTTTGACATTTATTTGCAGTGAAAGTTAACTAATATGTTTTCAAAGTAATAAAATCTTTTACTGTAGCTATTAGCTTTTAGCATTATTTAGAAAAAAAAGATGCTTTTGCAAAAACCACATCACTATTTTAGAATTTAAGGGCATAAAAATTATATAGCATTGAGTCTACCAAAATATCAGTTCACATACACTTGCATGAGAACTTAGCTATGCTAAGACTACTAGCAAGTCTAAGCCCTCAACTTTACGTTATTTTAAATTACCTTCCTAACAGATGAGAAATATTAGTTTATAGTTTTGTTCCAAAAATAAAAACCTCAAACATCTAAACAAAATATAAAGTAGTAAGCAAAATCATAATCATAAGTCTGCGAAGCTACACAGTGGAAAAGTGATTAAATGTTTAAATGTTTCTGTGTCATCAAAACCCACAACCAGTTTCAGATCTATTTACGTTTTCCAGTGTAGCTACAGCATAACCCAGTCCACCTTTATTCTAAATAACTGACAGTATGTCATTTGCACGGCATTTTGGCAGACGCCCTTATCCAGAGCGACTTACGTTTATTTCTCCTTATACAACTAAGCAATTGGGGGTTAAGGGCATTGCTTAGGGGCCCAGATGTGGTGGCTTGGTGGTGCTCGGAATCGAACTTCATTCTTCCAGGTATCAGTCCAACACCTTAACCACTGAGCCACCATTTCCCCCGATTAACAGATTACCATTGCTACAATAGCTACATTACCTGTCACCTTTGTATAGATTGAAATGGCAGCTAAATATTAAAAGGAATAATGTTAAGATAGCCCTTTGTTTTCTTTACTAAACACCTATTTCCTATAGTTCAATAACCAATTTAATTCACGATAAATCATCATAAAAACTAATTTATACTAAACATTTTTTCATTACAAAATGTAAAACATTTTGACCATTTTGCATCATTCACTATATTTTACTGTTAAAATATTTTCCTCGGCTCTGACTGCAAAAACAGTTACTGAATATAATAAAGAATATTATTTTATTTACATTCGCTTGTATTTAAACATATTTATTTTTAGCTTTATATCATTCGTGCGTGATTTTCTGTTGGTAAAGATAACCCTTTTAAAACGGGGGTAAAAAAGGGTAGATAGATATAGAAATTGTGTCACAGTGAAAAAAAGGAATTTGTCAATTCACTGTATTAGAGTTGTACAATTAAATGCTGTGGTTAAAATACTTAAAATTTAATTAAATAACTTTTTCTAAAAACAATGTTTTTTTGGGGGTTTTTTTTTAGAAAATGGTATAGTAATCATTTATTATTTAAAATAAATATGCCTAAATTTAACCAAATAAATAAACAAATAAATTGGCATATCTGTTAACTCACCCCATATCCCTTTATCCATCTTGAGTTCTTTGCACCAAATAAACTAAAAAAACAAATAACACAACTAAAATAGCTGTATTTCTTTGTTATTTGTTTTGTGTAGCATCAGAAGAAAGTAAATTTCACTTTATTCTTTCCAGCCCACGGCTAGGATAGAAATTTATCTGTAAGATGGCTAAGAGGGGAAGTTTTTTGCATTTACAAGCTCTAGGGAGGTCTGCGATGGTTGATCATTTGATCGAGCTTAAAGTAAAGACACTGTGTACTTCCTAAATGGGCCCCCTGTCATAGCCTGTCTGATCCAGTTTCAGTAAAATCATAACTGTCATCCATTCACTATTAATCCCATTTCATTATCAATATTAGGAAAATTCATAACAGCTACTATGTTTTATTTTATATAATCCAAGGTTTATTTGGACACTCTTTACAAAAAAAGGAACAAGAGGCCAGTCTTCATTACAGAATGTACGGTATGATTCCATTTATTTACACACATTTAATTCATTTCTGAATTGTTTTCTGATTAACTTTGGTGTCCTAACATTTTTAGATTGTTAATGATCCTAAATGTCATTAATGGTATGAGGTACATAAGCTTAGTATTTTTAAATTCATTTGTTTTTTGCATAGTGAAAAAAATCATTTCTGATATCATTACATCAAAAAGGTTTTTAGGGGAAAAAACAACAATATCAGGCTGCTTCCTCTGCTTTTTTAAGCAATTTTAATCTGACTATGCAGATTACAACACACACACACACACACACACATTGCCTAAATGCACTTTACCTTTAACAGTTATGTTTAATCAGTGTTTCATTTAAAGTTGTGGGCACAAGCAGTAGGAAATCCCTTTTTATATGTATGATGTGATATAACTATAAAAAGAGGTGGATGTGGCTTTCATACTAAATGACACATAGTGCTGAAAACACAATACAAACAAAATTAACATATTAACTTTATTTTTCACTTTAATTAAAAATATATCTTTTTCCTTTTTAACCTAGTTAATCCTGATGTAGGTTCAAATAGGTATTATCAGTTGTAAAATAGCGCCCTCTGCAGTTGACACTCTGACAAAGACTAAATGATACCTACTCTCTTTCTGTATATTTTAAGATTGAAGTGCAAAAAAGAGAGAGGGATGCACACATTTATTTATTCAGCTTACTTTGTTTTCACCTTACAAATGTATACACAACCTTTTTGTGTAAATAATGAAGTACTTTATTGACGGTTATTATTTTTATTATAGTCACAATTTAAAACTTGTCTATATTACTAAAGACAGTAACATTCTTGATAAATCCAGCATGTCATGACAAAAGTTTTAAATAGATACAAACTTGTCGAAGTTTTTTCTGTGTTTGCATACAACAACAGTCATATTTAGAATAGCCAGAAGCAAAACAGCTAATATGATCAATATCGACCACTGATTGGGCAATACCTTATGTGTGCCCTGTAATGGGTATGAAAATTCTGTCCTTTTAACAGCTTTGCTTTGACAACCTGCAGAAAAATGCAATGAAATATAATACATGAAAACATATGCATATATTTCCAAAGTGTAAGACTGAAAGCAACACAATATAGATTATTACCCTCTGGAAGACTATAGTCACTCTGCAGAATTTGATGTCCAACTGGTGGCCACAGGCAGCAGCGGTATATCTCACACTCCGCCTGGTTGTGCTCAGGCACATGAAGCAGGGACAGATCCGTTCCGATTTGGTACGAATCATTGGCGAACTTGTAATGCTGTGTTATGTTAGTGTGAATGTCTTTCCTCACAAGACCCACTAATGAGCCTGGTCCGAAAACCTGAATGAAAAAAAAAACACAGTACGAACGATGTTTAAGCTACTGATTATATTATTTCACAATTAACTGTTCAATGTTTAGCCTTACCTTATACCAGGTTATTTTCTGATACTCGACGCCCTCTTCCAGATTTACTGTACATGGGATTTGCAATGAGAATGATACATCGGACATCAGAAAGATGAGAAATAGCACTGTAAAAAAAAGCAAGAGAAGTACATATGGATAATGTTACAGCCATAATAAGAAAACAGGTCCATGTGACCGGTCTAGAAAAACACTTTATACTATATAATGTATAACACTGTACTATATAATGTTTTTTAGTTATCATTGGGAATTTAGGCATTGTTTTTCTAGGTATATAAACATCACAGTAGCTTGGCAACATTTTAATAGCTCGTATCAGATTGCAAATTGGATTTATGGCGCCCCCAATAGGTTAGATAGCAGAAAAACACGTGTTGGGATGGTCTAAACAGCCAGTCAGAGCGTAACTCTCAACTTCACTGAAAAAAGGAGAGGAAAGCATGAGGCACGAAAGCGAGGCAGCTTAGAAACCATAAAATAAGAATAATCTTAGAAACAAAGATTAAAAGTTTTTTTTAGTTTTTGAGCAACTTTCGAGAGATTTTGTAGCCTATTTGCGATTGTATGGCTCTTTCGTTTCTGATCGTACAGGAAGTTTCCTAAACATCTAGTCAGCTACTTGTTCCTACAGTTACTACCGAACATCTGTATGCTTTAATTTTCAGTATGGATGGATCTATGTTGCTGTTAGCATTAGCAAACAGGTAACTTAAGACTTAAACTGATAGAAGTCATAAAAAGGACAGGGTTATATAAACCGGACGGATCCTGAGTCGCTCTTCTCCACACAGGCTACTATTTTCGGTGAAAAATAGTAGAATCGACGTGGCCCTGAAGCGAACTGTTACAATAGAAACTGTTTTTTTCACCTTCACTTCACATCTGTCTTTAAAAAAGCGTGTCTCCGTCCACCTCCGACTACATACTGTCCCCTGTGGTTTTAAGCTTTACTCTCGCTGATGCTGTATTTTAGTGTGTAAAAAGCTCTACATCGTTAAAAAAGTAGGAGAATAACTTTTGGTGGTGTTTTTGAACTCTTCATACATGTTAAAATGTACATCAGATACGTCGCTTGATAAAATATAATATATTATCTCTCTCTCTCTCTCTCTCTCTCTCTCTCTCTCTCTCTCTCTCTCTCTAAATAATGTCTTTCGCAATTTCCGGAAAAAAATAAACAGGTTTGACGAGGTTTGTAAACAATTTACTAACCACACCGTTGAATAAAAGCTTTACTTACTTAAATATTGACGCATTTCTTTTCGCGGGTTATACATTTCTTTTCGTCTGGAAGACAGAAGAGAAAAAGCGAAAGTAACACTAGCAATAGAGAGACGTTGGCTGGTACGTGCAGAGGATGAGTGTAGGAAACTGTGTGTTTTTATTTGAGAATTGTTTTTACTTATACAATTTTATGATTATATCGACTTAGAGAATTAATTTTATATTATCACGTTTAAAACAGGAAAGACGTTTTTTAAATGGTTGACACGTATACAGGGTAATGCTTTAACTAACCACTAGATGGTGGTGGTGTATCGTGTTTCTGTTGATTGAGAGCTACGTTTGACTGACATAGGGAGCGCATGTCACATAACTATGTTAGGCATCATGTGGTATAGACAAATGAGTCCACATGTTTACATTACGTATTGACAACAGAAGGGAACAGCATACACAGACAAAGCATGTGATAAATTCACGGTCCAACATGGATATGGAGCAATGATTTTTTTTTTACGCCATGTGATTCAGACTTGGCTATAGACAGATATATCCTAAATCAAAACAGAAATGATTGCAGAAAAACAAATCAATGTTTTGCCTTGGTTGTGTCTGCCAATATGTTTAAAACGGCAAAACAGGATAATACACGTGCTGCATTTCTTAAAGTCAAAGAGTTCAAAAAATCAGAAAAGATTTTAATGTAATAGTTGATTTGTTATTTCTAATATTTTGGATTTTGGGCTCTGTTTTCAAATCGTAACCAAAGGTATTTACAGGTGTCATCAGTCTGCACCCTTCTTCTCTTCACCATATCTGTTACCCCTGACCTTCTATCTTGTTTCCCCCCCAGCAAGTTCTTCTCTGAGACCCATTTGTAGGTCACAAATGGTTGAAGCACACAGTCGTAAACCTGTGTTTCCTCAGCAGTAAATTACGCTGTCTTTGGAGCCTCTGTTAGCGGAACTCTCTTCTCTCCTCAGCCGAAAGAGAAATTCCCTCCTGTGTGTTTAACCTGCTGCAAGACATCCTCACTTCCATCCTGTTATTGGTTGTTTAGGGGATCCCCTGATCCCCCAATCTTTTTTTCTCCTCGATTCCTTATGCTCCAACTGGATGTTTTGCACTTGTCAGTCTTGTCAACAGAGAATTGGGGGCTAGGAGTTATTAATAGGAGGCTGAGCGAATGGAAAGAGGAAGACAAAGAGCACTAAGATCACACCATCTGGATAAAACAATGCATGAGCTACTTCAGGATGGAGCGACACAATAGAGAAAACGGGGATAGAGAGAGAGGCTAGAAAGAGGGGAGAAGATATCAATCAAAAGATGATCAATGTTATTGTTTTTCATTTAACAATATTAGTTGGACATCAAATATCATTTTAAACTACACAATACGCAAGTACCATAGTTCACAATCTGTTGCAATTTGTGAACAAAGTAAATGCGGGTCTGGTTTCTCTCCTCACAGCTTCAGGAACATGACCATTCCATCTATGTGTTTTTTTTAAACATCCTATGATAACATCTCATTAGATTAAGTGTCATTTTACCCCTATAACCTCCACACCTCTGGAAATGATTTCCACTAGATTCTGAAACATGGCTGTGGGGATTTGCTCGATCAGCTGCAATAGGATTATTGGGTTCAGGTGCGAGTTGGGTAAGAAGGTCTGGGGTGTCTGTTTATTCCAAAGATGTTCAGTGAGGTTGAGGTCAGGGCTCTGTGCCGAACAGTCAAATTTCTCCTTTTACACTAGAACACATCATGTCTTTATGAAGCATAGGAGCTTGGTGCATAGGGGTATTGTAATTTTTTAACACTGTTTGGGTCTCTGTAAAACTGTATATAAACATTTGGCCATATGGTATATATATTGTGTACATATTTGACTAATTTAATATATGTATTATTTATATATGCAATAGTTGTGTAGACTTTAAATATAAGGGGTGCACAATACCAAGCTCATGTACTCGTACTTGTAAAATTCGCATCGATACCAAAGACCGATACCTCTTGTGACGTCATTGACAGAATTTTCAGTGCACAAAGACTCCGGCAGCAGCGACAGAATGTCCGGCTCAGAGGTAAGGAAATATTGCTAAATTAATGATGGCTATACACCCATAGCAGACTATAGATTGTGTTCTGGGAAAATATAAAGAGGTACAAAAATGAGAACTTAAACATAACATCTGAAATTAAAACAAGAAGTGATCACAGAGAATTTGCCACTAGTAGTAACATCAGCATTTGCCAACCAACCCTGATGACGAAAGCAAATATTGAGAGATAACCTAAAAGCTAGACAAATAATTCCACATACAAAATGTACAGGTATCGGCGAGTACCAGGAAACAAATATCAATACTTGTTGCATCCAAATTTTTTACACTACTTGTATTCTTATATTCCAGTATCACTGAAGGTTTAATGTTTTCGGATTAAACTGACCCGTATTTAAAATAATTTTACTTGAGGTTTGTGACTGCTATATAAAGGCTTATACATATGATACATAATACATACATTCAGTCAGGGATAATAACTGTATGTTTATATGATGTAAAAGTTTCTAAAGATATGGAAATATGCATGTGTGTTTTTTTTGTGTGTGTATGTCTTGCATTAGGTCCCTAAGGTTGTTAGCAGACTCAGCTGTATGTGTATGTGTGCGTGTGTGTGTGTGTGTGTGTGTGTGTGTGTGTGTGCGACTATGTTTCTGTCAGTGAGCTTGTTCAGAATGCACTCTCTGGCCTTGATTGAGGATATCCTCTCCATGATCGTTCCTGCTACACAAACACACACACAACACACACACATACACACACAAAGGAACGCCCTGATCAGTTCCTTCAGCATACTTATACAGCCCTTCCACAGCTGGGAGACTTTCCCATGTGAAAACATAGTAACTAGGATGAACACAAACCGAAACAAGCTTTCTCTCTATCTCTCTCTCTCTTCCTCTCTCTTTCACTAACACACACACACATAAAACAAAACAAAATTCAGGAAACTAAGTTGTGTATTAAAGGTGTGTGTGTGTGTGTGTGTGTGTTGTGTGTGTGTGTTTTCACTGCAGAATGCCTACAGTGGTGCTTAAATGGATGAAAAATGATGAGGATGATGGCTGGTCATCTTGATCCACCCTCTTGCTGTTTGTCTTAATTGTTCTCAATTGTTTTTTTTTTAAACATCATGGCCGACTCCTTACTTTTAATGTCTGGGTGGTTTACAGAGCAGTATTTGCATTGTACCGCAATTTCAGGGAATTCCTCTACCACTTCCCTGCCCTAAGACACATAGCAAAAACAATGTATGTGTGGTTGTGTGTGTGTGCGCATTACATGACAGAAAGTTTGATGCTTTTCTTTTCAAAACTCCTTCCCCCGCTTTATGTCTCAAAGGAAATAAAGAATATCCTGGAAAAAAACGGAAGCAGAATTATCCAAAAACCACTTTTTGGAAGAGAGACGACTACAGTACACGTCTGTAAGTCATTAGAATCTATGACGTGCAGGTTGACTGAATGGCCATCTCCCTGGTCACGGGGTGTCTGAATTATACATGTGTGTATGTGTGTGTCTGCATGTTTCACGCATTGGGAGGATACGATCAAAATATTATTCCCTCTACTGCAATTTGTCCAGAATCTTTTTAGCAAACTCAGCCACAGAGCTGGTCTTCTCTTTGTTCCATTACATTTTGTGTATATTTGTGTATGTGTATGAACAGAATGTGTGTGTTGTACTGTACATTTGTGCTATATTTCTTTAGCTCTTCCTAATACCTAATAAATATCATAATCCAGGAATATTATGGAATATTAAGATTGAATACTTTGTTAGTTTGTTCTTAACATTTTTCTAATGTAGTTAATGTCATACTCTATTTAGTATTATTGTGTCACATTGACAAGCTGATCGTGTGCCTCTCATTTTCCTTCCACATGTTTTTCTGGGGTTTAAACATCATATATTAGCAGAAAAACATCTTCCATAGCACATGTTGTTTAAATCCACATATCTCCAAGCCCATCCAAATAAATGACCAAAACATGACATAGGTACATGAAGCATAAAAGTCTCTATATGCTGTAGATTTATGCTTTAATTTTACTCAAACTAATAGGCCCAAAGTTGTACAGGCATGACAATGCCCCTGTGCATAAAGCCATGAAGACGTTATATGTTACTGGTTGGAGTAAAAAGATTTTCGGGTTCCACACAGCTCATCCCCCTGAAGACCTTTGGGATAAACACTCAAATATTTCAAAAATCTGAAATTGCATACTACTTAAGTATGTACTTCCCATACATTAAAAAGTACCTTCTTATAGTATGGTTATGTGTTACTACATCCGCCATTTTGATTTTAACACATGACATACAATGTCATAGCAGAACAAATTTTAAAGTTAGATAATGTTTAACTTGAATAATGTTAAGCAAGTGCAATTTAACTACAAGGAACATTGTGTTATTTAAAGCTACTTAAAGCACTGGAAAAGTGCAGTGTCTGCCCTTTCTACCACTTCAGTATATTACGATTCGTCTTTCCTGCAAGCTCATGGAAGAGTAAAGTGTGCGTTGTATGCATACTTCATAATTTGGGCTGGAGTATTAGATCATCCAGACATACAAAAGATTCAGAAATACTACTCATTTCGCATACTCGGTTTCGCATACTACACATTATGGAATTACGTGATATCAAATAGGGGGCACATCTCTAGTATTGCATGTTCAGCTTGAGGATTAGAGAATCCCCAATAAACCAAAAGCAGACTTGAAGCATCCACTAGAAACATCTACATTTGTTGTAGTGATTGATGATTCGATTATACACTATGCAAACTGCATGTTGCTAATCATGCATCCTAAATTTGCACCTCAGAGAAATATAACAGCAGTCCCTATCCAGTAGAATGTTATTCTCTGGACATAATTATTTGTTTTCTTTAATACAGAAAGAGAGAGAGAAAGAAGGATAGAAAGATATTATAAATCTCTCTCTCTCTAGTGTCTCCATTAATTTCTTCCTGTGCCAGCAACTTGTCTACTGAATTTGTTGTCTAAAAAAAACGGATGCTTGTCTTCTTTCACCTCGCTTCCTTTTTTTTCATTTACTCCTTGCCTGGGTTTGGCTTCTGGGAGCTATTTATCTGCTGAGTCTGCCGGATGATGTCAAGACTGGAGTTGACCCACAGCAAGGTGTATGTGTGTGTGTCTGTCTATCTATGTGATGGTGGTGGAAAAGGGGGGCATCCATGGTGGGGTTGAACTGTCTGTTTTGTTTTCCGGTGTGTCTCAGACGCATTCCTGCAGAACAGTAACCTTAGGGAGCAATCTACGATCGGATGCTTGGGCCAGCATTACACCCACACACACACACACACACACATACACACACACCAACATTTGTGCCCCCACACACCAGCAAAATAGAAAAAAACAAAGACCTTTAATATTCCCGTGTGTCACATAGAAATGAAGTTTCCATGCGCATGTGAACACTTAGAAGTTCCTGTCAATTCCTTCACAATTATTTAGGCTTGGGACTATAAGGCTGAAAACAAGACCAAAGTGTGTGTGTGTGTGTGCATTTCCTTTTCTTTATGCTGTCCATGATTTAGTGTGAGCATGGCCACCTGCAGACTGTTGTCCAGATGAGGATGGGTAGGATGATGATTCGGTGGATTGACCCACAGTTGTAAATCACGTGGAAAACCTGCCCAAAATTTATTAGTTCTGGTTTGGTGAGATTGAAACAAAATGAAAAAAATGCTATCGGCAGAGTAATATTGCTGTATATCCATGTAGGTCAGAAAAAGAGTTTTCATAGTTTTTTCTATTTTTTTTTACCTTTTCTGGTTTATTTATTAAACACATTTTTTTTACAACTAAAAACTAAAGCTTTTATTTTTTTTACAACCAACACTTATTATAAAGATGCTAAAAAGATAACATGGAGTTTTACATTTATCTGTAGTTATAGCCTGTTTATTAATATATAAAAACAAGTATAATCCATATTGTTTTTTAGTCATTAGAGTTGCTTGTCCATACTTTTGTAAGCAAGGACTCTTACTGAAGCGATGAAATTCATCCACTTTTTATGCTGAACTGATAAACTGATTACTGATTACCTTGTATATTAATCTGAGGGTGGCTGAGATAGCGTTGACTGCAGTTGACTGCACATCGGGATCAGAAGAATTCAACTCAAACCTCCGATACAGGCCTGTGGTATCATAATTAGTCTCTGCTTCAGACCGTGAATCATCTAATACATAGGGAACACTTCGCTGAACACATAATTTTGAAATCGTCCTTTGATTGGTTGAAGTTTACAGGATTTCTGGGAGACGTGTGTGTCAGATTGCCTAAAAACAACCCAAAGCTGTATGAGGAAGTAGGCTGTTGTGTTTGCATTAGGGGCAATAATTGATTTGGTATATTTTTAAGATGTTTTGAATAAATGATTTACCGTTTGCATAACAGGTTTGTTATTGTGGAGACTTTTCTACATCCCTAAACATGATGCAGCACAAAACAATACATCATTGGTTGCTTTATCTGCCAGTCAGAGGCCAAAGGTTCCCACACTTTCAGCCACTGGTTGAGACTATATCATGGTTTGTGTGGAAACATTTTGGTTTCCCGGTGGAAATAAGAAAAGGCTAAAGAAAGATACCAAAGATACCAAAGACTATCTGCATCGCTATTGTAACAGACAATGCGGGTAATATGGATGTGGCTGTGCGCAAGGCAGGATTTGAGCTGCACATTAAATGCTTCACACACACAACAAACCTCGCTACACAGGCTGGACTTGGTGTTGAGCGTGTCGCTCGTTTGCTCAGCTGGGTGAGACACATAGCTGTTTTTTCCCCACCAGAGTTGCGGTATTGACATCCAAGCAAAAGCTGCTACAGCTGCCACCACACAAATTAATAACAGACATGGCAAAATAAAGTTTGTGGCAAAACATTTTGAACAGTGTTTATGTGTTTATATGCATTTTGTGTTTTTCAGTTTGAATAGAAGATTTTATATTTTATCAGTGAGGATATCCTTAAATAAAAGTCTACAAATCTCATCATGTCTCAATCTCGTGAAACCAGTCTTGTGTCTCGTCTCGTCTTGTGGGATGAGTGTCTGGTTATACCCCTAAAAACCATTTATGCATTCTAAATATTAAGCAATATAGTTTCATTACAATAGAAAGTATAGGGTTAAAATGTTAAAATTCTAAATGGAGAGTGTGCCAATCAGGAATATTATCTTAGTGTTTTATCTCAGTAGATGAAGCCCAGTGTGCTGATCCCATAAAAAAGCTTTAAATTTTTAAAACATGGATGTAGATCAATTTTGTGTGGAAAGAGATGTAATTCTTGGATTTCATTTATTCATCTTCAGTGAAAACTAAATTCTTGTCAGGGTTGTGGTGAATCTGGAAACCATCTTGAGAGAGATTACCAATCCACCACATGACAGCACACATTCACACACTTATATTTATAAATAAATATATATATATATATATATATATATATATATATATATATATATATATATATATATATATATAAGCTTTTAAACAACAGGAGAAACCAGAGAACTCTGATAAAACCCTGATATACATGAGAAGAACATCTATAAGGCCACACCATAATGAGACATCAATGCTGCAGAATGCTTTCCATGCTGCTATTTTTTTTTATCTGGTTTTCATAAGATACATGATCAGCATATTGCCAAAAAAGTGTGTTGCAGGGACAAAGGATGTGCCTTGTTTACTCTAGTTAAGCCAAAGTGCTGTCACATCCCTCTAAATAACCTCTTATAACTTCTCGGCATCATTCAATTACATCAAACATTGCTCTTAATTGTGTTCCGTCTTCTGTCTGAGTTCTACCTCCTTCCTTTAATTCTGATAAATATGGAATAATTACTGTAGACAATAGGCATTAAACACACATCCAAGGACACTGGGTTGAACTAATCCAGCCTCTAAGATTTATTAGTAATTGTTGGAAACATGCCATGACCACCCCTGGGCTTTTGTGTGCAACAATTAAAAAATAAACATACACAACATTACAGCATTTACACTAGTCTCGTAGCAATCTTGGCTTGGCTTGTGTTCATATAAACATGTTTGTCACAAGTAACATTTCCTGGTAGCGGTTTTATGTGCAAAAGCAGGAATTTCATATATATACTTAACTACATTTACTAATACTGACTAATTAATAATTATTAGGCAATAAAAACATAATGGTACATGATTTGATAGTGAAATAATAAAACTTTTTAACTTTACTTATACCACAGCAGTTGACAACTATATATATATATATTTGTATTTTATTTATTAAGACACTACATGTTTTCAAACATTGAAAGATTTATTGTTGTGGATCATCAGCAAGACATACTAAATTCTGTTATTACTTGCATTTTAGTGAATAATAACAGTTGGTCTCTAAGGCTTCTTTGAGTTATAGAACTAAAATCTATTTTGTCATGTTTTTTTAAAAAAAGAAAAAAAAATCTTCTTTTATAAAGACTTTTCTATGTCTGAAATCTTACAGACTGTTACAATGTGCAGACAATGAGGGGACAGACAGCATTACCAATTCACATTAAGTAATAACACATTGTAAATATGTTTATCATTAAGGTTAAATTATGTGAATCATCCACCATAAAGATTCATGTGAATGATGGATAATAAAGTATAATTAGGTATAAACATATTTATATATTATGTTATTTATTGTAACTGCCTTTAATGAGGTTGTTTGGAGTAGGAAGAAAAAGTGTAAATTACAGGATGGAAGATGGTGTGACTGTTCTGGCTACAAGCTTTTTGTTATAATTTTCCTCTTGTTATTTTTTAATAATTTATTGAACTTTAAAGGTGGTAAAATTCTTTCTAAATCTTTTTTAGGGGGAAATATATGTTTTTTTTATAGTATTACAAAAATTTCTGGAAAAAAAAATTTTCCTCTGACTGGGTGCAAGGGTTAAACACTGGCAAACAGTTGTTGTTGGTTTTTTTTTTCGGGAAACTGCAGTTGATGCAGTAAATATGTCATGAGTCAGAGGATGCTAAGATGCTTTTGTGTGAGTCAGAAAAGTGAAAAGGTTACTGAGGCTAAGAGTTACTGTTGGTGTGTGTAAGAGGGAAGAGGTGAATCTTTTCTCTGAAAGCAATTTATCATATAGGAGTCAAGCCTAATATCACCAGAAACAGAAATATCTAGTAGTTTTTATTTTGTGAGGACTTTTCTATATATAATATAAATATATATATATGATATATATCTATATATCTATATATATATATAGATATATAGATATATAGATATATAGATATATATTAGATGGTTATTGTGATTTTGAGTAGATTTAAGTGTTTGTTTAGCATTGATTAGCTGCATCAATTATTAATAAATCAATTTAAGGATTAAAATATAGAAATATAAACTTTAATGATGCATGCAAAGTAAATGAGACTTTCTAGATTCCTAAGCTTTTTAAGAATCAATATATAAAAGTAACCAAAACTTATTCTAATTTATCATAGCAGTAAAATATTGCTATCAGTTTTCCTAGTTATCCGAGTTTTGTCTGAAATGTTATTGAAACTGACGTCTATCTGTTTTTGATTACTAGCATCAAACACAGCAGTTCAGTGACCTTGTCAGTCATCCAAAAGTTCACATTTTCAGTCTTGCATTGTGGGTTGGTTCATAGCTGCTCTCACCAGCAACTCTTACTCTTTTTGGGTACACTAATATTTCCCCTCTCAGGCTCTCACACACCCCCTTATTCTTTCCAACCTTTTGTGCTTTCTCTGCTCCCTCTGTCACTTCTTCTGACCCCACTAGTGATTTATACAATCTGCAGACGCACAGCTGTGTCAGGGTCCCTGCACTGACCAAGGGGTACTACTCACCATGACTAATCCATCCCAGACTTTGAAAATCAGAGCAAAAGAGAGGAGAAAAGGGAAAGCATAAAAGCTTAAGATATACACAAAAAAACCTAGTGCCCAGGAGTTTCTTCTGCTGTTATATTATAGCTTGTTATTTACAAAACTGTAAAGGGCATGGTGCATGAGGACAGAAAGAGAACAAAAAGTGCAAAAGAGAGGTTTAAGGCCAATGATTTTATAGAATCCTAAAATGCTTTGAGTTCATCTTGTTAATAAATATTCTAGAATTTAAAACAGATTATTATATAGGTTGATATTAACTTTTGGGTAAGACCGGATCATTGGTTCCATTTGTTTCTCTGCCTTCCTCCCCAAAGACTGTGGGTGTTTCGCTGGATCATACAAGTGTTTTTAAGCTGCCAGTCATATAGTGCCCTATACAAAGGGAGTCTAACTGTTCGTTTCCTGTTTTTCACCTTTGTGCCCACTGCTATTGAAAAGATAAAAGGAGTTTGGCCTCTTCTAGACCCGGCGCTGGCACACTAAAAAGCGACTTCCGTGTCAAGACAGCAGGCATCAGGGGAAATCCCTTTAGTTCTTTTAAGGAGAGCAAGAAAAAAAATCCTCACAATACCTTCATTTGTGTAGGCTATGTACATGTGTATGAAGGTGTTATTGCATTGCTAACCACAATACCTGCGCTTTTGTGTATAATGAAGCAGAATTTTTTATAATTCATCACAGAGTAATTTTGATAATAAAAAAAAGCTGTATTCTGATAACAGAAAAAATGCTAAATAAATACGTTTCCAGCTAATAATTTTAACAGCATAGCCATATCAATCCATACAATTTTATTAATGAATTGTTTAAGATACTGCATAGCACTAGTAATAATTGGAAAAATCCAGAAACTGTATAGCACCACAAAAACCAAAGCTGTGTGAATACCTGCCTGAGTAATTACTGATCTACATTAGCAACACTAAAAGCAATCAATATTTTGATCAGATTCTAAATTATTGCCATGTTGTTTTGCATGGCTTTAATAATGCAATAAAATGATGCACAGTGAAATCTGATAAAAATATATTTTATTTGTTGTGGGATTCACAATTTTTGTAAAAGAAATTTATAAAATCTCTTTGAAACAACACAAAAAGGCATTATGCACTGCATTAAATGTTCATATAGATGAAAGAAATCAATAAAGAGCTGTGTATTGAATCTCTTACGAGTCCTTGAGTCTTTGCGTGCTCCAGCGCAAGCTCTCTCCGCATTTCTCTCTCCATTTTTTTTCTTTCTTTTCTTCATCCTCCCTGAGTTTGGTCACCTTCAATTATACCAGCTACCGACGGCTCATGCGCAGGGAACTGATTCCGCGCATCCTGAGACAATCTTTACCATCTTTTACCTGGAAATAAAGAGTATGGCTTTAGAATATGTTATATGACCTGAGAATTCGTAATTCAATTCATACTACTACTTATAATTATAATAATAATAATAATAATAATAATAATAATAATAATAATAATAATAATAAACACTCATTATATTTTTTAAAAATGTATTAATACAGCCCAACCAAATAACTGCCAACTATGAACTATTTATTTATTTTTGGATAATAACATTTAGCTTTGTGACCTTAAAAAATGTAAATGAGCTACTGTTCCATTTAAATTATGCCTTTTGGGGTCAGTTACAAAGTTGCAGAAATGACATATGCTGGTACTTTATTCTAACTGTCTAAATTACACATTAAACATGTGTTCGTATAGCTGCTCATAATTTGAAACAATATACAGAGATTTACAAATGCCTCTCAATTTCCGCCGGTCTGGTGAGAGTGGACAGATTTAGAGTAAACCAATGTAGTATGAATAAAGTAACGCAGATTATTTGTCTCTGAATGAATAATTTATCAGTGCACTTGAACCACCTGTTTCCTTACCCCTTTTCTCTGGTTGCTGAGGCAGAAGGTGCAGATTGTTCGTGGTTGTTTGCCTCCGGATTCTCCTTGCGCGCTGCATACGGCGCTTAAGCACGGCTGCGCGTCCTCACCGCCGTCCCCTATAAGCAACACGTTGGCCAGGTGGGAGATGTAGCTGGAGGCAAGACGAAGGGTCTCGATCTTGGACAGCTTCCTGTCCACTGGCTCGGTGGGTATAAGAGTCCGTAATGCCGTGAAGGCGGTGTTGACGCTCTGCGTGCGGTCGCGTTCCCGCGCGTTGGCCGCGTTCCTCTGTTTGACGATAAGCACACTACTCACGGCTGGTTTGCGAGATACCCGCCGCCGCTTCTCCGCGCAGCAACCGTAACTCTGCTCCGAGCTGCCGTCGCTTTCACTGCGCGTCTCCTCGTCCTCAGACAACACGCTGTGGTCCGGGTACGCGAGGTGAGTCGCCATCGGCCGCAGCATGGCAAATGCCATCATCAAAACGGATTTTCTCCTATAAAAAAACCTAATTAAAATGATCCAGGCTGCCTTTCATGCACTAGCTACACAAACATTGTGCAAAGTCGGAAATCGGTGTGTTTTCAGCTGGACATTGGTTCGTTTCTCAACTTTTTTTCAGGACATTCCGTGTAGCGCGCAGCTGCTGTGACAGCGCACAGTCTTATAGACAGAGGGGAGGAGCCGGAAGAGAGCATGCAAATGAAGTCGATGCCGAAATAACATAAATAATATAATCATTATTTTATTTAATACAAAGAATCGTTTAGATTTTTTTTTTTTTTTATTATTATTGTTGTTGTTGTTGTTGTTGTTGTTGTTGTTGTTGTTCTGGTTCTTGTTGTTCTTTTTGTTACATCACCTCATTGTCACTGGATTCTGCCTAAAAAATTAATTATCGAATAAAGATTAAACTTTTATTTTTACTTAGATCATACATCATACATAAATATCATATATTTCATATCATACATTATATCATTATATCATAAATGATATAAAAGTAGAACAGATTTTTAAACATGTATATATTAGGATAATAAAGGACAACACATTTTGCTTAATATTTGAGACTAAGTGCTTAGTTAAACCAAGATGATCAGAAAACGTTTGGTATCCATTTGGAAAAACGAACTTTTGGTGTGAAGCTGTAGCTGTGAATGGTTAGCGTTATAGGGCCATTTGACGCGTTAGTGTCACCTAAAAAGTGTTGACCCTTGTGTGCTTCTAATATTAGAAACGATTTACTCTTTCTTTATAATCATTGTGGTTAATATTCTTATTATTTTCCCGACAATTTACAAACTTTTATTAAGACTTTTTTTATGATATAATTTGTATAGATGCCAAATTTAATGAATAGAATAAACGCGCGTTATAATGCTGACATTGCTCGCGTCTCCAAACATAGATAGATAGATCATGTTTAGTATCAAGCTGCAATATGGACCACATTTCCAGCCTGGGCTTATCTCTCCATCTGCCTGTCTGATTCGTCATCTTTCACATTCATGTATATATTTTAAATATACATTTTTTACATATACATAATTTACAGACAACTCGCTGTTGCAGCCCCGCCGCGCGGTTTGCTTTTTCTCAGTGACAGCATTGTGTAGAGACCTGCAGGAGGGCATCTCTCTCTCTCTCTTCTCTCTCTCTCTCTCTCTCTCTCTTCTCACGCACACACACATACACACACAAGGAACACCATACTGCACATGTATTCCATAAACAATCTAGATATTTGTACAAACTTTTATGGTTCTTTTGTTGAAGCCAAAAAACTTTTACTTAAAATCCTTTCACATTAGGTCCAAAGTGACATTTGTGGGAACTTACTAAGACTTTGATTGAACTCATTCAGTCATGGTGGTTCAGACATGATGGTTGCTTGAGATCCACACCACTGTAGCAAAAAGAATCACAGACCCCCTGGGAGTTCATATACTCAAGTAAGTTAAAGGTCTTTTGTATGATCGATTTTATGATCCATCCATCCATCCCGTGAAACCGTACAGTCATTAGTGATAAGTGAATACGAGAGAGAAGGAAGAATGTAGAGTGTGGATGAGGAAAATTAGATAAGATGTCTAAATCCACATAAGGAATAAAGATGTTCATATCACTATATGACATGGTTGTAGGCTTAGATGCTGTTATTTAATGAAAATGAATGACAAAAAGCTCTGACCTATGACTTTTCAACTTTGTCCTCTTTCAGCTTGTGTGCTTAGGTTGTGAGATCATTTTATTAGGTCACACTTGAAGTTCTATTAGTGTGTTTTTATAATAATTAATGTATTATTTTTAAATTAGCATTACACCAATTAATACCCCTATATGCAATATTGTGTAATAGTGATTAATACAATCAATAATGGTAATTAACTAGTCAGCTATTTATCCAAATTCATTTCTACATATAAAAGACTACAAAGCAAACCATTCTTAAAGTAGTAGACTTGATAATGATTTTTTATAGCTATTAAACCTTTGCATTATTTAAGGTGCAACAATAGGTAATAAAATTGACAATAACTAGACAAAAATATGTTTATAGACAGGCATATGTATATGTATAAATAAGACAGAGTTATTTATACATATACACATATAACAAGAATATTTAAAATAGGTTTAAGTGCAACATAGTAGAAAATAGGTTTATGTACACTATAGTAGAAAATCCTGTTTAAATGATGTTTATGACATAATGTTCATACAACACATAGAACAGTTTAGCTAATTATAATACATACCTTCTTAGAAAAGGAATTTAAATGTTTGTAAGTAATTTAATAAATAAATAAATAAACATCTAAAACCATTAAACATTTTAAAAATGTAGCTATGTATTAAACTGTTTCTATATGTGCTTCGTATTAAAAGGAAGTGCAAACAGCAAATTGATTTGCATTTGAATTATTTGATTGTAATAACTAAGTAATTACTATGTCTTAAATGACTAAATGACTTAGGTCTGTATTATCCAGATTATTCTCAAAAACACAGGTCTTAATGCAGCAATTGTACTTGTAACGTTTGTATTAACTTTATAGCTACTATATCCCAAAATATTAAGCCATTTTAATTATAATAGTAGCTATTGTAATAGTTTATCTCTTTAACTGTGTAATTTCAACTGCACTGGTAAACTGTTGTACTAATAACTGTTGCAGACTAAAATTACAAGATAGCAAGTAGTAGATTTGTAATAAAAAATATAAAAATTTAATACATTATTAAATAATAGCTATAACAATAAACAAAAGCATAAAGCTATGTTGATGACATTGTATAATCTTATGAAAAGCCTTGACGTTGTGGAATAAGAATGTTATTTGATTGCCAGTGTTTGCATTTTTTTAAGCGAGACATGGCTGCGTGCAAAATCCATCAGACGAGCGCAGTAATGTCTGTCTTGGCTTTAGATTGATAAAGTGCACTGCAAATCTAATTTGCAATCTCGTAAAGCATCGAGGGTCCAATTCTGCAAAGCTAAAATACACCCCCACACATGCACTTGCTTTCCAGTCACTGCTTTGGGCCTTTACTCCCAAAAGCACCAAAGTGGAAGCTTGTAAGCTGATAGTTCAAAGAAGATGCTCTCTCTAGTGGCTTGTGATGATCATGGAGATACTGCAGATCTGAGAACCCAGGCTCTAGTCATTTCCACTGGAAACCTTCTGCCATTCAGCATTCAACCATCAAATAAATTTTTCCAGCGTTTTTATTAATGTTGTCATTCTTTTAGCTGATGACTTCCAGACAGACATAAGGTCAATCTCAGTTATTTCATGAGGTCCACAGCATCAAGTTCTTGACTAGCCGCTGAACCATAAGCTGTCTGCAAATTATAGTTAATGCTGTTATTTATGTTGCACACAGCTTATTAGGACTATTGCTTTGGTTTGGTGCTGTAAATTTACTTTTTGTTCATTGGTATTGCTACACATTCTGCATATCAGAATTCTATGATTAGGCCATTTAGGGGCAGCACAGCAATGTACTAGTCTAAGTCCCACTTTGATCGTGGGTTTATTTTATTGGCTGTGCACATTTCCTGTGAGGTTCTATAAAGGTATGTAGGTAATAAAGGTAAGTGGACTGGCGATGTTAACTTGTCCCTAGGTGTGCATAACTGCAGGAATGTGTGTGCATAGTGACCTTTTACTGATTAGTCTGCCATTCAGGGTGAGATCCTGCCTTCTGCATTATAATCTAAAGATTCTTGATTCACCATGACCCTGATCAGAATGAGATAAGTACAAATGTAATTTTTTTTCCCAATGTTAACAATGTTTAATTTAGGAGTACTAACATGAGTTATCATTAAAATTATTATCAAAATGTATTATTGCTATCTTTAAGTAATTTTCTGCAAAAAAGGCACAAAAACATTAGGAAAAAAAGGTGCTGCAAACATCAAGCATTCTGGCCACTGATTACACAAAAACCCCACAAACTTTTGAAGAAACTGGCTCAGTCTGAGATTGCATACTTTCATACTATATGGTACGCAAAATTAGATATGTGAGGTGAGTAGAATATCAGAAGACTTATTATGTGAAACACACTATGGAAAACTTCCCAGATGACCTGCTACTCCTGCCTGGATTCGGAAGTATGCAACTTTACTATCTCAAAAGGCCATGAAAAGACGACTCATTGTATGTGGAAGTGGCGGAAAGCTTTAGGGAAAAAACATTGTTTCTTGTAGTAGTTCAATTGCACTAGTTTTACATCATTCAGGTTAAACATTATCTAACATTAAATCTGTGCTACTGTGACATCGTATGTCATGTGTCAATATTAAGGCAGAGGATGTAGTACATCCAAAATTCATTCATACTAGCTGTTACGGTACAATATACTACAGAAGGTTTTCTAAGGTTTTCTATGTTTATAGGTTATGTTTATTCTAACATAAATTCAGGGTTTTAGCTTGGTATTATAGATCTATAACTAAAAACTCTGGATTGATGTTAGAATAAAATAAAAGAAAGCACACCTTACAAAAGTAGGAATAAATACAGGTGAGTTCACATTTTGTGAGTTGGAATGAGTAATGTGTTTCTAGTCATTAGTGTGGTCTGTTTTTAAAATATCCTACCTCAATTTTTAATCTTCAGTTAAAATTATAGTGATACTCAAAGTTAGTCATACAAACTGCACTTAATCCGAAGTAGAAGTTGGTGCTATTAATGTTTGTAATCAAGCTTACCCATGCAACATGATGCCATTCACCACAAGCTTAAAATGTTTCTACAGGTTTGCAGGCTTAGATTAAGCATCACCTACATGATTGGCCAAGGGACTAAACAGTAATTCACTGCAGAGCCAAAGTTACATGCTGGTTGTTGCTTTAGTATTAGAGAAGCTTCACGCTCAGCAGTTCCTGTGTGGCCGGTCAGCATGGTGTTGAAATACTAGGTTTTCTTAAAGGCTGCAGTAGTCGGAGCAGCCAGAGTCCACGCAGATCCCCTGGAGTGCAGGTTTGTTTGGAGAACTGGGGAAAGTTAAGTGTTGGGTAAATAAATACAGGGCAGATGTTAAAGCATACATATGTGGAGAGAAACAGAAACAGAGAAAAATGTGTGAAAAAGACTGTAAATGTAAAATTTATGTACATGAATGTGCAAGCTGGCATGCATGCAAGCAGGCAATTATTGAGCTGCCTCACACACACTGAAAGTTATAGCCTTCATAAACGAAAGGGAGGGAATATCCGAGTAGCATGGGGGCAAATGGCTTCCAGTCTATATCTGTTTCTTTCAATTTCCCTCCCTATCTCTCTCTCTCGTAAGATGTCACTAATGGGGTGCCTTAACAAACATGCCACAGTGTCACTTCAAGCATTCTGTCCTTTCAGCTGCACCAACAAACTTCCCCCGCTACAAACACAAACCCTCAGACATCCAAAACCATCTCATCATCTACCTGGGCATTTGAACGAGTGACAGGAGTCAAAGGGCATCATGGGTACAGTGATCCTGGTGATCGTCAATGGTCGTAAATACCACATTAATCACAGTAGAGCAACCAGGAGCTACGTTATCCTCTGCTCACTGGGAAGATAAGAGACAGGGACTTGATTGTGGGAGCTTCCCTAGAAAATCATTACTGTTTATAAGAATAAGCAACTAATGCTGATGTAAATCCATGTTTCAGATCCAATCTTATTATTTTACTTCAACTGCTGTAATAAATTACACTATTCAATTTCTTCAAAACATTTCTAATAATATTTTACTCAAATCAATGCTTTTTTTTAAATAATACTTAAAACATTAAACATTAAATAAAGACAGAACTTGCTGTTATAAGAAATTAATCAACATTATGGTCCAACAAAAAGCAACAAAAATCCCAATACCATTGCAGTGTAGTCCTTTATTTCTCTTCCCATCTGTTCATTTATTGAACAACACTATGAAAAATAACTAAGAAAGAAGTAAGTTTATTTTATCCCTTTAATTACCAGGGATTGATCAACAATTGTATCATCACCACCCTTTACAAAAGGTAAACAAAAAAATAGAATCTCAATGTCCTCTGTCTTAAAGACGCTCTTATTAAGGAAATCTTACTGGCTGTTACAGTGCTGAAACTGGAGACTTATTCTTTAAATGTCAAAAAAGTAATCTGTACATCTTCTGATCCATTAGAACTAAGATTTTAGCAGTATAAAAATATATATAAAAATGCAGGACCTATAATATATAATATAAGACATATACTATGCTAAATGTTATATTTACTCAGTGTACATTGCTAAAGAAAATAATAAATATAATAGAAACCTAAGCAGTTCATTGGATGTTATTTTAATAAGCTTTTGGATCACCAAAACGGATTAATTAAATAGAAAATAAAAACTGGAAAAAGTAAGTAATGTAATGTTATTCTACTTACAAAAAAAGGTCTAAGTGTCTTTTTATATATTGTCGAAGAAATAAAAAGGTCAAGCTCTATATACTGAAGATATAATGAATTTGATATTTTTTATGTTTTAAGTATTCCTAAAAATTAAATAAGCAGGAAAAGTCATATCATGTTTACTGTGACTAGAATGCGCCAAGCCTTTGTAGTGAAAGGAAAAAAGTGTGAAGCTGTGTAAACACACTATCAGCCCTAAGTGTCATTAGTGCCATTCAGATATTTATTAAGCTCAGCAGGGAGCCGACCATCTACCAGTGTTACTGCTTTAGAGGCAGAGTCATTGGACACAGACAGAAGGAGGAAAAAAAGTAGAGAAAGAAAGAGAGAGAGAGAGAGAAAGAGAGAAAGAGAAAGAGAGAGAAACAACGGGCTTGATACAGCTATAGTATACCACATTAAGGGAGAGTGAGAGGAACAGGTGCTGGCGTGTGTATATTTCTATATGCATACGGGGTCACCGAAAGCAGACGGCGGGAATTTCCTAAATTCACTCCATCAACATGTACGACCCCCTCACCACCTCTGGAAGTACACCTCACTAAACACACACCTTTCCAGGCTGGACTCGTAAAGCCAACACCTCACCTAGCCTCGGTCACTTCCGGGAGTGTGAGAGTGGCTCCTGACAGGGAGGGGAAGCTGAACAGCCTCTACCATTCTTCACAGCTCAGTAATGATCATCCTGTTATGCAAATAGCATCCTGTTATGCTTTAGCTAAAATTGTAATGAACTATTTCAAACCCATGCTTTTCCTAGGCGTCGGATATGTCACTACTGTATACTAGAAAACATCATTTTTACACTTTTACACATATGTATATATTAATAAAATAAAAAGGACCATAGAAATAATGATAAGTACGGGCATATCTAACAGCTGTGCAGAAATGTGTTTCATAGCAAATCTGCTTTAAGTTAAACCATGCTTTGAATGACCTGGGTCAAACAGTCTGTGATTAATCACTCTCACAGTGCATGCTGTGGCCATGTGTGTGTGAGTAAAAACATAATGTGTGTTCAGGACAACTCATTTTTCACAGCTTTAGCAGAGGGCCCCCTGCATTTTTTAGCATGTTGAGAGGAATTATAGGCAGTTAACCATGTATGTGTGCATGTGCAGGTACATGTGCACATGTGTGTGTGTGGGGGGGGGGCTTAATTTGCTATGATGCAGAGCAATTCCTTGTAGATGGTACCAATCAGCAGGCAGATCGATCCATGCATAGAAGTCCAGTGAATCAGCACAAAGGCTGGAACTTACCAGGAGGCAAGTTCTATCTTTACAGGTCACAGACCTCAACAGGTAAGGGTCAGTGACAAGATCTTTCCGGAAACCTGACAGGAAAAGGAAACCCGTTTATGATTGCTTGCCCTCATATCCATCTGACCCCATCACCACATACTGAGATCTATTATTTAACCCAATACATAAATATACTTTAAATAAGAACTGATAATAATTCAACCTATACACATAGTAAAAGTCAGTCTGCTGCACATTACATGGCTCAAGTGAGATGTGGGGGCAGTCTCGAGGTTTGAAAGCAATGTTATTTAGTGGAACCAATGGATAAGCTGCAACGCAGGAAGTTGGTGTTACTGTCCATGCTTTTTGAATTTATAGAGGGAAAACCAAAGTACTGTAAAACCACACAGGGTACGAAAAAGCTCCACAGCTATTAGTAAAGCATTTACAAGCCTCACTAGGACACACTGCAGGGTAATTTTAGGACAGAATGTCTACTTCAAAGTAGACTACCCCAAAGTAGACTAGTAAAAGTTTAAGAAGCTTACACTCACTGTCTCATAATTTCTTATGTTGGATGGAGATCTGGTGATAATCTAGTAAATACAGATTGTCCTGCTGTCATCTGATTTTGGAGATGATGTAATATCACTAAATACCACTAGATAACTATTTTTAGGCTCATTATTAAACAAAAAATGTTTTAAAAATATTTTAGTGATTATAATTAGAGAAAATTGTTTAAATAAAAACAAAAAATTAACCACAGTCAAAAGTTTTATTTATTTATACATTTACATTTTTAACATTTAAAAATAAAAAAGTTCACTGAGTACAACCACCAAACTTATAAATGGAAAGAAATGACTTAAATAAAAAAAAAATAAAAAAAAAATAAAAACTTTACTAGGTTCTTATGGCCCCAAAATAACTACTATAAATTTTCAGAAACAAAAAGCTTGTGCATAAAAAAAAAAAGGTCAACATACTCTATCTACTTAAAAAGGCGGAGATCAAGCAATGCTATTTTTTCCCGAATGTTTGGCAGCTTAGCAATTTAAAATATTCGGTGCTGTAATAAACCTGCAAGCATTAAATGGTGCTTCAGGATCATGTTCACATATGGCTTCCTTTTTGCATGATACTGCTTTAGTTGGCATCTGCAGATTGTGTTTACCGACAGTGGAATACTTCTGGAAGTATTCCTGGGCCTGTTTATGAAATGTCAATCACAGAATCATGCCGATGAGCTCTGCAGTGTCGTCTGAGGGCTGTAATACCACATACAGCATCCAACAAAGGTCCCATCTTTGTCCCTCACACACAAATTTCTCAAGTTCCCTGAATCTTTTGATGATGGTCTGCACTGTAGATGATGAGATTTGCTATAACTTTTGCAATTTGACCTTGGAGAACATTACTTTTGAGATACTCTCTAGGACATCTCTAAGACTACAGACCTAATGTCATTAACTTAATTAGTTGCAATGTTTCCTAGCTAAATCTTTTTATTTTTTATTTATTGCTTTTTCACCCTTCAGTATGGTCCCGGATCCGGATATGCAAGTAGCTTTCGCGTTCCAGTCATTTTGCGCGTTGCAGGCGCAACAGAGCGCGTTGCCGGGCAACGCACCATGACGTAATCAGCGGAATGCGAGGCACCTGACCCACGCCTATAAAAAAACAAAGAACAGCGCAGTCGGTGTGCGGTCATTTAGGTAGCACCAGGTATGGGGAGAAAAAAAAAAAAAGGAGAAGAAAAGTAGAAAAAAGGGAGAAAAAATAAAATTTAGAAAGACTTTCGTTTGTTCTAAAGAGAATTGGTGCCTTGTGTTTAAAGGCAGAAGACATTCAGTTATTTATTGCCCGCTGTAACCGATTCTTACATGTACCAAGCACACATTCCTTTGCTGTCTACTATATTTCCCACCTAAATATACCTCTCTCCTCCTGGGTTCTGCAGAGGGGCTTTTTTTAATTCAAATAAAAAACTTTTCCAGAATCAGTTTGTAGTTTTTAAAAGTAATTTTTATATTCAAGAATCAAAGCTCATGCCAACTAATTTGCAAGCATACTAGAGAAAGCCTTTACTTTATGAACCACAATCAAACTTAATGAAATTTAGTAAAGCTACTCGACAAAAAGGCTCCTTGTGAAAATGAAAAAAAAAAGCTGTTGGCAACAACTTATTTTTCTAAATGTTTCCACAAAGTCCCTGAGCTTTATAGACTCCATTAATAGCAAGAGAGTGCCTAAGCTACAACTGGAAAAGGTTAAAAATGCAAAACATTTGTATACAATAAGTTCACACAAAGTAGATCGCGGCCGCTTGCGGTTTCATGGTGTAATGCTTAGACTTTGGACTTTGGCTCCAGCGGTCCATTCAAATTGTGGAGAAGTGGAACCATAGTGGTGAAGGTGTTGGACTGCTAATTAAAAGCTTGTAGGTTTAATTCCAGCACCACCAAATTAACCCACAATTTCTCAGTTGTATAAAGAGATAAAGTAGTTGTTGGATAAGTACTGTAAATTGTTAGGTACTTTGCTCATGTCATTCATTAAGACATTTAAGGAGAGCTAAAGGTGAGGTGAGCTACAAGAGTCTGTTTATATCATAACAATAAAACAAAAAAAGACCACAGCTGCTAAATAGAGGGGTGCCAAAAAATGTTAAACATGTTGGGTGTTTTCATTATATAATTTAATAAGGTGTTTATTTTTTTTAAATGTAATACAGTTGCAGTTTCCTTTGTTTATTAAGGTACTAAAATGCATGTATTAACATTATATCAAAAAAAAAATTCCCTGCATTAAAGTCACCAAAGTTAGAAACAGTTATCCATAAATTGTGTGTTTCACTTGACATCATTCAGCCAACAACTTAGAGAGCAAGACTAGGGAAGGGAGTGATGGCACTTTGGCCTTGTAAAGTGATCTGGGGTCGCACTAAAGAGCAAATTACAGGTCTACTTTATAGTCATTGGATGGGTCACAAAATGAAAGAACAGGCAGGCTGAACTGCCTTTACTTTCCTTACTCCACCCCACACACACAGGTCTTGTGCACGGAATGCAGGGCAGTATGAACGTTGACCCGTAAGATCGAGGGTAGAGTATTCCATAGATGCTATGTTCATAGACATAAAGGTGGTCTTTGGGGCACAAAAGCTGGCATACAATCAGTATAAAAACGTATTTTGGCAAAGGGTCTAGGAACGTTCTGAAGTATCAGGAACTTTCTAAAGGGATGGACACCATTTTCTAAGGATATCCTCAATTAGTGTTTGATGGTGGAGAGCACTGTATAAAACCCTGGTCCAAAATCATCTTTAGGAGGTCGGTAGGTTATGTCTGTGACTGTAGGCCAATTAGATCAGACCGGACATTTCTATGAAAAGGGCAGGTTCAACACCCCCCACTCACCCCCAGTGTATCTTCTTTACTCCTCCTTTGTCCCTGTCGTGAATAAAGTAAGTTGGCTGGCAAGAATCATTGAGGATAGGGTTACTCAGGCGTCAACGAGCACAGGAAGTTTTTTCCACGCGACATGCTTTGGACAGAATTACAGTGATCAGCTCGCATGCTGGGGGCGGGGCCCCCTATCCATTCCTTAAGTCTCTCAAGGGGGGAACGTAGACGAGTCTGTAAACAGGGGCCTATCTGTTGCAGTGGAAACTCTTTGTTATCGCCGAGCCGACTATGAGATCTCACTTGCAGCTCTGCTCTTCCCTGATACACAGGCGCACGTCAAAACAGGACCTTTTGGTCTTTGAGTGGAGCTGTTTTAACGCTCGGTCTATAAGCACAGATAAACAGCTTCACAAGACATGATCTGTCTGTAGAACCAGTGTATGTGTGTATGTATGTATGTATGTATGTATGTATGTGTGTATATATATCTATAATATAATATCAATGTGTTATTTAGTTATAAATTCTGAAAATAAAAAACTGTTATGCCTGGCTGGCTGTATAACTATATTTATGTGAACAGTCACATTTGTGTGTATTCTCAGTTCAGTTTTTTGGAAAAAGATAACACAGCCAAGAAAATCCCCCCTCTTTATTTGCTGCAGGCTGTGGGTTTTTGCTCATTAAATCAGAAGAACAAGTCTTTCCTTTTTCCAGCACAATGTTTCCAGAACTTGTCTGTTTACTAAAAATTTGTACTGTGAATATAGCTGAGTTTTGTTTTATGCGACTATTATTTATGTACAAACACTGTTTATAAGAGAAAATGATATCTGTAATTCATCATTTACTGATGTGATTTTTTTTTTTTTTTTTTTTTAACTGAATAAAGATGTAACAGACTTGGGCAGTTTTGAACTTGTTTGTGCAAGTGGTGGCTCATGGTTAAGGTGGTGGATTACCAACCTGAAGGTTGTGGGTTTGATTCCCAGCTCCACTGTTGGGCCAATTTCTCAGTTGTATAACAAGGAATAGTGTAAGTCGCTCTGGATAAGAGCGTCTGGTAAATTGTGCAGGTAAAAATTGGCTTGGGCAGGTGTACCATATTTTTGATTAGTTTGGCGGTTCTGAAACGTACATTTTATAGGCTAATTATTTAACAAAACCTGTGAAAAGATGACACCTGGAACAGAATCAGATTACCGCTCCTTTCGATTAAATAAATGGCTGTTTTTGAGCTGAAAACCATTAACTCTTATCTGGCAACACTATCTTTGTTTGGTATAACGGTACTGTAACGTTTTCTCCCTGGTAAATGACACATTGTTGTAATGTTGTCTCTGGTCTGGTCTGTGCTTGCTACTACCTTTAGGAGGCATGGGTTTGGATGGCGAGGTTGGGACAAACACTTTCAGTGCTATCAGCCTACAGTTAGCATTTTCCAAGATTTCCCACTGCACCTTTTAATGTTGGAAGTGTCCATGTGATTGTGCACCTACAGCCATAAAGGAACAAATTTGTTCCGCATCAATGCCCCGAGACACCATTTACACATTCCTCAATATGTATTGGGCGCCAAGAATGTTTTTCTATTTTCAGGAAACTTTTCCCAACGCAAATACTCTACCATGACCACCATACAGCACAGTTCCAAAACATTTCAGTATTAATGTTATTGATACTGTGGAGACATGCTTTCTTTTTTTACTTCTATCCTTGGTGCCCAACGTAGTCTTCGGCTAATTTGAGACAAGTGGTGCGCTGAGAGAACTTTCTGCACATCAGAGTTGAATGTGAGTGGTTTATGGCCCATTTATTAATTTAAACAATCCACTAGTTTTAATCCATAGGGTTTCTATGGAAATCTTAAAGTACAAGCAGTTTGAGAGATTTTATTTAGTTTCATACCATGAACAAAGGCTTGTAAGCTTCTAGAGAAGATGACGTTTAGCTGACATGGCATGTTACATAACGTGTTTGTTTTTGGGGTTTTTTGGGTTTTTTTAATAATCTTTAAAGATGTTTTACTTGATTGACTGATTTATTTACAATCATATTGTTGTTATAGTGTTCAGAAATTGGGTTTATTCTTGAATTCAAAGTAAAGAGGTTCGGTAAGTACCCATCAAGATTCTGAAGCCTTCTACCAGGAATATGTACAGATGATATCAGACATACTACAGCCTGTAGCCAGAGCCTAAAACTTCACTCAGGGTCACGTAGGTCACCCTTTTTACCCATAATATTGCCAACAGAACACTCATTTAAAAATGCAGTTCTAGCTCATTCATACCAAACACATTGGTTAAGTGACTTGCCCTTTTATGTAAAATGTTTGACTACATGCCAGTTACATAAATATTAAAATCTAAAAGATTTACTGTGCAAGTAGTGCCAGGTGAGAATCCCACTGACTTCTTTTCCGATTAATGGCTAGTTCACATTTCCTGCTAAATCTTTAAAGCTGAATATTCCATAGCACAGACTGCCAGAAACGATAGAGAGGAAAAGCCAAGCAAAATCTGCCTGCAAAAACACTCAATTCTGGATTGAATTATTCAAAATTTTCAGGATAAACTGCAGGTTTTACTAATAAATAGAACAAGGAAAGTTAATGTAGATAAATATTATGCTATTTAAAAGCAATATTTTAGGCTGTTAAATACACAAATTATTTGTTAATTAAGACCAAAATTTGGGTAATTTTCATATTTTTAAGATGATTTCATAATATTTAGGGTAAAAAGTATTAAAATACATTGAACGTAAACTTTTCTTTTTTTTTTTTTTTCATCATTAATTATTCTGCATAAAAGTGCTATTGAAGGACCAGCGCTTTTGACTTTATTCAGAAGGCCATACAGAGGTAACCTAAGGCCAAAAGGGCCAGAGGAAGAACTTTAAATTGTGGAAAGATTCCTTTCTCGTGTGCTCATGTCCACTGCACTCTTTACCCCAATACACACACACCTAAGAGTTTATTAGATAGACCATTTCATTAGGAACACATGTAACACCCAACTCAAAGGTCAAATGCCTTCATTACTAAAAAAGTCTTACTTAATTAAACAGGAAAATCACTTTTTAAAGTTTAATTTTTTTTAATTAAACTGAGTTAAAAAAAAATGAATGACTCATTAAAAAAATAATAAAATAGCATTATATTTATTAAAATAATAGCACAAATTGTTGGAATTATAGAAAATTTAGTATTGGGTTTATCGTTTAGAAATAATATTGAAGATAAATGTTCTATACCATGTTAATCATAGTGTTTTATATTTTCTTTGTATGTTATGATTATTTAATGCTTAAAGTTTCTGTACTAACAAGGCATAATATTACAATTTTTTTGCATTTATAAAGCTAAAAAAATAGCCCCCCACTACTACAATTTCTGTTGCAAACAACAGGCTGGGAATCTGGAGTCTAGCCTCTAAACCTGTCTATATATAGCAACATAGCTGCAGCTTTTATTTTTTTCCTTTGTGTTCAGTACAGTGTATGATCTGCAACAAAAAATACATAGCGGAGTTCTCATGACATATGACCTTAGAAGAAACCTTCTCCAGTATGTAATCTTGGTGTATATACTGGTAGCTCTTCTTGGCTTTACACTTACCAGAAATGCCTGATTTTATTTGAATATTACTTTTGCTTGCTTCCCTGCTTAAGTCAATAATCTTATTTACATACTGAATATGTTTACCTTAATACTGCTGCTGTGATCATAATGTCTGTCCTGTGCACACTGCTGAACCTCCATTCTCAATATCCTTATACTGTACATCCTTTCAACACGTTACAATGTGCAGCTGTTGACGAGTAATGATTTATAATCCTAATATCTGGTTTTAACCAGAAGGTTCCCTTTTGAGTCTTGCTTCTCTCCAGATTTCTTTCTCATGACGTCTCACATTTTTCCTTACCTCTGTCTTCTCTAGTTTTTACATTTAAGATCTTCTGCATCTAGATTTTGGTAGTTGTCAGTTGTTAAAAGCATTAGATAAAAAAATATATTGAACTAAAATGTCTATATAAAACTTTACAATAACTATTGAAAAGCTTCAGTTGGCTGCATATTTTTGGTCGCCAATGAAGTCTGTGACCCTTAAAAAATATTTTTTAAAAGGGGTCACCTAAAGAGCCCTCACTTAATTTGGTAGAAATAGTCCAGAGTTTTAAAGTGAGCATTTATACCTTGAGATGTCTAAAGTGATTTGTAGATGTGGCAGGATATGAAAGCCAGTCAAATTTCCTAAAGCCAGCTGCTATATACATACGTCATTTTTCCCAAACATAGTGGAGTTTGAAAAACAGGTCATGATGGGACAAAACTGTACTGGTATGTAGAAAAATGCTTTAGACAATTTTAACAAGAAAAAAATGGGTTTCCATTCAATTGAAATTTATTACCATAAATGATGACAAAAGGGGCTCTTTGGCTTGACTTTAAATTATATTAACATTTTGGAATCAAATTTAATTTACCTTTTACACTGAAATCAAAATAGATGCTAATCTGTAAAAAAAATAAATCTACACTAAACAGAACAACAGTACCACCACGTGGTAGACAGCGATACTACAGTTTCGGATTGATACACTGAATGAGTGGTAATAATGTGAGTCCGCATGTACAATATAAACAGACAAAAAAACAACGAAAAAATCCTGAGGAATTTTATAGGAAATTCCTTTATAATATTTGTAGATTAGGTTTTCCCCTATAGTACATAGGTGGATTGCTCAAAGATAGAATTAAACTATTTGGAAAGCATAAATAAGTTTATTTAGTGTAGCAGCACTACAGTGTTGAAAAAAAATTAGGTCAAACTCCATTACTACAAATTTGTTAGGACTTTCTCCTACAAATATAGCAAACACCTGTATTGTTGAGTTCAACAGTTGTAGTTGTTTTCAGATGTTGAATGTTTTTCTCTTCTATTTTCATTTTTGGGAAAATGTGCAGTAATTCTAATCTGTAAAGTAGAGTTTAAATTATTAAGACTGTTAACCAGGTAGTTTTTTTTTGGCCTTCTGTAGATATAAAAATCCTAAAGTAGTTTTGTCAAAATTGTAAAAAAAAAAAATTGTAAGACTAAGCTCTCTCTTCAGGGAAAAGCCAAATGTACAGGTGGATGGAACCTTTTTTTATTATTATTATTATTCCTACACCTGGTTAGTGGCACATCTCGCCCTCCTGGAGATATCAATTCAGCCAACAACATCTTGATTGTATGACTCATGACCTAGCATATGGTGTTCATGTGCTCTACACGCTGCAGTCACTGGAGATTGGGTGTTGAAGCTCCTAAATAGGTGCGCAGGTCAGAAATGTTGGATTTGATGATCTTGGCTGGAATGAATTTCATCTGTAGTCTCTGGTAAGCAGCAAATCTGTGGCAGCCCCCAAAAGAGTAGTAGTAATTGCCTCCTTTTACTCCTGTGATCCACAAGACATCTATGGGAGGGACAACTCGGATATCTGAGGTTTCCTGTGAAAATGTAGATGTAGATTATATATATAGATTTTATAGATGAACAGTACACCACTTTCCAATTTTAAGGTATTATATTTATAATTTATGAACCACTAGGCAATTGTTACGTCAAAACAATAGATGACGTCATACCATAGATTGTAAATTTAGCATTGAAAACTAAACGAATGAACTGGGAAATAAACAAGTAAACGTACCATTAGGGTTTCCATGAGGCTTTGAACTTTTTCTTCATCTAGAACCGGGAGAATCGGTCGAATAATCACATCTATTGGGATGCTATGAATTTGCTCAATGTTGTCAGAATGAATCGACCGGTTTTCGTTTTTTAAACTTCCCATACTGTGCTGATTACTGCGCACAAATTTAAAACTATTGGAACGAAACGCAAAAGTTTGCAGCATCACTCTTTACACGTCACACATAAACAAGAAACCCGGAAGTTTTGCCACCTTACTCCGCATGCGTCACGCTGTGGGGGCGTTTCATTTCGTTGTTTAAACTGTTTAGTGATGTATTGCGGCTTAATTTATGTAAAATAGAAATACTTAAATTGCAGCAAAATATATGCGTCGAAAATACGCTAACGCAGGCAGGCGACATTGTCCAAACAAAAACATCATGTAGAGTTTATTTTACGGATAACCAGACGGTGGCGACAAAGAGCTTTCTATAATCCCACTTCTACGAAATGCTACTGTTTTAGTTTGTCTCGTATTTGTTCAAACAGTAACTTTTTTTTTTAATATACATGTGTTGTCTTTACAACATTTCTTATCCAGCTATATACACAATTATTTTAGTAAGGTAGGGGCCTTGATTAGGGGCCCATTAGTTGCATAATAGTGGTTTTGGGAAGTGAACACATGACCGTCTAATCAGGAAGTTAACCAAACAATTTAATACATAACTACTGTTGCACACCTGTTTTATTACAACATTTTTACACATGTAATTTGCCTGAATGTAAAATCTACAAAACAAATTATGATTGGTTGTTTCACATGTCAATCATAAAATCTTGTTGCCAAAAAAAACTGCTATGAAGTCCAGACTTTGTCATGGCCTGGACTATGGAAGTCTGCCTACTTGGTGTCTGACACCTACAGTCTTTTATCACATTGTTTTAATCTGATGTCAAAAATATATAACTTGATTGTCTTCAAGTCGTAAAACCTATTTCTGTTACACGGAGGACAGTCCGAATGAGATTTTGTAGAGATAATCTTGCTGCTTTTTTTTAAACAAATCTTTCAACCCGGTCTCCATAGTTACTGTCTAATTTGCTCTTGTAAGTTCTAAATGATCCGTGAAATGTCTGTACTGTAATCTTCATTTTATTTATGCATTACAGTGAGAGATGACTAATGAGCAGGCATAATAAAGACCGGGTCACTGAGAAGTCATTTGTCTTCATCTGAGAAAGTCAGCTTAAGAAACTGGCACATCAAAATAGTTTTTTTTTTAATTATTTCTTTTTTTAATTGAAGGAGCTTTTTCTAAATGTAAAATTCTGTGTAAAATGTAGTTTTTTGATAAAAGGTCAATTGTCAAAATAAATACAATTTAAGAATATCTGACAATTTAGAAAAATTGTTCATACCCTGCCCATACTCCTAAATTAGTGTAAAGTTACCCATATTACAAATTACATTAATTAATGTAAACATCAGTTAATTGGCTTAAAATCATACACTGATAATGGGTTATTCAAGTTAAATTATTCAAGTATTAGTTTCTTATTATAATGACTTACAGAATCATATTTTTTTTATCTGTGGCAGTATTGGGCTTCCATAGCTTTCTCATTAACAGCTGCTGATTACTAAATGATTATTTAACGCAAGTTTGTATTTTAGCATTTAACATTTTCTTTGTCAAAAAAATCCAAATTTGTAATTTAGTTTGGCTCAAGCTCATTTTTACACAAATTATTAAATAAAATTTCATTTTGTTAGTTGTTTTCATTTTTCTCTTATTTCTTTATTTTCCTTATTGGGTCTCATAAATGGTACAACAAAAACTATTTTTTCTATTTATTAAAACATCACACAATAACGATAATGGTAAAGAATATGCTTTTTTTTTATTCAACACAATAGTCTCCATCAAAAAAAGACATTGTGGCTGCTTAATTGTTTAGAAAGTATAAACGCTTGTATATCTCAAAAAAACAGTCAGTGAAATTAAACAGAAACTTACAGTCGTTATGTTCAGCTATGCGCTTGAACTTGATGACTTCAGACAAGGTGATGAGCACCTCGTTAAAACGGCACTCATCAAAACACATGTTTACAGGGTCTTGTTTAGTGGTTAGAAAACGGCGACAGTCTTTTTCAGCCCGAGCTGTCAGGCATGCACTTATACACTTCCCTTTAAGGAGAATGTACATCATCATTAGGCAAGCAGTGTCAATCTCTACAAGTCTTGAAATCACAAGTCTGTCATCCTAATCACACTGGCATTTCTCATGTGTGTATTCTGACAGAATGTGGGGGTGTGTATTACACTAGGTCATAGATGGGGTAACTCACACATGATAATTAGCTGTTAATATTAGATTTGACTCCCACGAGACTCTGGTGAGCAGAGCTACTGTAGAAAATTACCTGCCAAGTGCCTGTCGCTAGACGCACCAGCTATTTTTATTTATATCCCATTCTTTAACTCTGATTTCTGTACTCGAACTGCCTCGCCCCCTCCATACACCCAAACCCAGTTCTGTGCATTTAAAGTGATGATGGCGAGGAGCTTTAGCTATTACGTTATGCAATGCAAATGGGATGTAAGGTAATTGGAATGGATTAATATTGGGGTCAGATTGACAGATTGGGAAAAAGCGTGCATTGTAAATTCTTGCATCTTACAATCAGTATTCCAAAATTAGGGTAAACTCTAGATCCTTTTTTCAATCTTTTTTTTTCCTAAACATTCACTTTAAATAGGTGAATATGACAGGTATGCTGTACTTTACTGGCAAACAGGATGTCTACCATGACAGCTTGGCAGTTACTTTATACATCAGTGTGAGTAAGAGTAAATGTGCCTGCACAGGACTATATAGTGTGTAAAGTAGGGCTGCAACAAATTATTATTTTGATAAACGATCAATCAGCGATTATTAAAACGATAGGTCTTGTTTCCTCTCATGCAATTAGTTTAGATGTGGAGTCATGTTTACAGCAATTTATGAATAAAACAAGCTACTCACTTTAGCTTTTAAAAATGTTTTTAATAGGGCTTCAATTATTTATTTTATGTAAATTAATATGTATAAAAGATGCTCCATTACTTTGACTGGCTAAGTATAGTTTAAAGATTTAAGATAAGATAAGATAAGGTAATCTTTATTGATCCCACAGTGGGGAAATTAAATTGTTACGGTGGCTCAGATACAAAAACAATTACGTGCAAAGTAGGAAAATAGAAAAAATGTGCAATAGAAAAGTGCAAATTGTGAGAAATTAAAACAATTTACGATAAACAAGGTGAAACTAGGTGAAACTTTCTAGGTGAAACTTTAGTTACTTGACAAACAATTCTTTGTATGTTTCTTGTGAACACTGATGAAGCTGTTATTGTAGATTGTAAATTTACTTTAAATTACTTTATTGTAAAAAACAAACAAAGTTCAACTTCAGCACTTTTCATGCCAAATCATCAACTTACCTTTTCCCCTCCCATCTTCTTACAAAAACATTTCTATATTCAAAACTTGCTGGTTCTTTGACTTTGCTCTATGGATGGCTGATGAAGAGTGTGGCGTTCAGATTTCTAAACACCGTGACAGCGTTTCAGTGGAGCGGCAGAAGGGGAACGTGGACCTCCTGCCAGCGGAGAGAGGACCAAGCAGATGGGTTTGCACACAAACAACGCAAAACATCAAACACAGCCAGCTAAAGAGCCTGGCCGTCACAGGCGAAGAAACGCTACACAGAAGAGAAGCCTTTTAATGAGGCTGTGGTGCTTGTTCCGTCTTTGTTCTGCACCAAGATCAAACCGCACTGTTGACTCTGAAACAAACGTGTGTTTAATAACAGTGTTTGGAAATGGCTTAAAAATTGAAAATAAAGCCAAGTGGAAAATCAGTCAAGGATTTTAAATGTTCTCTAGCAGGTTCCTGGGCAGATTGGAATGTTCTCTTCTGTTTGTTAGTTCTATGTTAATTACATCTATGCAGAGATGCTGATACAAACCTAGCATGATATTAGGTTACTAATAGATTTGTAGTTTTATTACCCAAGAACCAAACATCTTATTTAGTGGAATAAATTAACTGAAAAATTAATGAATGAGTTAACAAATGAATGCATGACTGAATACCTCTTCCCCAAAACATCAAAAGTAAAGATAAAACTATTGCAAAGTCAGTAATGTAGAGGTACTTCAACTGCTTATTAAAAGATGAGGATTCGAATCCCAGCACCACCAAGTACCCAGCATCTGGCCCCTAAGCAAGGCCTCTAAGCCTCAACTGCTCGGTTGTATATAGGAGATAAATGTAAGTTGCTCTGGATAAGGGTAATGTAAACATTTTGTCAGCTTTAGAGTTTAATTTTTTTAATTTTTTTCTAGCCTTTCTTATTGCAAGACTAAATCAAATAAATACTTATTTTTTAACACCTTAAAAAAGGTTCAGAAATAAAATTGCAATGTTGTTATATAAAGAAATGGAAAGAATGGAAATAAATGCACTTAAACACAGATGTTGAACAAGGTGCCTTTTTCAGACACATGATTTGCCAAAAAGCAACATGAAGAAGGGGGACAGGACAGAGTAAATATTCTGTTTTATTTCCGAGTAACTAAGATGACATTGTGAGAGGGAATGTTACACACTTACAAATGAACTATTAGACAAAAAGCAATGTACAACAGGTTCAGCTAAAAAAAAAATCGCTTTTAAAAGAGAAAAAATTGAACAAAAAAAAGTTCAGTGTAGAATGTAAAGTATTACATATGTCACACTTTTTTTCTTTTTTATTCAATAGATACATTTATAATATATTTTGATTTACAAGGAGGAAAATATTCAAAGATGGATTGAAGCAGGTTGGTCGACACACACTGATTACATCAGATTATCATGATTGGTTGATTTGAAATGTTGATCCAGGATTAACCAAGAATATTAATACAGGATAATATACACTGTATATAATGACTCGCTGGTTTATCTGGGAGTGGATTTACAGCATTTGATGTACAGACGGGCAGTAAATGTAAAGCTTTGCCAGCAGAGGGCATAGTCAGACACTCATACAGTAGAGTTTATTGAATATTGGCTTTAAATCAGAGCTATGTGTATTCAGTACGTTTTGGCTGTCTAAAATAAGTAACTGAAAAAGGCGCAGAGCAATAAACATATAAAAATAATTGGTTATAGTAAAGCATTTCTACTTTTCAGTTAAAAACACTTGATGGTATGTGGGAGATTCACTGCTGTGGTTTATTCAAGCACTTACTGTAGTGCAGTTACTGTAAATTACTGTACTAATTATGCAAGTGTAGGGTACACATCATTGTAGACAATCTAGCAAAAGAACTAGACATTAGCACGTAAATGGGAACATTTTCAATTGATTTCTCATGTTTACTTTGTCGGGTCTGCGAAGCAGGAGCGCTGATAAGTAGAGGGGAGTTCTTAGAGCCCGTGTATTTTGAGGGCCCTCAGAGATCTTTTTTATTAGTAGAAAAAGTCCTAGCAGTAATGTAACAGCATGGTTGTTAAGGGGCCCAACCTGGAATTGGCTAAGGCATAAGCAAATGTAACGACAGTTGGGTGGCCACCAGGAGGCTCCCAAAATTACATTAAAAAAATCGTTGTTTCTATATTATGTACATAGACAATGGTAATTGTACAAAACTGTAATAAACAATAAAATTCAATGCAATAGCAACAACACAATATTAAGTTAACAGGATGCAGGAGAAGGGTAATAACATTGGTATGATGTAAGCAACACAGCTAAAACCAATAAAATTGATAATTGGTGTTATTAGATTTATAGTGTGTGAATAATCAAGAATTGAATACATTTCTGCTTAAGGCTTCCTCAACCTCAAATTCTTTCACGGAGCCTAAATTTGCTAGTGAAGCCCCTACTGATAATTAATGTAATAGTTTAAAAATAACAAAAAGATTGTAAAAACTTTGGTTACATTGAATATTTGGTTACATTGCTTCAAAAAGTAAAAATAATGTGCCACTTCTGTTTAGAGTCTATAACTCTTGTCAAAAGTGGTGGCAAAGTAATACATAGTAATAGTATTAATCGAGACATGAAGTAATATACAGACATGAATTTGTGATATTAATAAACATAATGTGATTATTATTAAGTGGACTTTTAAAAGCATTTTTTGCTATAATGTAATGTTTTAACTTGGATCATTGTAATTTGTTCATTGACTTAATGTGACTGGTGAATGAGAGGTTTTTCTTTTCTTGAAACACTTTATTCGAAAATCCCCATAGCCTCTATCTTCCTTTCCTTTTGTCTTTAAGTGTAATATTCAAACCATCAATCCTGTCTGTGTTCTTACAGTTAGCATGTTGCACAGAATTATGCTGGGTCAGACTCTTCTCTGTCAATTCAGCATCTCACTGTTAAGTATTCAATATTGCAGACCCTATTAATAATGTATCCTTTAATGGCTTTGTAAAGACCTCCAGTATGCACATAAGACAAACCAAACAGGAAAAAAACACATTTACACAGTGGTTGTTTTTTTTTTTATTATTAATATATCTTG